>JAPPVO010000059.1:131892135-132386850 GCA_030407325.1 Camellia japonica | reverse complement strand
GCGCAAGTCAGTCAAGGGAAGAGCAGTAGCAGAATTTTTAGCCGACCATCCGGTAGAAGGGGGTGAAGCAGTCGAGTACCTATTCCCAGATGAAGCTATTTTGCATATCGACGATGAAACTTGGACGATGTACTTTGACGGAGCGTCAAATCAACACGGGTATGGGATAGGGGTGTTGCTGATAGCACCCGACAATTCCCGTATCCCTCTAGCCTTCAAACTCCGGTTCAAAGTCTCGAATAACGAAGCAGAATATGAGGCATGCATCGCCGGTCTAGAAGCAGCCCTGGAACTAGGGGCAAGACGGTTGGACGTCATCGGGGACTCGAACCTTGTTGTGTCTCAAGCAAAAGGAGACTGGAAAGTCAAAGAAGAAAAGATGATGATGTATCACCAGACCTTGGACTTGTTAATTCCTCGGTTTGAGAAGCTAAACTTTGCTCATCTACTAAGAGAGAACAACAGGTTCGCAGATTCTTTAGCAACTCTATCTTCCATGATAGACATCCCGTTCGGAGTCCGGATGCGTCCAGTCATCATTGACCAGAAATTTGCGCCAGCCTACGAGTCGATTGCTGCTATAGATGAGGTTCAAGACGAAAACCCCTGGTACCACGACATTTGGAATTTCCTGGAGAAGGAAGCATACCCACCAGGGGTAAATGCCAAGGATAAGAGGGCAATCAGAAGAATGGCCATTCAGTTCATCATCTGTGGGGGTAAGCTGTATAAGAGAGGTCATCTGGGAATGCATAAGCTGTGTGTCGATGCCGAAGAAGCGAAGCGCCTAATGGAGGCCATCCATGGAGGAGAATGCGGTGCGCACATGAATGGAGTAATGCTAGCACGGAAGATCCTCAGACAAGGTTACTACTGGTCCACCATGGAGGAGGACTGTATCGGTTTTGTTCGGCGGTGCCACAAATGTCAAATTCATGCAAATCGCATGAACATTCCGCCGTCGAAGCTGTACAATATGACTTCGCCATGGCCATTTTCAGTCTGGGGAATTGATGTGATCGGGGCTGTCACTCCGAAGGGGTCGAATGGGCATGAGTTCATCCTGGTCGCGATAGATTATTTCACGAAGTGGGTCGAAGCCCAATCTTATGCTGTGTTGAAGGCTTCGCATGTTGCAAAGTTTATCAGAAACAACATCATCTGTCGCTACGGAGTCCCAAACGAGATAATTTCAGATAACGGTTCCCACTTCAAGAAGGAAGTGATTGACTTGTTGGAAAAATACAATGTGGCTTTTCATAAGTCATCCACCTATCGGCCACAAACCAATGGAGCGGTTGAGGCCGCCAACAAGAATATCAAACACATACTACAAAAGATGGTGGAAACCTACCGGGACTGGCCAGATAAGCTGCCGTTTGCTCTGTGGGGCTACCGGACTTCAATCAGAGCTTCTACTGGGGCGACTCCGCATTCATTAGTTTATGGGATGGAGGCCGTTCTACCTATCGAAATTGAGGTTCTGTCTTTGTGAGTATTGGCTGAATGTCAAATAGCCGAAGCAGATTGGCAGCAGAGCAGGTTTGAGGAACTCATGCTCTTTGATGAGAGAAGACTGAAAGCACTGTACCACGTTCAAGGTTATCAGCGCAGAATTGCCCGGGCTTTCAACAAGAAAGTGAAGTCCAGGAATCTAAATGAAGGAGATTTGGTACTCAAGGATAACCGAGCTCCCATCCACGACCCAAGGGGCAAGTTCAGACCCAATTGGACTGGTCCCTACATCGTTAAGTCTATCTGGTCAGGTGGAGCTGTGGTTCTGATGGATCTAGATGGCTTGGAGTTCTCACAACCGATCAATATGGACAAGTTGAAGAAATATTACCCTTGAGAGGCTCGCTAGGCCGAAAACCCGAAAGGGCGACCTAGGCAAAACTCAGAGCACAAAAAAATCGAAATTATAAAAACTGAGCTCGCAAGGTTGAAAACCCGCAAATGGCGGCCTTGGCAAAAGTTAGAGCGTAAAAGGAGAGCGAAAATACTCGAGTGAACCTGGGCCTGAACTACGCAAGGCTTGATTCCCATCTTTGGGATATGTAGGCAATGTAACGCCCTCAAAATAAACCCATAATATATAACAGTAGCATGCATTGATAAAAGAAAACCAATCATTATCTCATCCATCAGAGTACTTTTATTGAAAGACATCCCATGTAACATCAAAGTAAATGCCCTACAGGCTTACATCTTTCCAAGCTAACACTTTGACACAAAAATATGAGTTCTAACTCAACTACAGATTAAGCCCTTGGCCTGAATGTTTACATGTAATATCAAATAAAGCAAATAACTAAAGACAAGTCTTAAAAATCCAAATCCTTCCAAGCTAAGTCCTTGGAGGTAGCATATCACCTGGACCTGAAAATGATGTTCCCGTATAGGGTGAGCCACAGCCCAGTAGAAATATACTAAACCATATATAAGCATTGAATAAAGCAATAGCATTCAATAGATGGTTAACACAAATATCCATTTCATCAACATACAGTTTCATGACACGTTTCACTTTCCATTATTTATTCAACTTTCCATTTATACCAATGTGGCTCAGAACCTGGCCAAACTATAACAGTGAACTATAGATCACATTAACATTCCTTCCAATATCAACAAAACAAATGAGACTAAGGCTCATACCAAAACACTTCCATCCTTCCCGATTGATACACATTTTAGTGCTGTATCAACAACATGTAAAAACACTTCCATAAATCAATAAGTACACATATTAGTAGTGCTAATGGAGTCCATCCCCTATCTTCTCCCAAACAAAATCCGGTTTAGAGGTCCATCCCCTATCTTCCCCTAAACCGCGGAGTACATCCCCTATCTCCTCCCAAACAAAATGCATATACAATGTACTAAACACTTGTCATATACAATACTCAATCAATACACGTATTTTCTGTATTAATTCAACAGTCAAAATCAATGACTCAACCAATGTGATTAGTTTCAGTTTTCCCTAATCCCCATGCAATGTCTACAACAATCACGACTATCATCCACCGATAGCCCAAAACAGTTATTTCTAAACAGGAAATAAATATATCAATAAGCATAAACGCAACATTTTCATAGGTGAGTGATTAAACTATTCAACTACACCATTAAATCTCGAATGTTCCCAATTCCATGAATTCAACTAAATTCACCAGTTTTCCCTAAATTAATTATACAAATTAATTTATTACAATACTAGGGTTTTCCCCAAAATTACCAAACAACCCCCAACATATCAAAATACCAAAACTTAGAACAAAACCTATAATATGGAGTAGGAAATCCCTACCTCGAAGTAAATAACCCGAATGGAGAAGATGAAGATGATGACCCAAAATCCAAAGTGCTCCAAACCGCTAAATTCTCAGATTAAAACGAAGCCCTCAATCCCCTCTATCTTTTTAATAAAGAACCTAGGGTAGAAACACCCTAAAAAGAGATGAAATCTAAGAGAGAAGGTGAGTGGAGGGAGAGAAAAGTCGGACCTAGGGTTTTGGAATCAAAAAGAGGATGAAAAAGTGTTTTAAAACCCGCTGCTGCCTATTTAAACCTGACAAGCTTGCTTGAGCGAAGGATTGGTCGCTCGAGCGACCAGACACAAGAAAGACTCGCTCGAGCGAAGAAAGTCTCGCTCGAGCCAAGAATGCAATGCTTCAGGTCTGCAACCCAGAAGTACGCTCAAGCGACAGAATGCTCGCTCGAGCGAAGAACTCGAAAACATACACCTCGCTCACTCGAGCGAAGAAAATCTCGCTCGAGCGAAGAAACACAGCTCTCAGGTCTATACTAGACGCAATCGCTCGCTCGAGCGAAGAAACACTGGCTCGAGTCACCAGACACAAAACTCCACTCTCGCTCGAGCGACTAAACCCTGGCTCGAGCGAAGGACCAAAACAAAAGCTCGCTTGAGCGACCAACTCCTCGCTCGAGCGAAGGTCCAAAAATCTGGACAGCAAAACTTGGTTCCTAAACCCAACCAACCTGCAACAAACCTGCCCAATACATCCTATAACTCAAAATAAGAAATTAAAGGATGACAACAACAATTAAATAATGACAGGATCCACGGAACCTAAGTCCGGATACAACAACCAAATGGGAAAAGACCAGGGTCGCTATAACCTCCCCCCCTTAAAAGAATTTCGTCCCCGAAATTAAGCATAAGTTTTGAACCAAAAAAAACAGGTTTTTCTCAATTTCCAACAATATTATATTTCAATAATAAACACCTTGACCCATTACCGGTCATTTCATCTCTTATCAAGAGGCATCTCACAATATATATATGAACCTGCATTATCAATATGCAATTTTCCTTTCAATTTCAACAGTTTTCAATATACAAGATTCTCATTTCCATATCATATTCAATTTCATGATATTATTCCAATTCTACAATACATTCAACATAAATAAATGTTACATTCAACTTCCATATTGAGGCAAGTTCCAAAACATACTTTTATTAACCAAAACATTCTCAATGTTTTACAACTAGAGACATATATAAAGCTCTTAAGTCCAACAATATTACGAAATCTAAATACAAGATTACATATCAACAAACATGTCCGGGTATTTCTCGCGGACTTCCAACTCACATTCCCAAGTGGCTTCCTCTACTCCATGATGCTTCCACAGAACTTTTACCAAAGGGATGGTCTTGCCTCGCAAAACTTGATCCCGCCTATCCAAGACCCGAACCGGTCTCTCCTCATACGAGACATCCTCGTCAACCTCTAAGTCGGTCCAATCCAACACATGTGATGGATCCGGCTCATACTTCCGAAGCATACTCACATGAAACACGTCATGAACTCCGGATAACTGCGGTGGCAAAGCTAAACGATAAGCAGCCTCGCCAATCCTCTCAAGGATCTTAAAAGGACCAATAAACCGATGGGACAACTTCCCGCTCTTCCCAAACCTCATCAATCCCCGTCTAGGTGATATCTTCAGAAAGACATGATCACCCACCTCAAATACCAAAGGTCTCCTCCTACGGTCGGCATAAGATTTCTGACGACTCTGGGCTGTAACAAGCCTCTTACGGATAAGCTCAACTTTCTCCGTCGTTTCCCTCACCAACTCCGGACCCAACAAAGGTGCATCACCCACCTCGGCCCAACAAACAGGAGATCTACACCGTCGGCCATACAAGGCCTCAAACGGTGCCATACCGATACTAGACTGGAAACTGTTGTTGTAGGCAAACTCCACCAAAGGCAAGTGCCTCTCCCACGACCCACTAAAGTCAAGAACACAACCCTTTAGCATATCCTCAAGGATCTGAATAGTACGCTCGGACTGCCCATGAGTCTGAGGATGATAAGCCGTGCTAAAGGTCAACTTAGTGCCTAAGGCACTCTGCAAACTTTGCCACAACCTGGCAGTAAAACGAGGATCTCTATCTGAGACAATCGTCACTGGGACCCCGTGCAACCTCACTATGTCCCGAATATATAAGTCGGAAAGCAGGCTATGAGGTCTCCCGGATGTCTTTCCCGAGGATCTTGTTAGTTTGCCACTTCATCGAGAGATTGAGTTCTCTATTGATCTAGTGCCCGCCACGGCGCCGATTTCTATGGCACCTTATCGTTTTGCCCCAGCCGAGTTAGTTGAGTTGAAGATTCAGCTCCAGGAGTTGTTAGATAAGGGCTATATTCATCCTAGTGTTTCGCCGTGGAGAGCACCGGCCCTCTTTGCTAAGAAGAAAGGTGGTGCTTTGAGACTCTGTATCGACTACCGGAAGTTGAACCGGGCTACGGTTAAAAATAAGTACCTTATTCTTACAACTCAACATCCTGAAGTTCAGCCATAAACTTTTCCCCGATCAACTTTGTCCATTTGATCATCTCAGTCATCTTTGTCCAATCAGTATTCATCGTAATCTCCGGTACAGTGCTTCTCAGACTAGGGGCAACTTTCCGTTGCTGTGCAGTGATGTGGTACTATTCAGACTATGGGCAACTTTCCAGTTGCTAGGATCCGGGGTTGTGCATCTCAGTGACAGATCTCAGGCGTGTCCAGTTCTGATCCATATCGAAAATGGTTTTGAAAAGTTTTACTGAAAGTTGACTTTGTTCAAATTAATCTTTTTACAACTAAGACCATTTTTGGACCAAAGCGGAAAATTTTCAGTACCACAACCTTCAATTTCATTGATTTCAAAACAGAGTTCTCCTGCTCTTGCATACAAATTGAAGTTGCTTTTTTACAATCATAAAGAAAACTTGAAAGTACTAATAAAGCAATAAATCCGGGGCATAGTCAAGTCAGGTGTCCCTGCGCCCCCTCCCAGAGCTGGTCGAAGCCTCTGATGCCAAGCTGGGCCCAATCTGTGCCACTTCATTGAGCCAATCCAAGCACTCGTCAGACAAAGTGCAACTGAAAATGGGAGCGGGGGCCAGGAGCTCTCTAGTTCTCCATGCTGTGGCATACCGGGCAAGCTGTGCGCCTCGGACCGAGAAAGCAGCCGGGTACTCAATCCCCTCAGACGGGCAAGTCTGAACATGACCGAACTGGCGTAGAAACCAGAACGGAAAGTAGAACACACAATGAGTCAAACCAATCAACTGGATCCCGATTAGCCGGGACATGCTATAGCTCAGTGCCGGAAGATTAAGCCAAGGACAGTGCCAAGCAATGCGACCTGCCGACAAATTGCACATCCAGTCGAACCACCATCCCTCATCAGGGGCATCGACTAGGCGTTGTCGAAAGAAGTAGCCACGGGCTGAGTAGGCTGGGCAAGAGTCCACAACCTGCAATTTATCCATCAACCATACCTGGGGAGGGATGAAAAATGAGAGAATAAAGAATAGAGAGATGTACGATGAGAGAAAAGTAAGAAAAAGGGTTTTGTGAGAAAAACGAGCCTGAGGGCCGAGTGATGTGAGCAAGATATATGTGAGGTTGGGTGGGAAACATTACCTGCAGCAGTAGTGGACTCCCCGCGAATCTGGTCGTCTCCCGGTGATAGAGAGCATCTAAGCCCATCAGTGTCTCGGCTAATGTCATGGCGATGCAGTTTTTTCCTTCCTTCAGGCCTTGAGCAACTTCAATTAGACGAATGCTAGATCCACCGAAGCCCGGGGCAAGCAGAAAGTGAGACAGCATGCACAAGCAGAGTGCGTGTTGCCGAAAACCTTGCCAATGATGGTTGCCGCGGTCACTGGCATCGGAAAAGCGATGAATCAAGCCTAGGATGTCCAGTTCCCCATTGCAGATCAGAGACCGAGCGTCATGTATGGTGAGCCCACACATCCGCCCTAAAGCTTGGACGTGGCTGAAGTGAAACTGAGGCAAAATTTCTTCATAGCGTTCAGATTCCATCAAAACTTGAAAATCTTCGAAAGTTGGACGTACCTCTTGCCGCCAAAGCTAAACACATGCGTTACCGGGTTCCAAAATCTCGCCGCGGCATGAAGGAAGGGAAGGTGCAGCGGAGTACGGCTCAGCGTGAATAGTGCATTCAAGCCAAAGCCCCGGAAGTTCAACTTTTCCGAGCCATCTAGAGAAGCGATCCAAGCTGTGAGATTTTCGATGAGAAACGCCTCCATTTTGATGCAAAACTGAGATGGAATGAATGAGCCACGGAGCTAGGACTTTTAAAGAAGATAAGGCACTGTTCGGGGGGACACGTGTCAAAAATTTGATGGTTGCTGGGCTAAGTGGCCGGCCTCCATTTCCCTCAGTTTCGGATGCGTTCCGTCACCCAGATCGTCCGAAATACACTTTGTTTATAGAGTTGTTGTTAAGTCTTGCTTATCGAGCTGTTGTTTTGCTTATCGAGTTGTTAAGTTTTTTCGAGCTGTCGAGTTTCGTGCATCGAGTTGTTACTTTTTGTTTAATTTTGTTGTGCCTTATTTGTCGAGTCGTCAACTTTGTTGTGTTTTGCTTATCGAGTTGTAAACTTGCTAAGGTTTTGTTATTTCTTAGTAAGTTGAGTTGTTTAGTTTGTTGTGTCGGTTCACTACCTGATTGGGCAAATACACAAACGCACAATTCCATTCAATCTCATCTTTGGTGCAAAATGATGCGATGCGATGCTAAGAACATAAAATACAACACTTTTTGAACAAAAGCTGTTTCATTCCATCATGCTTCCTTTTTACAACAAGGGTACAAGTTTTACCAAAAAAAAAAAAATAAAACTACCTAACAATGTGCAATGTGCTACAACTACTAGTACAAAGGTAAATAAAACAGGGAACAGCTGCATCAATGCTCTCAAGAGTAGGAATAAGAGGCCCTCTTCATCCTCTTCTGCGAAGCAGCCTCTGCACCACCGGCACCATCTGAGTCGGAGCTGTCGCCCTCAGGATCCTCCTCGGCCTCGCCTCCACTACCGGAACCGGGATCAGAGCCACCATCTCTGTCAGCAGATGTCTCTGACTGGGGATCTGCAGCCTCCTCCTCCTCCTCGCTGGGCTCCTCCTCTATGATGTGTGCCCTGCATCTGCCTCGTCCGCGAGACGACTCCCCTCTCCCAGCCCCTCGAGAAGGCCTAGATGGCCCAGCTCCCCGGAAGGCCTAGATGGCCCGGCCTGTGACTGAGCATACATTGGAGGCATCTGAAAATGAAGAATGCAATTTGAATACATCAGCCGGAACATGTATATCAGATATATGTGCAAGCAAACTACACAGAGTGGGTGTATGCAGGTACATTACGTAAATGTGGTGTGTATCAGATGTGCTCTACACAGGCAACCTATCAATGCAGTAAAATGTTCAAAATCAGCATGTCATCAGAAGTATGATAAATGCCAGAAAACTAAAGGGTACCTGGAAACCCATGATGGACAACTGCGCCTCTCTCCGCAGGACCATGCCCTCAAGTGAGGCTACCATCCCAAGCACCTCATCCATATACTCCCTAGGTGGCTGCAAAAACAAGCTCAAGACATCAATGAATAAACAAATGCCAAAATATCTGTGTGATAAATGGAAAACAGCGGAACATACCGGTGGTGAGTCAGGGTCACTGACATATCAGTGGCCAGGCATCGGGGGCTCTATCGGAATCGGAATTGGGGAGGTGGTCCCATATTGTCATCCCATCAACTCAGTCGGCATATATGGCCATCCAGGATGATGATAAGTCGGAGGAATCGAGGGAACCAGTCCACCCCCACCTCTAGATGTGCCAGCCCTGCTGGTGGAAGGGACACCTGCAGCCCGAGCCCTGCTCGATGAGGGCATACCAGCAGACCTCCTCGTCGGGGTACGGACTCCCGTCAGCGGAGGCATCAAGTAGGTGTGACGGTAGGTCGCATACTCCCCCTGCTTCAGATGTAGGAAGGCATCGGTACCTAGCATAGCATCAACGACATCCTGGGGAGAGAGCCTATCAGCGATCCACATATCGTCTGGAGGCGCTGAAGGAATGTCCTGCTCAGGGTGGCCCCATACCTGACGCAAGAAGCGATCTCCCAAAAACCAGGCCCTCCCAACTGGCCCCTCGAACAAGATCCTATACCGAGAGGCCCCCCACGCTCTGGCAAAATGGAATCAGAGGTCTCTGCCTAAAGGTGCCCAGGGCTGCCACGTGATCTGCGGATAACCAATGCATAAGCTGATCAGAAATTGTGAATGTGCAAGATAAATCAAAGCCATGAAAACATGGAGAACTGAGAGTTCTGAAATACCTCCGATGACCGCACTGTGTCAAATAACTGCCGTAAATAGAGAAGAGACTCCCGAGGTCTCGGCCGGTACTGGCCCTCGAATACGAGTGAATACGGGGTCGTGAGGGGCATCTCCACTATAAGCTCTGGAGCCAGTGTCGGGAAGTATGCGTAGACCCATAACTGTGAGAAACAAAGCAATAGTCATCAGAATACAGAATGCCGAGTGCAGAATGTAAATACAACATGCTGAGAGTAAAATGCAGAATGTAAAGTGCGCCATGTGTGCCATGTGCAAATAATGAGAAGCAGAAATGTAAATCAAGAGGGCAGAAAGTACCTCCCAGGCCCTCCAATAGCCGCCAACCATGTTCCCCCGTCCGCGGGAGGCCGCGTTCATATAGCAGTAAAGGGTAGCCAAGCCGGCACCGTCCCAATCATACCGGCTAACCTGTGAAAGGTCCACTAGAGCGCTCAAAAGATATAGCCCGACGGTGTTCCCCCTATCGGCAAACAGAGTGGTGCCAAAGAGGAACATCAGGAATCCGCGAGTATACTGTGCCACCTCCTCAGGAGTCTCAGGCTCCATCTCCGGCCTCTTGAAATGGGAAGAGAACCAGGTGTATCGGACTCTGCCCGAAGATCGATCAACTGGCGGGCGAGCCCTCAATAAGTATAACCAAGCGGCCTCCCACTCGCCCATATCCTCGTCGTATGGGATGGCCTAACCTCCCACATCAAGGCCCGTCAATATGGCGAAGTCGAACGGGGTCATGGTCAAGTCCCCGGTGGCAGAGAAATGGAAGGAGTTGGTGGTGTCCCACCATCTCTCTACCAAAGCACCCATCAGTGTCCTACTAGCAGGACAGCGGGAGATCCCGGTGTAAAAGGGCCCAAACCCTGCCACGTCCACCAAATCCCGGACGGCCTCCGGAAGCTCAGCATACCACTCTCTCGCCGAGATAGAGCCGTATCCTCGCACGCTACAAGAAGTCACCTGCATCCAGGACAAACACGTATTCAGTTTCAGAATGAAATGTATAAGCTGCGTGCAAATGAAATGAATAAGCTGCGTGCAAATGAAATGTATGAGCTGTGTGCAAAATTGAATCAAATACAGAACCTGGGCTGCGTGTTCAGAAAAATTCAAAGTTCGGGCTGTATGTTCGACATCAAGTGTTTGGGCTGCGTGTTCAACTCTCAATCAGTGTGGGCTGTGTGTTCATCTCAAAGTTCGAGCTGTGTGTTCAACATCAAGTATTTGAGCTGTGTGTTCAGATTTCAGAATCAGTGAGCTGTGTGTTCATCTCAAAGTTTGGGCTATGTGTTCAACCCTCAATCAGTGTGTGCTGTGTGTTCACCTCAACAACGGACTGTGTGTTCATCTCAATTAGTTTGGGCTGCGTGTTCAACTCTCAATCAGTGTGTGCTGCGTGTTCACCTCAACAATGAGCCGTGTGTTCAGAATTTAAGTGTTTGGGCTGCGTGTTCAACCCTCAATCAGTGTGTGCTGTGTGTTCACCTCAACAACGGACTGTGTGTTCATCTCAATCAGTTTGGGCTGCGTGTTCAACTCTCAATCAGTGTGTGCTGCGTGTTCACCTCAACAATGAGCCGTGTGTTCAGAATTTAAGTGTTTGGGCTGCGTGTTCAACTCTCAATCAGTGTGTGCTGCGTATTCACCTCAACAATGAGCCGTGTGTTCAGAATTTAAGTGTTTGGGCTGCGTGTTCAACTCTCAATCAGTATGGGCTGTGTATTCATCTCAAAGTATGTGCTGTGTGTTCATCATTGAGTGTTTGAGCTGTGTGATCAGATTTCAAAATCAGTGGGCTGTGTGTTCACCTCAAAGTGTGTGCCGTGTGTTCAACGTCAAGTAGCTGAGCTGTGTGTTCAGATTTCAAAGTTTGGGCTGTGTGTTCAATTCTCAATAAGCGTGTGCTGTGTGTTCACAATCAATTTATGGGTTACGTGTTCAGAAAGTCAGAATGTTTGAACTGTGTGTTCAAGACGCAAACAAAATACGGTGTTGTAGACTAAACATTCGAAACAAGCTGTGTGCTTGAGTGAGCAGATAAACATAGCAAAAGCACAAAATGCGCGGGAAATGCAGAATACATCGCAGAAAATGCAAAAGTAGAGTAAATACCTCTCGTGCCTCATGAGAGAGGTGGGACTCCGGCTCTCGCAAAAGCAGATCCCTAGGCGCTCGGTCATCGAAATCAGTAAAATGGTAGAAAACCGCCTGAGGAAGGACGTGCTCCTGAGGATGATACCTCTCGGGATCAAACGGCCGAACTCTCGAGGGCAGAGCCATAATATCCGGATCACCCCCGGCACCTGGAGGACCTCCGCCCTGTGGAAAATGACCCGCCATCTCGAAAAATCTGCAAAAAGGAGTACAAATGAGCAAAATGAGCAAAAATTGGAAAAAGTCAACAAAAGTCAACTCTCGGGAAATGAAAAAGTCAACAAAAGTCAACTCCCGAGAAAATCTTCCAAATGTTGAGACAAACTTACCTCAAGTGGTGAAAATGAGAAAAGAAGCCCCGAAATCAAAATTTAATCGGTTCAAAGTGAAGAGAACTGAAAGTTTTCGCGAAAACAACTTGCGTGGGGCGTTGGGAAACGCGTATAAAGCACAGATCTGAGAGAGAAAATGGTTTGGGAAGGAGGAGAGAGCAATTTCGGAGCTGCACTTGTGAGGAAAAGTGCTTTGGATCAGCACATTTAAAGAAAAGAGAGTAAAAAGACCAAACTGCCCCGGATTTGGCCTGGCCGGCCGGCCACCCCACTCCCTTACCCCTGGCCGGCAGCCTCCCTCTTGGACCATACATGGCCGGCAGCCTTCCCAACATGGTCTCCAAGCTCCCTGCAAATTTTGGTGATGATTGGAGCCCCCGGCACCCGAGAAAGTACAAGGAAAGTGCACTTTTTGTCGCGAAACCCCTCCGCGGGAACTTCAACTCCAACTTTCAATGTGTGTTTCATCATTACTCGCCGAGAGCAAGACGTATCCTTTTTGAATGTGTTGTGACCCCTCCGGGAGGTGAATCGGAGGTCGCTATTGAACCACCTTCGTCGAAACTAGCATTGGTTTACTCGTTGTTTCGTTTCGAAATGTGCATTCGAGTTTACGCTTATCCTGCGTTGTTATGCACGTCACTTGCATTCTCATGCACACCATTTGCACTGTTCTGCACGTTTCACGAGCATTGTCATACCCTTGTGCTTAACTCGTGTTGTCGCGCGTGTCGCTTCTCGCATTGCGATGCACTCACCCATCGACACCACGTTTGTCTGCATTCGATGTCACGTTGAACAGATGTTGTTAAATATGTTGTGCTTGTTGAGTTTCTTTCTTTTGCAGGCACGATATTGTATGTACGGTTCATTTGAGGCTGGTGCGACCAGACGAGCCGCGCAGGTATCGTATCTTCTCCGTGTGAGACGTGGCGAGAGTTGAACAATTCTCCGTATTCTTCAACTGCATGAAATGTAGTATTGCCTTGCATTCTTGCTTAAAACTGTCGCATCTATTGTGAATATTTGCTTCATTACAGCTTGCTGCTTCGCATGATCATTGAGTTACATCCGGCTTTGTGCATATCGCGTTGCATTTTGCCCCTTGCCTGAGGGCATGCCTGCGGGCACATCATGGTTTATCTTTCCTGTTTGTCTAAGTCTTCGGCCTTGTCAAAAATGGGTCGTCTCTGGCCTTTGACATTCACTCCCGTCACTTATGACTTCCGAGTTCTGTCAAAGAGGGGCAACTGTAGACACCCCATTTTTGACCGACCTTAAGATTCAGACGTCACCGATTGAGCGCTTGGTGATGTTGCATATCGTGCTCATTTAGAGGTTTCAGAGTCTCGGCTGCGAGCCTTGCCTCCGAACTTCCGGGCTTTTCTGTGCTTTGCCTCGGTTTGCGAACCAGGCTCTTTTTTCTCTGTTTTCTCTTCCCGAAGGGAGGGAGAGGTCTCGTAGACCATCTCTCAGTGGCCGTAGGCTACGTTTCGTGGTCGTAGGCCATTTTTCCCGTTTGGAGACCGGTTTCCAAATTTTCGGAGCCGTCGGCCGTATGCCTCTGTTCGGGACCGCTTAACCATCTCCGTTTGCTCCGGTTTTTGGCATACATCTTATTTCCTCCCTTTTGAGGGACACTGTGGCTCGAGAGACCAACTTCGTGGTCAAACGCCACCTCCGGTGCTTAACAGTCAGTTTTCGGGGCCCCAGGCTGCGCGTTTTGGCCCCCGAACCTTCGTTTTACATCGGTTTCAGTTCATTTTTGGCGGAAACCTTATTTTCATTGCTAGGAAGGTTGTAGAAGGGTGGGAGGCCAGCAATTGTTCCGAAAAGCCAGCTTTATTCCTTCATCGCTCTCCGTCGCCCGTTTTCCTCGCTAGAAAGCTGGTGTTGACCATTCCCGGGCCACTTTCTTTGGCCCTCAACCACATATTTGTGTTGTACACACCTGGGAGGCCACCAATATGACATGGCCGGCCAGCAATTGTTCCTGACCCTTTTGAACCCCTCTAAAAAGTTGGTTTTTCTCTCTCCTGGGTTACATTTCCTGGTTTTTCTCCACATGGCTGTGTTGTACACACATGGGAGGCCACCTTTTTGGGGTGGCCGGCCACTAATCTTGATTGAACCTTTTGACCCTGGCCGGCCGGCCAGGGGAAGTGGCCGGCCGGCCACCTGGACCTTCTGAACCTGGCCGGCCATGACCCTCTCACCTGGTTCCTTACAGATGTACCCTCTGTTTCCCCCCAGATCCTGTATCCGAGGGGGGGTCTTTTGGGGGGGAAATTTGAATTTGATTTTCCCCCCTTTCCTCCACTCCTCCCTCTATAAAACCAGACCCCCCAGCTCCATTTTAGAGGGTTACAAAATTGGTTTGAAGCCTTGCATTCAACTCTCCCTCTCCCTCTCTTCCAAGCCTCAAAACACCCTTGGTTCTTGGCCATTTCTACACCAATCCATAGCACCACACCTCCACACTCCATTCCAACACTTTGAGGCTGATTTTCAGAGGCTAGGAGCTCTTCTTCTTGGACCAAAAGTTGCTGAAAAGTTGTGCTACAAGGGTGAGTCTTCTTCTCCCTCTTTCTTGCCTTATTTTGTTCTATATCTTAGCCTTTGTTGCTTGCATTTTTGGGCTCCGACCTGAACTGTAAATAGTCATATTTTGGGCTCATCTCCATGTTTGATTAAGGGTCTTTCTCTGTTTGAGGTCTCCTCCTCACCCTTTGTGTTTAAACTCTCTTTTAGGCCTATTTTTGCATGATATTTTAGGCTTATTTGTGAGCTGTTTTGGACTTGGTCATAAACTGAGAAATGTCTTTTTTTGAGCCCCTCTTCAACTTTGTTGAAGGGCTCTCCTCTGTTTGAGGTCAGCTGCTACCACTTGTCTCTTTATCCCTCTTTTAGGCCTTTTTCTTGCATATTGATTTAGCCTCATTTTTGTTCATTTTCGAGACTTTATGTAAACTGTAAAGTGCCTTGTTTTGAGCCCCTCTTCAACTTTGTTGAAGGGCTCTTTGCCATTTGGGGCCAGCTGCTGTCCCTTGTCTCTATTCTCTCTTTTAGGGCCATTTTTGCATGATAGATTAGCCCTATTTGTGTTCATTTTTGAGACTTGTTATAAACTGGAAAAAGTCTTGTTTTGACATCATCTTCATGTTTGATTAAGGGTATTTTCTTATTTGAGGTCACATGCTTCCTTGTATGCTTGATTCCCTCTTATTTTGAGCCTTACACCCTAGCCCTTGTTGCATGCCTTGTTTGACCTTCTAGCCACTGGAATCCAGTGGATTTCCAGTGGCTTTGATGCTATTTTGAGCCTCCAAATCAGAGGGGGTGACCCCCTCACCTTGACTTGTTTGGTGGTCATTTTGGCCTTCCAAAGAGACCCTATCTTGCATGCTTTGAAGTCACATTTCAGGGTCAATTTGGTGAGTTTTGGGACTACCATATTTGATTTCCAGAGTTTTTTTGGTCATGCTTCATGTCTATCTTGCATGTGCTTAATAACCTCTTGTATGCCCCTCCAAAGGAGCCCCTCATTTGTGCATGTGTTGGCTGCCTTTCCATATTTATTTGGGCATATTTTGGCATGTTTAGTTCACTGATTTTTTCTGGTTTGGTGAGTGCTCACTTGTTTCATGTACTTGCCATGTAAACCATGTTTTCTAGTCAAAATTACATGCTACTTTAGCCCATCTTGCTAGCACCTTTTGGCCTTGATTTGAACTAAGAAAGTTCATGTTTTGGGACTGCCTTGACTCTGTCTTCATGCTTCATGATCAAATAATGCATGCTTTGTATAGCTATAGGTCATTGCGTATGCCTAGTTTTGAGTTTCGGGGTTCATCTCATGCATCGGGTGCCATATTGCCATGTTTCGGGGCTGTTTAGCATCATATTTTAGTGCTGAAATTCGCATGTTTGTATGCCATATTCCATGCTTTGCCATGCTTTGGTAGAGTGGCATTCGTGCTTTAGGATCGGTCCTTGGTTCGCGTGCACGCATCTCGAGTGTCTCTTTTTCATCTAATGGCCACTGATGTGAGTGTGGCTGAGGTCCACTCATGTTGGTGTAAGTCCATCATGCATTGCGTATGCCATTTCAATTCATAGCATTGCGTATGCTAGGTTGTATGTTAGAGCATCGTGTATGACGTGTTACATCGTGCATTGTGTATGCCATCTCATAGCATTGTGCATGCTAGGTTGTATATTAGTTGCATTCATGCATGTCATGCATATTGCATTGTGTTTGGGATAGGAGTTAGCCCGAGCACGGGAAACGAGGGACGTTTCGTACTTCGAGTGACGGAACGTGTCTCAATTCCCTATCGCCGACACTCCGGATTATCCATGATGGAGTCTAGGTCTTGTTGTTTTCATGTGCATTCATTCCATATTAAGTCATGCAAATCGACTCCTCGGCCATCATGCATCGAGATGCGTGATTGGTGGCACGAGGATCGAGGACTACGCTCCCTGTAGAGTAGTCAAGCATACATATGTGAAAATACATTGCCATGCCCTTTCCTGCTCTCTGTTGCAGCAAATCAGAAACCGGCAATCTCTTGGGACTTCGTGCAATATTCCGGGCTCAATTGTGAACAGAGGCTAATCGGGGCATCGCGATGGATTTCCGCGCCAAGCGACTCAAACGTGCATCATTCATCATCCGGAGCAGAGTCGAGGCAGTCCCTAGCTTGCATGCTAGTTTACTGCTTTCCTAGTTAAATTTGTTAATTAATTAGGGTTTTGTACTTATTTGGACTGTATTATTTATTCGGGACTGTATTATTTATTTGGACCCTCCGAGCGAGGGCGCAATTGTAATAAGTGTGCGTGCGTGTGATGTATGTCTTCCAACCCCACATCTTTCTCCCTTTTATTTACCAGCTTATGATGGTTAGATTAGGGCATGTTTCGATTAGCATACAGTATGATTGAATGTTTGCATTCATTCATCTGTTTTGCATGCACCGGGCTCGGCGCATCATACTAACTGCATTTGTATTTCAATTTCGAGTTGAATACATGTTCGCTGTTGCATTTCATATGCCTTGTTTAGAATAGCCGAGCCTGCTATAGGTTGCATTTTTGCATGTGTTGCATTAGGCATTTCTGTATAGTTAGGATCATGCATGATTTCTAATTAGCTTCTGTTTTAGCTTGGAGTACTTGGTAAGTTTTTACGCTTTAGCATCCTTGCATGAGTGTGAGTGACTGCCATGATAGCATGCTTACCATGAGGCTATGTGCTTATGTGATATATCTGCCTGAGTGCCTGTGGGTGAAGGTTGGGTTATTTGGATTGGAACAATGCATTGACTGTGAGTTTTAAGCCTACTAGATAGTGGCAAAACCATCTTTTCTAAAGCCCACCTGAGGGTGGCAAAATCTGCATTTTAAGCCTACTTGTGAGTAGCAAACCATCTTTCAAAAAAAAAAAAACATGAAATGTTTTGTTCCAATTTAGGCGACCCGGTCTATACTTGTATGCTGTGCGCATCACATAGTAAATCTAGGCTAATAACCGGAATAAGAACGCATAATGTTTTTAAAACTAGATATCATGGTTAGTAGAGGCCGATCTTTGATCGGGCGAGCGAGGGTGCTCACGAAGTGACCTTCCCCAATCGTACCCAAGTTCCCGAGCCGAGGCAACTTTGGTGATGACGGACACGTGGCCTTAGGCAAACGAGTCAGGGTTTCCTAAATTTTCCAAAAATAAAATATTTAGGTGGCGACTCTGTATCTGGCAAAGCAGTCCATGTTTGGCACTTCTTTCAAAAAAATCTATTTTCTCAAAAACGATTTGCCAGATTTGGACTCTTTGGTTCAGATTAAGAACTGTGACAATTTGAGTCCTGAACTGTAGTGAGCCCAAAATGAATGGAACGGGGGACTCAACCCTCCCGGGGCATTCGGGGACGTCTACAGCAAGACATAAATCATCGTCTTCCCACCACATCCCGTGAGCAGCCAACAGACATCTGTCTAGCTCCGGCATGATTGTACTCGCAGTATTTTCAGCCCGCATGTTCGCAGCATCTTCTGTCCTTGTGCCCACAGCATTTTCAGTCCCCTCATGGGCTTTGGCTTTCCTGGTTCTCTCAGAATCCCAAAACTTTTCTTGTTCCACCTGCGTTGGCGCAGTTTGTTGCTCCGCTTTCCCTGCATTCTTAGTGAAATTCTTCGTACCGGCGCTCTCTAGCAATGTACTCTGACTTCCGGCCCTTCCGGCCACAACTGATACTCTCGCCCCTACCAGGCCCTGTTCTGGTTGGAACTCTTCCACCATATCCGGTTGATCATCCAGCCACCCAGTAGCCTCTGCCGATTCCTCATAATCAAACCAGTTGACTGCCGCGTCCCCTGATTCCTGGTCATTGAAAAACTGGAGGTTGGCAAAACCCTCTTCTACGGCCGTCAAATTATCCGTTCCCTGCTCAAATTTATCCCCCTGGATCACACACAGTTCTGCTTTCTCTAGCAATTCTACACTTGGCTCAAACTGGCCTGCTGACAGAATGTAATCACTCGAATCGTAGGCTTCCCCAGCAAAATTCCCAGACTGCTCAAATCCTAACTTAACCATTCCATCCTCCTCTGTAATCTCCCCTGCACTGACTTCGCCAGTCGCCACCATTGGCTCAGGTTGGGTTGTAGAGATGTCCAGTATGCACAAAAAGTCAGTGCAGTCGGGAAGGAGCACCTCCGGCTTAGGTAGATGGGAAGGAGTGATATAGATGCTAGGATTGTAAGACACGACCCCAGTCTGGATAAAGTTGATTCTTTTGGGAGGTGGAGCTTGGTTGTGTGTAGGGAGTGGGTTGGTTGTGACATTGGGTCTTTCTGGTGGCAAAATCACCTGTTTGTCAACGAGATCTTGAATCTCATGACGCAATCTGAAACATTGGTCGGTGTCATGACCGTGTTGCTGGTGATATGCGTAGTATTTGGCTGGGTTGTGAGTGGGGGGTAGTGGATTTGGTAACGGCCTCGGCTCCAGGGGTTTTAGATGCCCTTTTCTGATTAAGACCCCTAGAGCCTTGGACAGGGGCATGTATAATGGGGTGAAGGTTCTTTGGCCTCTGGGTTGGTATTTGGTGGTCTGTGTATTGCTTCCGGATACACCAGAGAAGGGTGTGGCTGCCATGGGCCTTGGAAGGGGAAGGGGAATGGTGGCGACCATGCTTACCTCCGAAGTTCTTACAGTTGCAGCGCCACTCGGGCCTGCATTGTTGTTGCAGTTAAAGGTTCTCCGGGGTTGCTCCCTATCTTGGTCAATCAGACCCTGTTTCATTGCATCTTCAATTTGTACCCCCATCTCGTGCAGATCCGAAAAGGTGGGGAAGGGGAGCACAATCATTTTTTGCATCAATTTTGGCTGGACATTGCGCACAATCATCCGAATCTAGTCCTTATCAGTGGGCCTTAGGGTCATCATCGAGGCCTTCGCCCTCCACTAGGTTACGAATTCCGAGAAGCTCTCTTTAGGCTCTTGCCTTGTTGTTTCGAGATCTCGGGTTGTAATCTCGATTTGAGTGTTGTAAGAGTATTGCGCAACAAAGGCCTCAGCCATCTCATCCCAACTCCGCTTGACAGCATCCTCTAACTTCGCGTACCAGATAGCGGCCACACCCGACAGGGTCCGGCCGAATAGTGAAAGCTTCTGCGGTCTGGTGAGGCCCATTGGCCGTAGTATGTCTGAGAATAATCGGAGGTGGACCATGGGATCCCCAGATTCGTCGAAGCAATCGATCTGCGGCATTTTGAACCTATCCGGCAGCGTCACAGCCACATCGGTATATCCGTCCTCGATATCCGGGATAGCCTTTACCCCTTGGGATTTCTTGAATAGCTTCTCGAGTTTGCTCAACTTCAGTGCTGTAGGGTCTACTTCGAACTCGAAGAGAGAGTCCGGGTGGTTGATGGGTGTATGTGCCTTGGATAATTTAGGTGGAAGCGGGGGCGGAGCTGGCCCCGTTGGAATGTCTGTGTCCTCCTGGATGGTATAGACATTTGGCAAGATGTTCTGAGCATTTGGCAGGACATTCTGGGCAGTTGGTGTCTGCTCGAGTAGCAGGACCCCTGGTGAGGGAAGAATTAGATGTGAGGCTGATGCTCCGGCTTGCTGCTGGAGCCGGGTAATTAGCTGCGCCTGCTAGGCCATGATTGTGGCCTGCTGTTTAGAGAACTCTGCTTGGCGGACAGCGTCCTCTTGCATTTGCTTCATACTCTCTTGGAGCTGGCGCATCATTTCTTCCATTCCGGCTATGTTCTGCTGATCCTGCTGACTGACTGGTATGTGTATCTCTATGGCAGAAACTGAGACCTCAGCTCGACTGTTCACTGCTAGGGTAGACCACTGCTCTGGTAATCTCTGCTCAGACACACTGCATTTTCTCGGCCTCCGTCTGATAACCGGGGGTAGAGAATGAAACACTGGCTGTCCGTCAACCAGATCCTCAGATCGATTGAGTCAGCGACCTCTTGTCCAGAGTGCTTGGGGAATATCTGCTTGGTTTGAAGCAATTGTGCTAAAACTACCTAGCAAAAAAATAAATAAAGCAATAAGGAAATAAATAACCAGACAAACGGACAGCATAACGGCTTAAAATAAACACACAATACACAGCTGGGCATAATAACACACGGTCGATAAGCTGAATACACACTGTCCTCAAACGTTGATCATTATCCCTGAATCACTGTCCCCGAAAACTGAATCTGATACCCGCAGATAACTGATTCTCAAACACTGACTGATGCCCGCAGGCCTGATGCACAAACTCATAAACTGATACATGCATTTCCCTATAGAGACGCACTCTAAAAGCACATAACAGATAAGTGAGAGCCAAAACACCCCTATGTTGGGGTAGGGTTTCCCTGTCCTATTTTGTCAGGAGCTAGGGTTTCACTACGCACGCAGCGGTTTCAAACAACCTACAATCGGGTAAGCAGCCTGTCCTAGCTTTGGAATGGTCACTATGGATTCCGAATATGCACTAGGTCGAATGGTCAAAAAGGGTGCCCCAGTAAAACCGGGGTTTGTGTTCCCATACTGGTAGAGCCCGTAACCAGTAAGTCTTATGGCACGCAGCCTCTGGCAAACCGCTCAGGAATAGCAGATGGCAAACACGGTGTCCTAGGCGCACCAATGCAAATGCAATGCAAAGAAACACATAAGTGTAGTCAAAACCAGATATCATGAGTTCGAGTCAAGTTCTCTAAGTCCCCAGCAGAGTCGCCAGAACTGTAGACGTCCCCAAACGTCCTGGGAGGGAAATCTCGTTTTGTTCAATTGGGCTCACTACAGTTCAGGACTCAATGTCACGGTCCTGTATCTAATCTTGCAAAGTGCAATGCAAGACCGATGAATCATCAAAGAGTCCAAATCCGGCAAATCGTTTTTGAAAACAGATTTTTTGAAAGAAGTGCCAAACATGGACTGCTTTGCCAGATACAGAGTCGCCACCTAAATATTTATTTTGGGAGAATTTAGGAAACCCTGACTTGTTGCCTAAGGCCACGTGTCCGTCATCACCAAAGTTGCCTCGGCTCGGGAACTTGGATACGATTGGGGAAGGTCACTTCGTGAGCACCCCCGCTCGCCTGATCAAAGATCAGCCTCTACTAACCATGATATCAAGTTTTGAAAACATTATGCGTTCTTATTCTGGTTATTAGCCTAGAATTACTATGTGATGCGCACAACATACAAGTATAGACTGGATCGCCTGAATTGGAACAAAACATCTCATGTTTGTTTTTGAAAGACGGTTTGCTACTCGCAAGTAGGCTAAAATGTGGATTTGCCACCCTCAGGTGGGCTTAGAAAACAAGATGATTTGCCACTCTCAAGTGGGCTTAAAACTCACAATCAATGCATTATTCCAATTCAGATAACCCAACCTTCACCCACAGGCATACAGACAGGTATATCACATAAGCACATAGCCTCATGGTAAGCATGCTATCATGGCAGTCACTCACACGCATGCAAGGATGCTAAAACATAAAAACTTACCGAGTACTCCAAGCCAAAACAGAAGCTATGTTAGAAATCCATGCATGATCTTAACTATACAGAAATGCCTAATGCAACACATGCAAAAATGTAACTACAATAGGCTCGGCTATTCTAAGATGGCATATGATGATGCTACAGCTAACATGTATTCAACTTGGAATTGAAATACAAATGCAGTTAGTATGATGCGCCGAGCCCGGTGCATGGAAGACAGATGAATGAATGCAAACATGCTATCATACTGTATGCTAATTGAAACATGCCCTAATCTAACCATCATAAGCTGGTAAATAAAAGGGAGAAAGACGTGGGGTTGGAAGATATACATCACACGCACGCACACTTATTACAATTGTGCCCTCGCTCGGAGGGTCCGAATAAATAATACAGTCCGAATAAATAATTACAGTCCAAATGAATAATTAAATATTACAAAACCCTAATTAATTAACAAATTAACTAGGAAAGCAAATAAACTAGTATGCAAATTCATGGACCGCCTCAGCTCTGTTCCGAATGATGGAAGATGCATGCTCAAGTTGCCTTACGCGGAAATCCAGTGCGATGCCCCAGTTCGCCTCTGTTTGCAATTAATCCCGGAATGCTGTGCGAAGCTCTAGAGGGCTGCTGATTTCTGATTTGCTGCAACAGAGAGCAAGAAAGGGGCATGGCAAAGTATTTTCACATAGGTATGCACACCTCGATCCTCGTACCACCAATCACGCATCTCGATGCATGATGGCCGAGGAGTCGAATTGCACGACTCAATGTAAAATGAATGCACATGGAAACACAACAAGGCCTAAACTCCCTCATGGGTAATCCGGAGTGTCGGCGACCGGGAATTGAGACACGTTCCGTCACTCGGAGTACGAAACGTCCCTCGTTTCCCGTGCTTGGGCTAACTCCTATCCCAAACACAATGCAAATGAGATGGCATACACAATGCGACTAATATGTAACCTAGCATACGCAATGCTTATGAAATGGCATACACAATGCTCCATGTAACATGGCATACACAATGCTTTAAAATGCAACCTAGCATACGCAATGCTATGAACCGAAATGGCATACACAATGCTCGATGGACTTACACCAACATGAGTGGACCTCAGCCACACTCACATCAGTGGCCATTAGATGAAAATGAGACAACCGAAATGCGTGCACACATGCACGAATACCAAGGACAAAACCTAAGGCATCAAATGTCACTCTACCAAAGCATGGCAAGGGATGCAATATGGCATACAAACACATATGATACAGCTCTTAAACATGATAAACAATGGTCCCGAATCATGCAAACATGGCACACAATGCAAGCTAGGAGGCCCGGGTACCGAAACTAGTCCAATGCATTGAACTATAACTATGTAAAGAAGCATTATTTGATCATGAAGTACAAAGATAGAGCCAAGGCAGTCCCAAAACATGCACAATGTTAGTTCAAAGCATGGCCAAAAAGTGCTAACATGAAGGGCTAAAGCAACATGCAACATTGGCTAGTAAGCATGAGTTGTATTACAACTATATGATGCGCATGAGATCTCATCAAACCAGCCAAAGACAGTGAACTAAACATGTCAAAATAGGCCCAAATAACCACTGAAATGAGGTCTACACATGCAAGAATGATGAGCCCCTTTGGAAGGCCATGCAAGGGGTTACTCTATACCTATATGATGGACACATAAAAGGTCAAAACCACCTCTGGAAATGAGTTATGAAAGCCTTAAAACCCACCAAATAGGCCCTGAAATTGGTCTAAGAAACATGCAAATGAAAGCCCCTTTGAAGGGCCTTGAATGGGATTGCTCTACACATGCATCATAGATATAAAATGTGGCAAAATGAGCTCTTGACAGAGCTTAGGCAGACCTTAAAACCCACAAAATGAGGTCTGAAACATGACTTCAATGTATGCAAAATAGAGCTCCTTTGGAAGGCCAATCAAACTAGTAAAGAGAATGAGGGGTGAGAGGGTCACCCCTCCATGATTTTGGAGCTCAAACACACATCAAAGCCCCTAAAAATCCAGTGGATTTCAATGGCTAAGAGGCCAAAACAAGGCCAATGCAAATGCTCAAATGCATGGCTCAAAGCATGAGGAAATGAAGCATGCAAGGCAAGAGATGACTCCAAACAGAAAAGTGACCTCAATCAAACTTAAAGAGGAGGTCAAAACAAGGCTTTTTCCAGTTTATGACAAATCTCAAAAATATTCACAAGTAAGGCTAAAATAGGATGCAAAATTAGCCCTAAAAGAGAGATTGAACAAACAAGGAAGTAGATGACCTCAAACAGCAAAGTGACCTCAACCAAAGTTGAAGAGGGGGTCAAAATAAAACACTTCACAGTTTAGGTTGAAACCCAGAAGTGCTAGAAAAAGGGGCTAAAGTATGAAGCAAAAGAATGCAAGAAAAGGGGAAATGAAGACTTACCCTTGTAGCACAACAATGCAGCAACTTCTGGACCAATAAGGTGAGCTCTCAACCTCTGCAAATGACCTCCAAGGTGCTGGAATGGGTGGTGGAGGTGGTAGGCTATGAGGTGTAGTGTAAAATGGTCAAGAATATTAGGGTTTGGAGGCTTGAAGTATAGAGATAGGGGGAGTTGTATGTATGCTCCAGCCAAAATTTCTAACCCCTGCAAATGGAGGTGGAAGGTGTGTTTTATAGAGGGAGAGAGGTGAGGCTTCTTGGAGAAGCCACAAGAAAGGGTCAAAGCTTCTCAAAGAAGCTTAAGCAAAAGGGTCAAGCTTCTTGGAGAAGCTAGAGCAAAAGGATCAAGCTTCCTCAAGAAGCTAAAACAAAAGGTTCAAGCTTCTTGGAGAAGCTAGAGCAAAAGGATCAAGCTTCCTCAAGAAGCTAAAACAAAGGTTCAAAAGGTTCAAATTTCCTCAAGAAGCTAAAACCGAAGGTTCAGCCAGCAAAAAAAAAATCAATGGTGCCGACCGACCGACCGACCACCAATGGTGCCGACCGACCGACCATCAATGGTGCCGACCGACCGTCCACGGCCGGTGGCAAGAAAACAGGGCCGGTGGCCTCAAGCCATGGCCGGTGGGTTTAGGGAATGGCAGACAAGCTACTCTCTACCTTCCAAAACAAAAACCAACAAGTGTTTGGTCCAACCAAGCACAAAACAAACAAGTTAAGAGATCCTGAGGCAAGGCGCTCGCTGAGGCCTTCGGGAACTCAAAACGAATGAACCTAGATGATCATCGAGTGTTCAAACGATGATGTCCAAGTCTTGAGGACGGTCAAAAATGGGGTGTCTACACCATGATGGTCCAAAGGCCGTTTGAATGAAAGGGATCATGATCATGAATATGAAATACGCATGAATATGAATATAAAGAGAATGGGCCTGAGGCCGTTTGATACGCCTGATATGTTTGAATTGGGCCTGAGGCCGTTTGATGTGTTCGAATTGGACCAATGGTCGTTTTGAATAGATAGTTGGTTGGACCAAAGGCCGTTTCGTATAGATGGACCCGAGGTCGTATTGTTTTATATAAGAATTAGACCTGAGGTCGTTTTGCATATGGACATGATGTGTTGGACCTAAGGTCGTTTTGCTTTGTTGAGATTTGTAAATCTGGTGTGAATGAGAATAGTGGTTCAAATATGTACATTATAGGTATGATTCATTTATGAACGAATCTCATTCATTAACCTCTTTATTTGTCTTATGCAAAAGGCTTTGGTTATGATCTCTTGTATTTCCTTTGCTATTTCTATTGGTTATGGTAGACCGTTATGTGCATAAGCTTTTGGTTTAGCTGACTATGTGTTTGAATGATCCTGGGTATACAAGATGTTAACTACTGATATGTAGTGTGAGTTATTATTAAGTATATGTGAAATGTTTTGATATGCCATGTAAGCATAGCTCATTGGACAAAATTTTTAAGTTTGCTTCCGTTTTGGCCCCCTTTACTCTGTTGCTATACACTTGTTTTGGTTTGAGGCCGTAGGTAATCTCATGATTACTAGCCGGTTATGACCTTAATCTGTAGGGGCGGGTTCGGGTCATGACAGAGTGGTATCAGAGCACGAGTTAATGACTCACACACTTGTCCAAATTAGCCATAAGGTGTCTAGAAAAGACTTAAGATGCATCCATTTGATAAGTACATGATGTAAGCATTGAGAACATGTGATTATATGAGATATGAATTGTTGCACTAATGTGTACAACAAGTCTTGTTTCGTTATAATGCACGTACATGAACATACGGATCATGAAAAGTTACTTATGTGCATTCAATTTTGCAAATGGGTGTCTATGTGGAAAATGAATACGGTTTAAGTGTATAATTACTTAGTAAGTGTTTAGCATGCGATATCTAATAAGTATCCAATCATCTGTTATGTATGTGATTAATTGTGTCTTGACGACACGTAAAATGAGAATATAACGATGTGCCTATGTGCGAATGTACCTATGTGTATCTGTGTTTATTTCTGTATTGGACATTCCAGTATTTGGCATGGCTTAATAAGAGTTTGTGTAGATTATGGATAAAGTAAGGGCATACGAGTTAGAAGGCTCTTCCGCAGCCCGACTTGATAGACTGGAAAGAATAGTACAAGAAATGGCAGAGATCTTAAGACAACAACATCAGTTGCCACTACGACAAGAACCTTTGCCACTACCAGTGCAAGAGCACCAAGTGAATGAGTTGGAAGTCACAATGATTGAAGCTAGACCGAACCGATCTTCTGAATGGAAAAGTAAGAGACAAGGCTTTTTCTCAAAGAAGAGGTCATTTAAAAAGCAAAATACAGGATCATCGCGCACTTCAAACTCTACAAGGAATACAGCACCGACATGTAATGAATGTGGTAAGAAACACCGAGGAGTTTGTTATCGAATTTCTGGGGCTTGTTATAGGTGTGGTAAAATGGACCATATGGTAAGGAACTGTCCCCGGACTGAACAAAACGTGAATAGACCCGTTTTCTCAGCTGGATTCGTACCAATGGCGGGAACTGCTAATCAAGATAGAGTAATTGCACTCGTCCCGGAAAGCACTCTGAATACTGCAACCGTTATCCCAGGTATCTATACTATTTATAAACGAATGCCTATATGTTGACTGATTCTGGACTGGTACATGTGTACATCTTTGCTTGGGATATTATTTGATTCAATTTGTCACATTCTTTCATATCTCATATATGTACATCTAGATTGGTCAGACCCACAGGATCAATACCTTATTTACTGTATGTATCCGCCCCATTTGGGAAATTTGTGAAATACGTATTGGGATAGTGATTGACTCTGTACATGCACATATACATCTAAACCTATGCTCAGGGTGATTTGTTATATTACTGTCTTCAATGACTAAACCACTGGAATTATGACTCTATGATTGTGTGACTGAGTTGAGCACCCCAAATAACGAACTCTATAAATTGCGAGATCATGTATTTTGATTGGTAGAAAATTGACTGGACTCTGCGACTATACTAAGCTTGACTCGCAAACCTATGCTTTTGTGACTGATTTGGAAGTTTTGCGTAACAAATCCTATACTATGTGCAACCGAGGAACTTTGTTTAATGTGTTACTGTGCACCATGTACTTGCATATAAGACTTATTTGGGAACTGCTATATTGATTATGATACATACCTCCTGATATGAACAACTGCATGCATATGCAACTACACGTGAACTTATGTGGACGATGCCATATTATACATGACCTGAAATACTTTGATATGAACAGTTGTGATGAATGACTCTGATATGACTTTGAGAATTGAAGAACTTAGGATAGTTGTGAAACTATTGGCTATGTACCTAAGCAAACGAAGTATGCCTTACAGAACCAAATGTACCCTATTTGAGAAAACTTTTATCTGATTCGATCTGATAGAACTTTTGTTTGATTTGGCCTGATAGAACCCTCATTGGATATAATTTGATGGGAACTTTGTTTGATTTAATTTGGTAAGACCTTTGCCCGGATTGATTTGATAAGACCCTCTATCTGATTCGATTTTGTTAAAGGGGATTACGGATTGCTTATGAATAAATAACCAGATTATTCTTGGCAGGAAAACTAATAGACCCAAAACTTGAATCCGTTTGGAATACTTGACTTATTTGAAAGACCTTATGTGGGCTATCAACAGATTGATCTAACTATGAACACCATTGAGAACCAACCTTCAACTTTTGGGAACATATGTGTTATAAATGAATTGAATTGTGCAAATCTAGTGATTGGGTGTCTTAAGGAACGATGCTTCTGTATTACCATATTCTTATTTATTTGACGCCATGGGAATCGATGACGGCAAATCGATTTGATTATGAACAATACTGAACATTTATCTTTGACTGATCAGAATATATTTTGTATGGAGAATAGTTACTTCAGTGTTATCGGATTTTGGGAAATCATGTTATAGTGACTGCTGACCGTGAACTGTTTTGATTGTGAACACTATTGGAATTAGAAAACCTTAATTATCCGAAAGTGTGTAAATTTAGTACGCCTTGTAAATAACTGCTTAGTGCCATTGTATTCTGTAATTGGGGCTTTGAGGATGTGTAAATTGTGTTTAACATGTGATTGACTACTTTGATATTATCTTTGACGTCATGGGGATTAATATATGAATTGCATATGCTTTTGACGACTATCAAATAATGTGGAGAGACTCGATGGAACAGGGAATTGAATACTGAACTGAATTGTAAACTGTTGAATGAATTGAAAACACGTGTATTATGTTAGAAATTGACTGCTTCGATGTTATTGTACTTTACAATCGATACTATGGGGATATGTGAGTTATGTACGTCGTGTGGTTGATTACTTCATTGTTACCTTTGGTGACTCAGGAATCAGTGTCTGGGTCCACTTTAAATTCCTAAAGACTTTTGATTGACCTTGGATAACTGTGATGAGTCACTAAACCAAATACTAAATTGGATTGTGAATTGCGGAATTATTGAAGAATGAACTGAACTTATGTGACAAGGGAATGAGCCAAACTTCTATGGTAGAAATAGCCAACATTTGAAGTAAATATGTTGGTGACCTATCATGAAGAAGGAAATTGTTGAAATTATGTCTAAATGTCTTCAGTGCCAACGAGTCAAGTCAAATATCAGATATAGACGGAACTACTTCAACCTCTCTCTATTCCGAAATGAAAATAGGAATATGTGACTACGAATTTCATTGTGAGGCTACCTTGAACATCTAAGGTATGAGTCCTATTTGGGTTATAGTATATAGAACTACTAAGTCTGCTTATTTCCTCCCTGTAAAGTTTTCGTATGATGCTTATAGACTAGCCACTGTTTACATCGATAAGATTTCTCGTTTGCATAGGGTCCCAGTATCTATTGTGTTAGACAGGAACCCTAAAATATGTTTGAATCCTGATAAGCCTTCAAGAGGCAATGGGAACTGAATTGTGATTCAACGCCACTTTCCATCCGCAAATCGATATATAATCAGAAAGAATTTTTTTTTGATTTTGGATGAAATGCTCCAAATGTATGCATTGGATTTTCCGGGAAGTTGGAAAAATCTATCCATCATTGGCAGATTTTGCTTATGACAATAGCTTACACTCTAATTTCGGTATGGCACCGTACAAAGCCTTGTATGGCGGAAAAGGTAAATCTCTGACTGGTTGAGGACAGAGTGTTGCTTAACTTAGAGACTGAGCAGATGACTATCAAGATGATTGGAACCGTTGAATAAAAAGTATTCTGAATTGTTTTCGACTAAAGGTAAAATAAGTTTGGAGGACCAAACTTCCTAAATGGGGGAAGATTGTAATAACCGTGTCCTGTACTATGTTAATTAATCATGATTATGTTTGTAATTATGTGCTTAATTTGAATTTGGGTGTTAGTTGCATGATTATATGCGATTTTTGTTTTGTATCTGTTCACCGTAGGAAAATCTGTTAGAATCTGTGCTTTGAACTGAAAATTGAAGACCTTATTGACCACAGAAATCGAAATTGACTACGTCATTATGATTGGCGTAATTTTTAGAGCCTATGGTGAAATTTAATTAGAAATTGATTTGGATCAAAATAATTAGATTCAGAACGATTAAATGAAGCACCATTACTTAACCTTGATCAATTTGATTAAGGCAAGCATATATAAAGGCCCCATTACACTTATATTCATTTGGCTTGAACTTAAAATTTGAAATCACACTCTAAAGAGAGAGAGAGGGCCGGTTCTAGAGAGAGGAACAGGAAGAATCATGTATTTTGGCTCAAAGTTTGCAAGTTTGGAAGCTACACTCAAGAATTAACCATAATTTGTGAAGATTGGAGCTCCTAGGTGAGTAAATTCATGAGTTTGAGGTTGTGAATTTGTGAGCCCAAGTTAGATGGTAATCAAGAACATAAATTGCGTTGGTTTTGATGAATTTGAGGTCTATATACACATGCATGTAAGAATTACAATGAATTTGTATGTTTAAGCATGAAATACATGATCCATATTGAATTTTGATTGAAGTTCATGCTTTTGATCATCTCTTCATCATTTAAATTGAGAATGGAAGTTATGTCTCACATGTATGTACAATTCATAGAAGTATGAGTTTTGAATACATGAATTTGTTATGTTGGAAGTATGTTTGGTGTAATTTGGGGGATGCATGTAATTAATTCATGAGATTTGAGCTTCATAATGTGATAAATTTGGTGTTGTATCATGTTAGTAGATGTATATGAGAACTATGGGTCATAAAATGCAAGATGCATTAGTTTGAATGCAAGTTTGAAGCTCAAAATGGTTGCTGGAAAACCCAGAATTTGGCATGTCCGCTCGAGCGGAGAAAGCGCCGCTCGAGCGTGAAATGCGAGCTCCCAGAACTTTTGCAGACATTGATGTCCGCTCGAGCGGGGATATTCACGCTTGAGCGAGGAGCCATGTAGTGTGACTTTCAGCTCGAGCGCCCGAATTCACGCTCGAGCGTAAGAATAAGGCAACCTGTATGTTTGCAGACCAAAGGGGTCCGCTCGAGCGACCAAAGCGACGTCGAGCGGGGACCCCTGTTTCTGAAATTTTGAAAAAATATTTTGTGTTTTATTTTCCGTTCTCTTTCATTTCTTAGCACTCTTAGGCATGCATTGAGCTTTGTATATGACCTAAAATGATAAGAAAAGAGCCTAAGAGGAATGTATGAATTAAGAACGGATTGAATCGTTTGTGACCCATATGTGTTATGTAATGTGTAGGGTCGAGCTCAAGGGCAAATCCACCGGCAGAACACTGTGAGTAATATCTTAGTAAAGATATTTTCAAGTATGTTACTTTCCGAATGCTACTTCTGTATAAGCTTCATGGATTTGTTAATTTGAAATATGAATGAGTATTCTATATGCCTAATTTTGTAAAAGGCCGTTTGACACGTTTGATATATCTGAATTGGGCCTAAGGCCGTTTGCCGTTGATATGTTTGATATAATTGAATTGGGCCAAAGGCCGTTAGACAAGAATGATTAGGCCAAAGGCCGTTGGACACGAATGATTGGGCCAAAGGCCGTTGGACATGAATGCAAAGATGGGCCAAAGGCCGTTTGAATATATCATTTGATATGTTGGAATACCGTGATGGTCCAAAGGCCATTTGAATGAAAGGGATCATGATCATGAATATGAAATACGCATGGATATGAATATAAAGAGAATGGGCCTGAGGCCGTTTAATACGCCTGATATGTTTGAATTGGGCCTGAGGCCGTTTGATGTGTTCGAATTGGACCAATGGTCGTTTTGAATAGAGAGTTGGTTGGACCAAAGGCCGTTTCGTATAGATGGACCCGAGGTCGTATTGTTTTATATAAGAATTGGACCTGAGGTCGTTTTGCATATGGACATGATGTGTTGGACCTAAGGTCGTTTTGCTTTGTTGAGATTTGTAAATCTGGTGTGAATGAGAATAGTGGTTCAAATATGTACATTATAAGTATGATTCATTTATGAACGAATCTCATTCATTAATCTCTTTATTTTGATATTATTCACTGGGCGTTAGCTCACTCTCATTTATATGTATGTATGTGAGCAAAGGGACGTTCAACCCCAGCCTTAGTGGAATCTAAGAAAGGAACCTGAGTTTTGTAAAGTCAGCCCAGGTGCCTCACGCAAGAGGCTTTGGTTATGATCTCTTGTATTTCTTTTGATATTTCTATTGGTCATGGTAGACCGTTATGTGCATAAGCTTTTGGTTTAGCTGACTATGTGTTTGAATGATCCTGGGTATACAAGATGTTAACTACTGATATGTAGTGTGAGTTATTATTAAGTATATGTGAAATGTTATGATATGCCATCTAAGCATAGCTCATTGGACAAAATTTTTAAGTTTGCTTCCGTTTTGGACCCCTTCACTCTGTTGCTATACGCTTGTTTTGGTTTGAGGCCGTAAGTAATCTCATGATTACTGGCCGGTTATGACCTTAATCTATAGGGGCGGGTTCGGGTCATGACAGAATTGCTCCTATACTTAGAAGTTTCAAAGCATGCCGTAAGTGCAGTGGTAATTATAGAAGAGAAGGGAGAACAAATGGTAGTATACTATGTGAGTAAAACCTTAGCAAGTTTAGAGACCAGGTACTTACCCCTGGAAAAATTGACACTAACCCTGGTGATGGCTTCGAAAAAACTGAATCACTACTTCCAAGCCCACAAGATTGTGGTACTAACTGAGCATCATTTGAAGTCTCTGTTGCAGTAAGGAGATCTGACAGGCAGGGTAGCCAGATAGGAAATAGTGTAGGGCAATATGACTTGGAGTTTAAGCTTAGAACAACAATTAAAGGCCAAGTTCTGGCCGACTTCGTGGCTAAGTTCACCCCTGGTGCCATCCCGCGTCGGACTCTAGTGAGCCATGGCTTGGGATGTCCAGGGGAGCAGGAAGAAACCCAACTGGGGCCCAAGAACCCCACTCAAGAAAAACAGAAGAAAGAAGAAAAAGCAAAGCCCTATGACATTTACATTGGCAACTCCTTACGCCTATTTATTGATAGAAGTTTAAACTGTTAAGGAGTAAGGGCAGGAGTAGTGTTAGTATCACCAGATGGAAAAATGTTAGGGTAGTCTATTCGTTTGGGGTTCAAGGTCTCAAACAATGAAGAAGAGTATGAGGCACTGATTGTAGGGTTCAAGTTAGTAGCAGCAGTGGAAGCCCATGAGGTGGTTGTCTTCTGTGACTCCTAACTTATTGTGAATCAGGCAACATGCGAGTATGCAGCCTGAGATGAAAGAATGATAGCCTATGTCAAAGAAGTTGTTAGATTGCTAGCCTTGTTCCAGGATTGCCGGCTACAGCAGGTTAGCTGAGATGATAATAGCAATGCCAATGCCTTGGCTAACCTGGCTAGTGCAATGAAATCAAGAGAGGCAAGGACAATAATGGTTGATTATTTACCAGGCCCAAGTGTGGAACCACTGATCACAAAGTACGAAGCAATGTATGTGGAGATGGGCTCAAACTGGATGGATGCAATAATAATGTTTCTGAGAGACGACAAGTTGTCGAATGATCGCAAAGAGGCGCATAAGACTAGATTGAAGTTAGTAAGGTTTAGCCTAATAGCAGAAGGCCATCTCTATAAAAGGTCCTTTACTAGGTCCCTTTTGAGATGTGTACATCCCTCCCAAGTTGAAGACTTCTTGTATGAAATACATAAAGGAGTATGTGGAAGCCATACTAGGGGCAGATCACTTGCTCATAAGACCATTACTCAGGGATACTGGTGGCCCTACATGTAGAAGGATGCCGAAGCCTACGTCAGAAAATGCGAGAAATGTCAAAAGTTTGCGCCTTTGATATATCAACCAGCGGCAGATTTGAACCCTGTATCCAGCCCTTGGCCATTTGCCCAGTGGGCCATGGATTTTGTTAGACAATTGCCCCAAGCAACTGGGCAAAGGAAGTTTCTGCTGGTAGCAACTAATTACTTCACAAAGTGGGTAGAAGCCCCCCTTGCGAAGATTCGAGATATTGATGTGAAGAGCTTCATATGGAAGAACATCATCACTAGGTTTGGGATCCCAAGGGCAATAATAACAAACAATGGTACAAAGTTTGATAGTAAACTAATCAAAAGTTTTTGTGCAAAGTAAAAAATTAAGAATTACTACTCTACTCCAAGTTTCCCTCAGAGCAATGGTCAGGCAAAAGCATTCAATAAGACTATCTTGGATGGGATCAAGAAGAGACTAGAAGCAACAAAAGAGAAGTGGGTGGAAGCGTTGTCCAATGTGCTCTGGCATATTGGACTACGCCGAGAAGATCAACTAGGGAATCTCTTTTTGCTATGGCTTATGGCATTGAAGAAGTTATCACACTAGAATTCGAAATCCCTGGAATCAGAACATAGGAAGTAGAGAATGAGACTAATGAGGCATTCCTAGCCCGAGATCTGGACCTATTAGAGGAGAGAAGAGAGAGAGCAGCAATTCGGCTGGGGGCATACTAGCAACAACTTGTTAAGGCTTACAACAAGAAGGTCAACCCAAGAGAGTTCAAGGTTGGGGACCTCGTCCTGAGGAAGGTTGTCGGCAATAAGAAGAATCCTAGGGAGGGCAAACTTGGCCCAAACTGGGAGGGGCCTTATAGAATCATCTCGGTCACCGGCAATGGGGCATATCGGCTAGAAGACAGTGATGACAAAGAGTTGCCCAGACCATGGAACACTTGCAATTTGAAGTTTTTTTATCATTAGTTTTTTATTTTTCGAAGTTCATGTCATAATTTTATTAGTCGAAGTAATAGTAAAATGCTAGTTTGATTTCTATGAATTTAAAATTTGTGCGATAGGACTGGCCAGTCCAATGATGATGTTTCCGAATGAAACATGACGAATAACTTAGACTTGTTATATGGCGGAGTTGAATTATACTTGCATATAATAGAGTTGAACTAAGTTAGCGATATTTCTGAATGAAACATGACGAATAACTTAGACTTATTATATGGCAAAGTTGAATTATACTTGCATATAATAGAGTTGAACTAAATTGGCGATGTTTCCGAATGAAACAAGACGAGTACCTTAGACTTATTATATAGCAGAATTGAATTATACTTGTATATAATAGAGTTAAACTAAGTTGAATTAACCTAGACTTGCCATGTCGGCAGAGTTAAACTCCGAACGGAACTAAGTTCGCTTCAATTAGATTAGCAGAGAAACCAAGGTTAAACACCTCGGCTAGTCTTTGTTTGAATCTGACTTTAGCGAAAGATCATAAACGCATAATGTGAACTTCAGTGGAACTTAGGTTCACATTAGGGGGCAGGGAGCAGGAATGATAAATAAATTTGAGAGCTTGGAACTTGTTGAAATTTTTAGAAAATTTACAAGATAGAATGGGCTTGACACTTGTTGAAATTTTTAGAACAATTTACAAGTTGAAGATTGGCCAAGGTAATAATGAAAGATATACCCGAGGTACATCTTACCCGAGATGACCAACCAGGTTGTCAAGCTTGGAAAGGTGGAAAATGTGAAGTCTTGATAGAAGACAGCAAGTGGAAGTAAAGAAGCAATACTTGACTGAATAAATTTTAAGAAACAACACTCGTAAAAATATTTCGAAATATTTTTAAGTGTTAGCCAAGCTATTACAATTGTTGGCTGAGACAAACAGTCAAGGTTTATATCCGAGATGTTCTAAACCCGAAATAATTATACAGTTAAGGTATACTTTGAGGAATTATAATATTATTCTAAGTATGGAAGCATACAAAGTTGTGAAAACAGATAAAGCATGCATTCAACACTTAAAAGAAAATAGAAGACTTGCATTGAAAAAGAGACAACTTGTTTAAGTACATAAACAGGCACATCGGCCAGACAAAACAGATACTGTTCAAAACAGAGAAGAAAATACAATTACAAAGAAAAAAGTACAAATAAGGAAAAGATTCTAAGTAGACTGCTTTGCATCAGCAGTTGGCTGTGTTTCGGCCTTAGCAGACATCTAGTAAAGCTTCTCGACAGTTTTCTCAGTCTCGATCTCAGCATCGATCTCGAGAAGAGTCTGGTCGAGGCTCTTCTCTATGGTCTGTACTTCAGCTTTGGACGTGGTCTTCTTGGAAAAGGCACTCTTGGAGACCTCGTCTTCCTCATCTTGAGTCAAGTCAAGGACTTACTCATTTAGAGGGGGGACTTGGCCCTAGCAGCAGCCTCTTCTTCATCCTCAGTCTCTTCCTCGACGTCCTCCTCATCGGCGTCATTATCGGAAGGAAATGCACTTGGAGCTGGTTGATATCCCGGAGTGGGGAGTCCATTGGGACAGACATCTTGTTGAGCACCGCCGTCCAGCCGAGGTAATAACCTCGGTTGCAAGCCAGGTTGACTTGCCCTTTGTATTGGTCGTGGACGGCGGCTTGGCCTTCTTCGAAACCCTTTTTATCGGTCGTCTTGACCTCAGCATCCTTTGAGTCAAGGGCCTCTTAGAGCTTGGCCTCTAACTCAGCTGTCTTGGCCTTGGCAGCCTCAAGATCGGCCTCGGCAGCTTCGGCATTAGCCTCGGCAGTTTTTGCTTTCTCTTCGACTTGATTCTGAGCAGCCCTCGAAGCCTTGGCTTAATCTAACAGAGTTCGATTGTTGGTTTCGGCATGATTGAGTGAGGAAAGGAGTTTGGCAGCTTTTTGAGTTTTCCTTGTCATCTCTGTCTTGACCGTATATGATGCGCATACTGGATAGCCTACAAATAATGAAACAGATTAGTGAAATTTGACTAAGTGTTGAAAGACTTTAAAAAGGTAAAGAATGAGACTTACCAAGACTGAGCGCTGCATCATCAGGTCGAAGTTCTCGTACTCGTGGAGGTCGGCCATATGATTCATATCTTCTGGTAGGAGCACGGCCGTTGACAAGGCGGCGCCGACGTCAACGTCTTGGATCGCGCTGTTGCCGATTGTCAAATGTCTGTCCCCTACATGACTTCGGGCGCCCAGATCATGTTATAAGGAAAACTGCTGCTACCTTCAGGGCGATCGGACCTCGGCTTCTTTGCCGGGGGGCATCGGGTGTTGAGGCCTCGGCTGGCTTCTTGTCAATAGCGGGTGTATTCTTTTCGATCTTGGCCAGTTTGGAGATCAGTACAGTGTCCTCAAAATCAAGCTGAGTCACTGTAGCCTTGGCCTTAGCCTTCTTGACTCTCTTAGGCTTTGGTTTGGATTAAAAGGGAGAATAGGAGGACTTGACAGTCACAACCCTATAAATGTTGGCGAGAAGATCTTCAACGATTGTTGGTTTACATCCCATCTCGTCAGCTGTCGCTGCAATAGTAACCTTGGTGCCGAAATGTATTGCTAGCAAGGCAAGAGGAGGATTTACTGGATCGTACGCCGATGCCTCAAAATCTTGACATTTGCGACTGTGAGTTCTGCCAGCAAGGGCATTAGTAGGAGGTCGGCGTCGACGTCGACGCTGAGATGGTGGGATTAGTTAAGTTGGAGCAGAAATAGATGGCTGCTCTACTAGGTTTGATGAAGAGGCCTGGTCTGGCCTTGGTGATGAAGTGGCTGGTGGAGTTGTGGCATAAGGAGGAGTCTCGCTTCGGCAAGGAACGTCGAGAAGGGCCGACTTGTAGGTCGGAATGTAATTAAGTAATAATGGGGCCTTACGTTTTTCAACAGACAAGTCCAATAGGTTTTTCAAGTCTTTGTTAGGGAAGAAGGTTTGGTGAAAATCTTTTGATGGCTGAGGAAGAGCTACAGAAACAAAGGAACAAACATTAATGTCGGCAGATAAGTTGATAAGTCGTAATTAAGGTAGAATTATGGATGACTCAGTTCTTACCATCACCCTCCTTAAACACTCCTTGGCACAATGGGAAGAGATGAATATCGTCATCTGGTGCAAACTCCTAGTTGCCCGAGACAATCAGATAGTCATCTCCTGCACCCTTGCTTGAATCTGGAAGGTCGGCTATAAGTTTATAGGCGGTGGATCTGGGTTTGAGGTAATATACATAGCCTTTGTCAGATTTAAGGCAACATATAGTGTAACAATACTGAATGTCGGCTAAAGTGATCCTGGCCTTTTCTCAATGTGCCAGTTCGATTATGCCATTAATAACCCTATACAAGTTAATGGCAAGTTATATAGGGTTAAGTTTGTAATAGTGAAGGACTTCACGAAAAAGAGTATCTAAAAGGGAGCCGAAGTCTACACTCTATGAAGGCAACCACGAGGAAGGGCATAGAGTCTCCATCAGGCATGATAGAATCCTTCTCCCCAGCCAACCTGATCTGGACGTTCGCTGGGATGGAGAATTCTTGTCGGAAGTACTCTAGCTTGGCCGGGATGTCTACCCTCTACCTAAACATACCCATGATGTCGGCTTAGTGAAGATTGGTGCAAGATTTTAGCAAAAAATGGTTGGTATGGGTTTAAAGACCTCGGTTAAACCCTAAATAGGCACTGAAGCTAGGGTTTTTGCAGATCTAAGGGGAGTTTGTTTCAGTTCTTCTTAAGTATTTGGTTTCTATGGCAAATCCCAAAACTAGAACTACATAAACGAAAATCGAAGGCAAGAATCTGGAAACAAAGCAAGAAAAGTAGGAAAAAAAGGCACGATTCAGAATCAAGAAAGTAATAGAGACTCAAAAGTAAGGAAAATCACAGAACACTGAGTGAATATGTGCAGAACATTGTATAAGAGACACAACAGGAAAACACAATTGACATTTTAGAGATGCAACTCAAAGCACAACAAAAATTCAAAGAAACAGGAAATGATTCATGATGACCAAAGCATGGAGATAGAAACATAGTGCAACAACCAAAACAGATGCAGAATAGCAATAGATAATGTGCACAGATGGCAAATTTGAAACAAATCAAAAGTGAGAGACTGAAATTACAAGAAAAGAAATCATGAACTTACTGAATAAGGCTGGAAAGAAGGTTGCCGAAATCCAATGATGATATTGACTAGAACCCAACGGTAAAAAACTCGCCAAAAGTGGTAGTCAGATAATCGCAGAAAGCTCGAAAGGACGGCAATGGAGGTTTGAGGGAAATTTTGTAGACAGAGAAAACTTTAAGAGAGAGTGCAAGAATGCGAAGTGAAAAGATAGAGAGAGAGAGAAAGAATTTTTGTTAAAATGCGAAAAGACGGCAAAACATAATTAAACGCCTTGGACGATGTGCTTGTCAGGTGGCCTAAGCAAATCAATGTAACCTGATAGCGTGTGTCAGGTACGAACCAATGAGAAAGGGACGCATGGAGGAAACGTTTGAGAAAACCGTGCGTGACAGCTCATGCGTAGTCAAAACTCTTGGAGTTCTTGATTAATGAAGCAAAAACCTCGGCTAGAGGAGCGATCTCGGTTAAAGATATTAAAGGAACCTGACTCTTGGTTCTTGATCATTGGTAAAGATGAACAGTTGAGTCTTGGCTACTTGAAACCGACGAGTCATGATCACGGTCGAAAGAATGAATGAATTTTAGCCGACATAGTATATAAATAAGCGATGTAGGTTCCATCACCTTAGATTGTCGAGGTAATAGAACCTAGGGGCAGTTGTGGAGACATATTTTGTGAATGACAGCACATGGCCAAGGTGACGCCGAAGTGTCAGCCGAGGTGTCACGTGGCTTGACCCTGATGCCAAGGTTATCTGCGGAGATACCGGAATTTGAGATAATCAGATAAGGGGCAAGAGTTCTAGAATAGGGGAGAATCTCAGTCTGGATAAAGATAAAGCTCTTAGGGAGTTTATCCCTATCTAGCTGAGAGTCCAGAATGAGCATTAAGCCTGAATCCACTGAAATGAGGCTTCTACAGGAATCAGGTCAGTGCTGGCTATAAAAGTAGGGCACACCCGTGGGTCTCAGGTATGTGCGATATACTATAAGCACTGAGCTCTTTCTTGTGAGTTAAGCTCAATTTGATATCTTTGAGAGATACTTGATTACTGACTTGAATATCGGAGTACCCCCGAGTAGACGAACCACCGCCGAATTCTTATCTTTCTGTGATAGGTTGTTCGGGCTCAATCTATTCTGTTGATACTCTCCAACTGAGTTCCCCATTTAATTGTGTGGTTAAAAATCAATACCCACACTAGACATTTGGTTCTTTCTCATATATAATTCCTGAATTGCGTAACTGATCAATGACCCAATACCAAATATACATTACATTCTGGTGAGAGTGCTTTGCTGAGTCTGCCCATCTGACCCTTCAATGGTGTCTTGATGATGATGATCAATATTCAGTACTTTCTTTTGGAAACAGACAAGTGTGTGTCTCTGCAGGAACCTGGGCCTCAAAATTCAGGTTAAATTATTTATAGTGCTTTATCATTTGAAATATAATTTTCACAAATTTTATTGGACTTATGTGATGTACAGGTAGGACATAAAATGGAGGCCTTCGGAGAGGTGAGGAAAATCAATTCATTTCACTTTTTTTTTTTTTTTTTTTTTTTTTTAAGGGAAAGGACAGGCTTAATATATTATGTATTCAATAATAAGACATCAAATAAAGCATATTAAAGATCTCAAAATGGATAAAAAGAACATTCACTCAAAGATAATACGAGTCTTTACATCGGGAGAAAAAAACATCACACATGGAGGAAATAGTCACAAAAATAAATAAATAAATCAAATCAAATCAAAATCAAAACAATCACTACCAAACAAACATTACCAATCATCTTCACGACCTGTTTATTGTCTCAATCGGTAGTTGTGATGTTTTAATCATTGTCTCTACATTACAAAATAAAACATAATGGATATGAAGTGATTGCTTAGCATATAGAAATGTGTTTAGTAATGTCGGGTCTCGATCAATAATCAAATCTGAATTTAGATCTGAAAGCTTCCTCACTGGTAAACTGATGATGGAGACGAAAGAAGCATAGTGGCTAGCATAATGATGGGGGGAAAAAAAAAAAAAAAAAACAAAAACAAAGAAACCGCTAGGGAATAAATAAAGGGGAGAGCACGGTTAAAAACACCACATTCTCCCTCACTCTTTTTGTTATTAAGCTCGAAAAAAGTGCACACTTCTTATTTTGGGGGGTGTCAAAATTTATTATTGAATTGATTCCATTTTTTTCAAAGCAAAAATAATGCAACAAACAAGTTTTTGTTATTAGTTTTCAAAAAATGAAAAAATATATATATATATATAAAACATTGACTTAGCTTTGTTTGGTTTTGTTTTCATAATTTTTTTTGAATTAAAAAAATATGATAAAAATAACACACAAAATTTATATTTTGAAATTTTCAAATAAGTGAAAAATATAAAACCATGTGAAAATGGCGAATGTTTATTTTTTTCACCTAATTAGTTTTAAATTTTTTTTTTCTTCTTTTCTTGGGAGCATTTTTATAAAAGCATATAACCAAACAGCCCCTTGACATAGGTTGGGCCTAATTGTCGTGTAAGTATTGATAGTCAATGGGCCATGACTAGTGGGTAAGGGAATGGTGTTCTTGGGCTCATCTAAAGAAAGCTATGATCAATAATGCTTGTGGGCCTCGTCTGACTAATGACTGATTAATCTCTGTTTGGTTTGAAGATTTAATGAGGGAAATAGAAAGAAAAAAATAAAATAGAAAGAAAAAGAGAAAGAATTGATAGGATTTCAATTCTAAATTAAGTTTGGTTGAGTTGTGAAATAGAAAAAAGAAAAGAGCCTAAGTGAATCTTAAAAGACAAAAAGTAAGATTGTATTTCCGTCTCACTTTCTTTTCTCATATGTTTTCTATTATAATCAAACAAAAAGTAAGATCGCATTTCCTTTTTTATTTTCATTTTTCTTATCAAATCCTCTAGCCAAATACAGTCTTAATGTACCAATCAATTTTTAAAACCAACTATCCATTATTTTTTAATACAGAAAAATAAAGGTGTGCAAAATATCAAGCTATTTGTTAGACGCATCTAATTTGTACCGATTTGTTTGCTAATCGCATATTAGTTTAATTCATGGTTTAAAATTTATAATATGTCTTTGAAACTGTCTCACCCTGCTCTGCTATATTAATGCGCGCGCACACATACACACACACACACACATATATATATATTTATCTCTAATGAAATATTAAAATAAAAATCAATGTGAGAAATATTTAAAATGTGAAAATTGTTGCAAATTAGTGTTATATATATGAAAAATATTATGTAAATTAGCTAGTGTTATTATATATATATATATAAATTATTATACAAATTAGTATTATATATTATATAAATGTTTGATAATTATTTAAGATTATTCTTTAATCAATTAATAAGTTGAAATTGTCCAAACCACGGTTTAATTATTTGTTAATCCATCATTCACAATTTGATTTATAATTTTACTCTAAAATCACACCGAATCATACCTCCCACACCTCTACGAAAAATAATTAAGAATTGCCATAAGTTAATTTTATTATAAATTTAACTCCAACTCAAATTAAACCGAATTAGTTACTTATTTTTAAGTAATAATAATACTATGATAACAATAAGGGAAATTATTCAATACACAATCCTTAAAAGAGGTGTATCATACGTATATCTAATTAGGTCATTTTCTCTTTTAGTTATGACTCATGAGATTTTCGATTATGTCTTATGTGGTGTTTGATTATAACTTCTTTTTTTTAGTTATAACTCATAAAGTATAAACTTATGCCATGTTATTCCAGCATATTATTGTTAGGAAAAGAAGGGTGTGTACAATATACACCTTATAACTATAGCAGAAAATTGTATAATTCTTTATTTTTTGAGTTATAACTGAAAAAAAAAAAAGAAGAAGAAGAAGAAGAAGAAGAAGAAGAGAGACAGGTTATAACCAAACACAAAAAGTCATAACAAAATATCTCAAAATAATGTTATAACTAAATAAGAAAATTGGTCATAACTAAAGAAGAAAATGTCGTAACTAAGAGTGTATATGGTCAATGATGGAGCTACCTAAGGACCAGTGGGTACGTGCCCCCTTTGAACTTTTGATATTTACTATTACCCCTATATATAAACTAGCATATCACCCGTACTATGCACGAGATAAAATAATATATTATTTAATAAAAATATGATAATTATGTTTAATTTTTTTATATTATTTAAAATAAAAATTAAATGGAAGCTATTCAATCGGGATTTTTTAATTGTTTAAAATTAAGAAAATAAAAAAAAAATTAGTATGAGATATTGATCATAAGACTTCTCACTAAAAATCTCATTTTGCTTATATAAATGGGAGTATAAGATTCACTTTATGTAAGTGAAACAATTCATTTTTTCCTTTTTTTTCTCAATGTGAGATTATAAAATAAAAGTTAAATGAAAGATAACCAATGGTGATTTTCTTAATTGTTTAAAGTTAACAATTGTTTGGGTAGGAATTTTATTTCGAATCAAGCAATCTTAGCCGTTTAATCTTTAATTAGATTAATCTTTAATTTATTTCGAATCAAACAAATTTAACCAATATATTTTGATAAAACTATTAAAATAGCAGTTAAACTAGCAAATCAGTCAAATTGAAAATGGTTCACTCTACCGGTTAGGCTAAAGGACCAACCAACTTATACAAAAATTAATTAATTAAAACTTTTAAATTTTATTTTAATTTTAAAATTTAGACCGTCTTGAACTGAAATATATACAACACTACAATATTAAATAGGAGCAAAAGGTTTATATAGTGAAACAATTCATTTTTTCTTCCTTTTCCTGATGTGAAATTGTAAAATAAAAGCAAACAGTTGTTTGGACGGAAAGTTCATTTATAATTGAGCAATCTCAGTCGTTTAATTTTTAATAAGGTCAATTTTAGTTTATTTCAAATCAAACAAATTTAGGCAATATATTTTGATAAAACAACTAAAATCGTGATTAAACCAGTGAATCAGTCAAACCGAAAACGATTCAGCCTAATCAGCTAAGTCAAAAAACCAACCAATTTACAACCAAATTAATTAATTAAAACCTTTAAATTTTGTTTTAAAATTTAAACCATCTTAAACTAAAATATGCACAACACTATAATATTAAATGAGAGTATAAGATTCATTTTATATAAGTGAAGCAACTCACTTTTTATTTATTTTTTTGATGTGGAATTGTAATTATTTTTAAGTTAAATATTATAAGAGTTTTAAAATCTCATTCAAAATTATTTTTAAAATCAAAATGTCTACAATAAAAGTTAAATAGAAGTTAACTAATAGAGATTTTCTTAATTGTTTAAAATTAAGAAGAAAAAAATTGGTATTGATCATAGGGCTTCTCACTAAAAATCTTCTTTTACTTATATAAATAGGAGCATAAGATTCACTTTATATAAGTGAAACAATTCACTTTTTCCTTATTTTCTCGTTGTGGGATTGTAAAATAAAAGTTAAATGGATATACACATTGAATTGCAAATTAAAATTATGTTTACAAAAGTACCTTCACATAGCACGAGTGATATGCTAGGAGTATTGTACATGTGTTCTTAAACATACAAACAAAAAAAAAATGATATTAATTATAGAGTTTCTCACTAAAAATCTTCTTTTACTTATATAAATGGGAGTATAAGATTCACTTTATATAAGTAAAACAATTTACTTTTTTCTTATTTTCTCGATGTGAAATTGTAAAATAAAAGTTAAATAGAAGTTAAGCAATGGAGATTTTCTTAATTGTTTAAAATTAAGAAATTTCAATAATTTATATAAATTGGAGCATAAGATTCACTTTATGTAAATGAAACAATTCTTTTTTTTTCTTTTTCTTTTTTTTCTGTTTTGGATTGTAAAATAAAAAGTAAATAGAATATAACCAATGAAAATTTTCTTAATTGTTTAAAATTAAGAAAATTCAATAATTTTAGAATGAGGGTTTGGATCTTTTAGAAGGTTTCTCCCTTAGAACTCCCTTTATAAGATTTATTTTATATAAGTGAAACAACTTACTTTTTTTTTTTTTTTTTCGATGTGGGATTGTAACACTTTATATAATTAAAATAACTCACTTTTTTTTTTTCCTTTTCGATGTGGGATTGTAATTATTTTAAAGTTAAATATTATGAGAGTTTCAAAATCTCATACAAAATTATTTTTAAAATAAAAAATATGTGGGATTGAGAAATAAAAGTTAAATGGAAGCTAGTCAATAGGGATTTTCTTAATTATTTAAAATTAAGAAAATAAAAAAAATGAGCATGAGATATTGAGTATATATGGCTTCTCACTAAAAATCTTCTTTTGCTTATATAAATGGGAGTACAAGATTCACTTTATGTAAGTGAAACAATACTTTTTCTTTCTTTTTCATATGTGAGATTGTAAAATAAAAGGTAAATGGAAGCTAGCCAACAAGAATTAGAGAGGTATAGTTTAGGTTGATGAATTTATCATACTCGATCATTTTGTAAACTTATATGCATATTTAAAAAAAAAAAAAAAATCAAATTCATTCTAAAGTTATGTTCATGTGATTGTAATGTATTTGTCTTTAACAAAAATATATGATCTATTTATAAAATTATATATATTATTTATTTTTAAAAATTAAATATAATAAAATTACATGATTATAAATGATAGTCTTGCTCAAAATAAATCGAACTTTAATTTGTTCAAAATGTTGCTAATAAAAACTGAAACTAAATCAAAGTCAATCAATTGACCTCTTCTCCTCTCCGACATGTGTCTTGTTACATTGTCATCCACGTGGTCATAATCGTGAAATTAACTTGTATCATTGCATTTGGAGCAAAATATTGTTTTAAAAATATAATTAATTGTAGTCACGCAAGCAAGATGGATCCAATTGGGGGAAATGGGTGACGGCCTCCACATTTCGAAACCCTTGTGAAAAAAGCCTTTAAATTATATAAGTTGGCCTCCTATTAGAGAGGCATATTTTTACCGTACAGTTTGATGAACTATCAACCTAAACTATGATAAAAGTTTCCAACCTAAACTATCTCAACCTAAACAATTTACTTTTTATTTCTTTTCCCGATGTGGGATTATCAAATAAAAGTTAGCCAATCAAGATTTTCATTATTTAAAATTAAGAAAATCAAGAAAATTAGTATGAGATATTGAAATTCTCACAAGGCTCCTCACTAAATGGAATGAGAGTATAAGATTCTTTTTATATAAGTAAAACAACTCATTTTTTCCCTTCTTTTCCTGATGTGGAATTATCAAATAAAAGTAATTATTTAAAATTAAAAAAATCAAGAAAATTAGAATGAGAATTTGGAACTCCTAGAAGGTTTCTCATTAAAAAATCTCTTTTCCTTATATAATAAATAGATAGATAGATAGATAGATAGATATTATCTATTGTTTATCTCTTATAAAATTGTAGTAATGTCTCTTCTTAAATCATGTAAAACTTTTATTTTTGGAATTAAAAAAAATGTTTTATTCCATTATTTTAATTATTCTTGTACACTTTTAACTTATAGGTCAAGATAATAATTGAATCATTTGATCATTTATTTATGATTATGGAGTTTGTTTAGTTGGTTATTTCTTCCTATTGTGAGGTTCTCTGTTGAGTTGATAAGGTTAAACTTATTGACTATAGATTCAGTTGTTTATTTGTTCTTATTGTTGATTATTAATCAAATTATAAGGCACGTTAATTTAAATTATAATATTATATTTCGTTAATTAACTAAAGAAAAATGTATGAATTTAATAATTATGGATGTTGATTTTTGACCGCACAACCAAACAGGGAAACTCAGCATGAGAGCACGGGCAAAATAGATAAAGCCCAATCAACCTGTTACAGAAAGATAAGAATCCGGCGGTGGTTTGTCCACCCGAGAGCACTCCGACGATTAAGTCAGTAATTATCTCTCAAAGATAGCTAATAATGCTTAACTCACTAGACAGAGCCTAAAAAGCATACTTTAGACCCACGAAGGTGCCTTACTTTTATAGGCAGCATTAACATGATCCCTGTAGAAGCCTAGCTTCAATGGACTTTGGCTCAATACTCATCTTGGACTCTCAGTTAGATAGAGATAAACTCTCTAAGAGTTTTATCTTTATCTAGATTGAGGTCCTCCTCCATTCTAGGACTCTTGTCCCTTATCCGTTCATCTTGGATTTCGATATCTCCAAAGATAATCTCGGCCTAGCCGAGATCATCTCGCACATGACCAAGCCTCGTTGCACTCTGGCTGACACGTCGACATCACCTCGGCTACGTGCTGTCATTCACAAACTATGCCTCCACAACTGCTCCATAGGTTTCATTACCTCGGCAATCTGAGGTGATGGAACCTACATTGTCTCGTTGATCAAAGTTCGCTTTTTTTCTTCTACGGCTGAGATCATTACTCGTTAGCTTTGCGTACCTAGGACTCTATTGTCCAACTTTGCCACTGACCAAGCTCCTTTACTGAGATCGTTCCTCTAGCCGAGGTTGTTGCCTCATTAAATCCAAAACTCTAAGAGTTTTATCTGCGGATGAGCTATCACGTACTGTTTTCCCAACCATTTCTGCCACGTGTTCTTTTCGCATTACTTCGTACCTGACACGCGCTATCAGGATGCGTCGCTTCTGTGCACGCCGTCTGACAGACACGTCGTCCAAAGTATATCATTATGGTTTGCCGCCTTTTTATAATTTTGACAAAACTTCTCATTCTCTCTCCGTTTTTTCACTTTTGAGTATTCATTTTGTCTTAAAACTTTCTCTCTCTAACGCCCCTCTCCAAACCGTCATTGCTCAAGCTTTCAAGCTCTGCAACTGTTCCGATTACCTCCTCCGGCGACCTTTTCATTATCTGTTTGCGACCATTTATGTCGTCTGACTCCGGCGATACTCATGCCGGCGTTTGTTTCCTCGGTAAGCCACTGATTTCCTCAATTTTCAGTCTTTCATTATTCCTTTGATTTGTTTTAAATTTGTTATATGTTTACATGCTATTTGTCACCATTGCAAATTAGTTTTTGTTCTTGAATCCCTATTGTATTTTGAATCTTGTATTTGTCTGTGATTCATGCTGTTCAATATGTCCTTGTGTCTATTCACATGGTTCGTGATTCTCGCACACACGTACATAGTGCTCATAGGTTTGAAGCTTTAATAATTTTTGCCACTGTTCTTGGCCTTTGCACATCCGCACACACCTACTCAGTGTTTCTTGAAAACATGTTGCTTTATTGATTTCTGAATCATGCTCTTTTTTTTTCTTTTTTTTTCTGTTTTCTTGTTGTATTTCCAGATTTTTGCCTTTAATCCCTGTGTTTGTAGTTCCTAGGCTTGGGATTTGCTTCAGAACTTTGTTCTTTAAAAAAATAAAAACAAAAACCCTCTTAGATTTCAAGAACCCTTGCACCAGTGCTTAATTAAGATTAAGCCGAGGTATTTAAACCCATACCAAAAATTCTTTCCTGAAATTTCATACAAATCTTCACTAGCCGACATTATGGGTATGTTCAGGTGGAGAGTGGATACCCCAGAAAAAATAGAGTATTTTCGTCGAGAGTTTTCCATCCCAGCCGATGTTCAACTCAAATTGGCTAGGGAGGAGGACTCCATCATGCCTGATGGGAACTCCATGTCCTTCCCAGTAGTTGCTTTCATAGAGTGTGGACTTCGATTCCCTCTAGATACTTTTTCCGAGAAATCCTTCATTATTATAAGCTCAACTCAATGTAACTGGTCATAAATTCATATAGGGTTATCAATGGCATAATTGAACTAGCACACCGAGAAAAATGTAGGATCACTCTAGCCGACATCCAATTATGCTATACTATGTGTGGCCTTAAGTTTGAAAAAAAGCTACATATACTACCTTAAGCCCAGATCCACTGCCTTCAAACTAATAGCCGACCTCCCAGACTCCAACAAGGGTGCTGGAGATGATTACTTCATCGTCCGGGCAACTGGGAGTTTGCACCTGATGACGATCTTCATCTCTATCCTCTAAGACGAACAGTTTTTAAAGAAGGTGATGATAAGAATGAGTCATCCTATTGTAACTTCATTTTGGTTAAAGCTTGTTAACTCACTCATCTCTACTAATGTTTGCTCTTTGTTTTTTATAGTTCTTTCTCAGCCAGCCAAGGGATTTCGGCAATCATTCGTCTCCAGTTGAGATCTAAAAAAGGTCTTAGATCTCCCTGTGCAGAAACGCAAGGCCCCTCTTCTACTGAATTACATACCAATATACAAGTCGGCCCTGTCTGACGTTCCATGCTGAAATAAGACCCCTCCCTCTGCCATAACTCCACCAACAATTTCATCTCCAAGGCCAGATCAGGCCTCCACTTCTGACTCAATTGAGCAACCATCTACTTCTGCCCCTCAACTAATTCCTCCATCCCAGCGCCAACGCCAACGCCGGGTTCCAATTTTCGCTCCTGCCTGCAAAACTCGCAGCCGCAAACACCGAGACTTTGAGGCATCGGCTTGCGATCCAGCCAACCCCACAATCGCCCTTCCAGTAATACACTTTGGTACCAGAGTAACAGTTGCTTCCACCGCCGACGAAATAGGCCGTAAACTTGCCATTGTTGAGGATCTCCTTGCTAGCATCCCTGGGGTTGTGACGGTGCAATCCTCATCTTCTCCATCCTAATCAAAGCCAAAGCCGAAAAGAGTGAAGAAGGCCAAGGCTAAGGCCACAGTAACTCAAATTGACTCTGAGGATACTGTGCCAATCTCAAAACTAGCCGAGGTTGAGAAGAACACTACCATTGCCGAAAAGAGGCCATTAGAGGATGCAACACCCGAGGTCCCGCCATCAAAAAAGCCGAGGTCGGATTGCCCAAAGGGTAGCAGCAGTTTCCCTGGCAATATGACCTAGGCATCCGAAGTCATAGTAAGGGACAGACCTTTGACAACCGGCGACAACGCGATTAACGACGTCGAGGTCGGTGCCACTCTGTCAACGGCCGTGCTCCTACTCGAAGATATGAATCACATGGCTAACCTCCATGTATATGAAAACTTCGGCCTGATGATGCAACACTCAGTTTTGGTAAGCCTCTTTATTTATTCTTTTCTAGTCTTTCAACACTTAGTCAAATTTCACTAATGTGTTTTACTTTTTGCAAGCTATCCAGCATGTGTATTCGTACGCAGTTAAGACCGAGATGACAAGTAAGGAGTTGGCAAGGAAGACTAAGGAAGCTACCAAACTCCTCTCCTCACTCAATCATGCCGAAGCCAACAATCAAGCTCTGTTGGATCAAGCCAAGGCTTCCAAAGCTGCTCAGGATTTGGCCGAGGAAAAAGCCAAAATGGCCGATGCTGAAGCCACTACCTTCAAAGCCGATCTTAAGGCTGCCAAAGCTAGAGCAACTGAGCTAGAGGCCAAACTCCAAGAGGCCTTTGACTCAAAAGATGCTGAGGTCAAGGCGACCGATGAGAAGGCTTTTGAGGAATGGCAGGCCGCTGTCCGAGATCAATACAAAGAACAAGTCAACTTGGCTTGCAACCGAGGTTATTACCTTGGCTGGGTGGTGGCGTTCAACAAGATGTTTGTCCCAATGAACTCCACATTCCGTAATATTGACTAGCTCTAAGTGTCTTTCCTTCCGGCTCCACAAGATTCCGATGACGATGCCGAGGAGGAAGCTGCGAATGATGACGAGGCTGCTATTGGGGCCAAGTCCCCTACTCTGAATAAGCAAGTCCTTGACTTGACTCAAGATGAGGAGGACGAGGTCTCCAAGAGTGCCTCTCTTAAAAGAGCCATGTCAGAAGCCGATGTACAAACAGCTGAGAAAGGCCTCGACTAAACTCTTCTTGAGATCGATGCCGAAATCGAGGCGGAGAGGACTGCTGAGAAGCTTTCTTAATTGTCTGCCGAGGTTGATACACAGCTAATCGCAGAAGTAGAGTGATCCACTTAGAATCTCTTCCTTTTGTATTTCTTCTTTTGTAGTTGTTGCAACCTTTCTGTTTGAATAATGTTTAGTTTCAATCTGGCCGATGGGCCTTCTTTTTGTATTAGAACAAGTTCCATCATTTGAATACAAATCTTATATTCTCTTCCAAGTGTTGAATGTCTGCCTTCTTTTCTTCTATGCATGTTTTTACTACTTTCATACTTAGAATATTGTTGCATTTCTTCAAAGTATACCTTAACTGTATAATAACTCTGGGATATAATACCTCAGATATAAATCTTGACTGTTTTCCTCAGCCAACCATTGGCATACCTCGGCTAAAATATCAAAATTTTTTACAAATGTTATTCAGTATGGCTCTTATCATCTCCATATGCTATATTCTATTAAGACTTCACCCTTTCCAAGTTCTGACAACCTGGTTAGTCATCTCAGCCAGTATGTATCTCGGATACTTCTTTCAATATTACCTCGGCTAACTTCAACTTGTAAATTTTCCTGAAATTTTAACAAGTGTTTAAGCGAATTCTAGCTTGTAATTTTAACAAGTCTTCCCAAGCTCTTAAATTTTTATCATTCTCCAGCTCTCTGCCCCCTAATGTGAACCTAAGTTTTACTTAAGTTCACATTAAGCACTTAAAGCCTTTCGCCGAAGTCAGATTCGAACAAAGACTAGCCAAGGTGTTCAACCTGGGTTTCTCTGTTAATCCGATTAAAGCACACTTAGACAAATCTTAGTTTAACTCTATCATATGCAAGTACAATTCGACTCTATCATAAGATAAGTTTATTTGTCATGTTTCATTCGGAAACATCGCCAATTTAGTTCAACTCTATTATATGCAAGTATAATTCAACTCTGTCATATAATAAGTCTAATCTATTTGTCATGTTTCATTTAGAAATATCGCCAACTTAGTTCAACTCTATTATATGCAAGTATAATTCAACTCTGTCATATAATAAGTCTAAGTTATTCGTCATGCTTCATTCAGAAATATTGCCAACTTAGTTCAACTCTATCATATGTAAGTATAATTCAACTCTATCATATAATAAGTCTAAGTTATTCGTTATGCTTCATTTAGAAACATCGCCATAGGACTAGTCAATCCTATCACACAAATTTCAGATTCATAAAAATCGAACTAAAATTTTATTACTACTTCGGCTAATGACATAAACTTCGAAAAACAAAAATCTAATGATAGAAAAACTTTAGGTTGCAAGTGTTCTAGGGTCTTGGCAAGTCTTTGCCATCACTGTCTTCAAGTCGATATGCCCCATTGCCGGCGACCGAGATGATTCTATAAGGCCCTTTCCAATTTGGGCCTAGCTTGCCCTCCCTAGGATCCTTCTTATTGCCGACTACTTTCCTCAGCACAAGGTCCCCAACTTTGAACTCTCTTGGGTTGACCTTTTTGTTATAAGCGCTAACAAGTTGTTGCTGGTATGCCTCCAGCCGAATTGTTAGTCTCTTTCTTTTCTCCTCCAGTAGGTCTAGATCTCGGGCTAGAAATGCCTCATTAGTACTATTTTCCACTCCCTGTGTTCTAATCCCTGGAATGCCGACTTCCAATGGGATAATCGCTTCAGTTCCATAAGCCATGGCAAATGGAGACTCCCTAGTTTATCTTCTCAGCGTAGTCCGGTATGCTCAGAGTACATTAGGTAACTCCTCCACCTATTTTCCCTTTGCTGCTTCCAGTCTCTTTTTGATTCCATCCAAGATAGTCTTATTGGATGCTTATGCTTGACCATTACTCTGGGAGAAACTCAGAGTAGAGTAGTAGATCTTGATCTTATACTTTGCACAAAAGCTTTTGATTAGCTTACTGTCAAACCGTGTACCATTGTCTGCTATTATTGCCTTTAAGATCTTAAACCTGGTGATGATGTTCTTTCATATGAAGTTCTTCACATCAACATCTCGAATCTTCGCAAGGGATTCAACTTCTACCCACTTGGTGAAGTAATCAGTTGCTACCAGCAGAAACTTCCTTTGCCCAGTTGCTTAGGGCAGTTATTCAACAAGATCCATGCCCTACTGGGCAAATAGCCAAGGGCAGGATATTGGGTTCAAATCTGTTGCTGGTTGATGTATCAAAGGTGCAAACCTTTGACGCTTCTCGTACTTTCTGACGTAGGCTTCAACATCCTTCTGTGTGTAGGGCCACCAGTACCCCTGAGTAATGGCCCTATGAGCAAGTGATCTGCCCCCAGTATGGCTTCCATATATCCCTTCATATATTTCATGCAAGAAGTCTTCAACTTGGGAGGAATGCACACACCTCAAAAGGGGACCAGTAAAAAACGTTCTGTAGAGATGTCCTTCTGCTGTTAGGCTAAACCTTGCCGACTTCAGTCTGGTCTTGTGTGCTTCTTTGCGATCATCCGGTAACTTGCCGTCCCTAAGAAACATTACTATTGCATCCATCCAACTTGGACCCATCTCCACACACATTGTTTCATACTCTGTGATTAGTGGTTCCACACTTGGGCCTGACAAATAATCAACCATTATTGTCCTTGCCTCCCCTGATTTCATTGCATTAGTTAGGTTAGTCAAGGCATCGGCATAGCTGTTGTCATCTCGGTTGACCTGCTGTAGTCAGCAATCCTGAAACAAGGCTAGTAGTTTAACAACTTCTTTGACATAGGCTATCATTCTTTCATCTCGGGTTGCATATTCGCTTGTTACCTGATTCACAATACGTTGGGAGTCATAGAAGACTACCACCTCGTCAGCCTCCATTACTGCTGCTAATTTTAACCTTATGATTAGTGTCTCATATTCTGCTTCATTGTTTGAGGCCTTGAACCCCAAACGAATAGACTGCTCTAACATTCGCCCATCTGGTGATACCAACACCATTCTTGCTCCCGCTCCTTGACGGTTTGAACTTCCATCAACAAACAGGCGGAAAGAGTCGCCAATGTAAATATCGCAGGGCTTGGGTTTTTCTTTTTTTTTTTGCTTTGTTGTGGGGTTTTTCATTCCCAGCTGGGTCTCTTCTTGTTCCCTTGGACACTCTAAGCCGCGGCTTACCGGAGCCCGATGTGGGATGGCACCAGGTGTGAACTCGGCCACAAAGTCAGCCAGAACCTGGCCTTTGATTGTCGTTCTGGGTCTAAACTCTAAATCATATTGGCCCAAACCACTGCCCATCTGGCTACCCTGCCTATCAGATCTCCTTGTTACAGCAGGGACTTCAAGGGGTGCTCAGTCAACACTACAATCTTATGGGCTTGGAAGTAATGATTTAGTTTTTTGGAAGTCATCACTAAGGCCAATGTCAATTTCTTCAAGGGTAAGTACCTGGTCTTTGCACCTGCTAGGGTTTTACTTACATAGTATACCACCCTTTGTTCTCCCTTCTCTTCTCTGATTACCACTGCACTCCCTGCATGCTCTGAAACTGCTAAGTATAAGAACAGTTCCTCTCCAGGTATTGGATTTGAGAGAACTTGAGCTGTGGTTAGGTATTTTTTCAAGTCGGCCAATGTCACGACCCCATTCCGCCCCTAGTAGAATGGTGCCGTGATGGCCAGTAATCCGAGATTACCGAAGGCCAGCTTTCAAAATTCACACACAATCAGAGTATAAATACATGGGGCTCACAAGTGCGGAAGTAATATATACAAATCTAATTAGTCCATGAGCGCTGTGCGTAAGTCAAATGGAATGGCATACATCTTTTCATAACTTTACAACTTGAATACAAACAAAATGAAGTACAAAAATACATCTTGACCAAAAGGCTTCTCAAGCCATCATATACAAAACACAATGAAATGCAAACTAAGAAGCATGATCTTCAAGATGCTACAAAATGTGAATCCTAAACAAATTGCAAAGCACATCTAGGTGTCGCCGCCGTCCTACTCATCACCTATATATATATATAGAGAGGGTGAGCTTGGATACTCAGTGAATGGTACAAGTAATAAAGGGTTTGCATGAATGATAACCGAGATCTTTAACAAAACAATACATAATCATAGCTTGTAACAAAACATGGGATGAATCAAGTTCATTTAACAAATCTTTCGAGCTTCATCAATCAAAGTCTTTCAAGGCTTCCAAGTTTCAAGGGAGGACATTAACATAGATGCTACAAAAGCTTAGAGTCCCCTAGCACGTACGGACTTTCAAAGATTGTGCTACAAATGCTTATAGTCCCCTAGCACGTACGGACTTTCAAAGATTGTGCTACAAATGCTTATAGTCCCCTAGCACGTACGGACTTGTCAAGAAGGTTATCAAAACCAAAGCTAACGCTTGATACACAAAATAGGGATAGTCATTCATGCTTAACAAATACTTTTCCAAAACAAGCAAGGCAAAACTTTATCAAAACTTAATAACATAACTTTATTAAAAATACCACTCACATAGTTCTTCAAACGTCGGGGTTACAAGCAAGGATCCAAGGCCTCAAAACACGAATCAAACGGTTTGAACTCTAAGGATCAAGCTTGGAAATCTATTCCTTCTCTAAGAACTTCTCTTCCTCTCCTAGAGCTTCTCTTTCCTCAAGAACAAAGACATAAAGCAAATGATACATTTCTAGGTCTGCCGGCTGACTTAACACTCAGCTAGGACACGTGGCATCGGCTGGTTAGTTCTCCTCAAAAAGGTGACTGAGTGAAAAGACAAGACTTATGACAAAGTGTGTTCAACAAGCAAGATGGCATGGGCACTCCGGCAGGTAATGATCTCAGCCAAGGACAAGGCTTCGGCAAGTAAGGTAACAATGATCTCGGCTAGGAAGGACAACACTTGGCCTAGCTGTGCCACACCTCGGTCTAGGTCGCACCAATCTAGGAACAAGATCACTCAGGCGCAAAGGTAACATCTCGGCCTAGATAATACACATCTCGGCCTTGGTGATACGTACCTCGGCCTAGATGATGACATCTCGGCCAACATGTTAGGGCAGAGGTGGAGGTCAACCGAAAAAGGGTTCCAAGATAGTTCTAGACTTAAGGTGACCTCGGCTAAGCTCACACCAAGCAAGAAACAAGGCATGCAGTAACACTTAAGCAAAACAAAGACAAGATTTGAAGTGCAAGCTTAACAAGACAAGATCATATAAATGCACGAGAGCATGACTAAGATGAAGTGAGGGTTGTTACATCCTACCCTCCTTAAAGAAGTTTGGTCCCCAAACTTGAGTTACCTTGATCCGAAAACAATTCCGGATGTCGGACTTTCATTTCTTCTTCTATTTCCCATGTAGCATCCTTGCCGTAATGCTCCTTCCATTCAATTTTCACCATTGATATTGATTTGTTCCTCAACCGTTTCACTTGCCTATCAAGAATCCGTATCGGCCTCTCCTCATAACCTAAACCTTCGTTAATCCCAATCCCGAAATGGTCAATCACATGCAGGGGATCCCGAATATACCTCCTCAACATTGAAATATGGAACACATTGTGAACTTGACTTAGTTCTGGTGGTAAAGCAAGTCTATAGGCGGCTGGGTTAACCTTCTCAAGAATTTCAAACGGCCCGATGTAACGAGGTGCAACTTACCTTTCTTTCCAAATCTAGAAACTCCTTTCATTGGCGAAACCTTCAGGAATACATGATCCCCAACTTCAAATTCCAACTCTCTTCTTCTCTGATCGGCATAACTCTTTTGCCGACTCTGGGCAGTTTTGATCCTTTATCGAATGAGCTTAATCTTCTCGGTTGTAACTTGAACTAGCTCGGGACCAATCAAAGCTTTATCTCCTACTTCAATCCAATATATCGGTGATCTGCACTTCCTTCCATACAAAGCTTCGTACGACGCCATGCCAATGCTAGCTTGATAACTGTTGTTGTAAGCGAATTCTACTAATGGTAGATGTACTCCCCAACTTCCCTTGAAATCTAACACACATAGTCTGAGCATATCTTCGAGTGTCTGAATCGTTCTTTCTGTTTGTCCATCGGTCTGGGGGTGAAAAGCTGTGCTAAACTTCAACTCGGTTCCCAAGGCTTTTTGTAAACTCTGCCAAAATCTAGAAACAAACTTCGGATCTCGGTCTGACAGAATGGACATCGGCACTCTATGAAGTCTTACAATCTCATTCATATATAGTACAGCAAGTCGGTCAGCATTGAATATAGTCTGAACAGGCAAGAAGTGTGCTGACTTAGTTAATCTGTCGACAATAACCCAAATCGAGTCCATACCCTTCTGCGTCCTCAGCAAACTAACCACAAAATCCATGGAGATGTGCTCCCATTTCCACTCAGGAATGGGCAAAGGTTAATGAAATCCTGCTGGTCTTTGATGCTCTGCTTTCACTTGTTAGCAATATAGACATTGAGACACGAACCCGGCTATCTCTCTTTTCATATTCGGCCACCAAAAGGTCTGTTTCAAATCTTGGTACATTTTGGTACTCCCTAGATGAACAGCAAACTTGGAACCATGGGCTTCCTGCAAAATCCTATTTTTCAACTCTGGGACGTCGGCCACGCACAATCTTCCTTCAAACTTGAGTACCTGATTTTCAATGGTATACCCTGCCCTCGGCTTAGTGATAATCTCATCAATTACTTTCCTGAAGAATCTGTCTTCCATCTGCCTGGTCCTTATTTCCTCAATGATGGTCGGCTCCACTGAGATCATTGACAAGCATGCTGAATTCCCAACTAACTTCCTGCTCAACGCGTCGGCCACTGAGTTTGCTTTACCTGGATGATACTGAATCTGCATGTCGTAATCTTTTAGTAGTTCAAGCCATCTTCTCTGCCTCATATTTAGTTCCTTCTGGGTGAACAAGTACTTCAAACTCTTGTGATCTGTGAAAACTTGGCAAGAAGCTCCATACAAGTAATGACGCCAAATCTTCAAAGCAAACACCACGGCTGCTAGTTCTAGATCATGGGTAGGATAGTTCTTTTCATGAGGTTTCAATTGACGAGATGCATATGCTATGACTTTACCCCCTTGCATTAATACACAACCCAAACCCTTATGTGAAGCATCACTGTAAATTTGGAATTCCTCATTACTTGATGGAAGTACAAGAACTGGTGCTGTAACTAACCTCGTCTTCAACTCCTGGAAGGCTGATTCTCTATCCTCGGTCCATTCGTACGCCACTCCCTTCTGAGTTGGTTGTGTTAACAGTACTGCAATCCTTGAGAAGTCTTTCACAAATTTTTTGTAATAACCTGCCAAACCCAGAAAACTACGAACCTCGAATACATTAGTCGGTGTCGGCCAATTCACAACGGCTTCAATCTTACTTGGATCAACAGAGATACCTTCTTCAATAATCACGTGGCCCAAAAATGAGATGCTGGCAAGCCAAAATTCACACTTGCTAAGCTTGGCATATAATTTCCTGTCCCTCAGGGTTTGTAAGGCTAGTCTCAAATGCTTCTCATGCTCATCACCACTCTTGGAATAGATCAGTATGTCGTCGATGAAAACAACCACGAACTCGTCTAGGTACGGTTTAAAGACTCTGTTCATCAAATCCATGAATGCTGTGAGGGCATTGGTTACTCCGAAAGGCATCACCAAAAATTCGTAGTGGCCATATCTTGTCCGAAAAGCAGTCTTCTCAACATCCTCGGCCTTAACTTTCAGCTGATGGTAGCCCGACCTGAGATCAATCTTAGAAAAGACCCATGCCCCTTATAGTTGATCAAGTAAATCATCGATCCTCGGCAATAGATACTTATTCTTAATGGTCACCTTATTTAGTTCTCGGTAGTCGATACAAAGACGAAGTGTACCATCCTTTTTCTTGACAAATAGAACTGGTGCTCTCCAAAGTGAAGTGCTCGGCCTAATAAATCCCTTGTCCAACAATTCTTGTAATTGTAGTTTCAGTTCCTTGAGTTCGGCTGGGGCCATTCTATAGGGTGCTTTAGAGATAGGCTGGGTTCCTGCCATGACGTCAACCGTAAATTCTATTTCTCTATCCACTAAATGGCCAGGCAATTCATTTGGAAAGACGTCGGGGAATTCCTTAACAACTGGTATGTCGGCTAGCTCAACACTTCCACTCAAATCACTTAGTATACTACACAGATAACCTTGACACCCTTTTTGGATCAGCTTATAGGCTTTCATGGATGAGATCAAGTAAGGTGGGGATACTACTCCTTTACCTTGGAAAATAACCTCGGCTTGGTTGGGGGTTTCAGTGTGACATTCTTCGAAACGCAATTAATAGATGCATGGTTCGTTACTAACCAGTCCATTCCCAATATGACATCAAAATGAGTCATGCTTAACGGCATTAAATCAACTAATAATTCTACGCCCTCAATAACAACAACACACGCCCTATAAATGGATGTGTAGACTCCCCGAACGCCCCGGGAGGAAAATCCCGTTTTGTTCATTTGGGCTCACTACAGTTCAGGACTCAATGTCACGGTCCTGTATCTAATCTCGCAGAGCGCAATGCAAGACCGATGAATCATCAAAGAGTCCAAATCCGGCAAATCGATTTTGAAAACAGATTTTTTTTTGAAAGAAGTGCCAAACATGGACTGCTTTGCCAGATACAGAGTCGCTACCTAAATATTTTATTTTGGGAAATTTAAGAAACCCTAACTTGTGCCTAAGGCCACGTGTCCGTCATCACCAAAGTTGCCTCGGCTTGGGAACTTGGGTACGATTGGGGAAGGTCACTTCGTGAGCACCCCCGCTCGCCCGATCAAAGATCGGCCTCTACTAATCATGATATCTAGTTTTGAAAACATTATGCGTTCTTATTCCGGTTATTAGCCTAGGTTTACTATGTGATGCGCACAGCATACAAGTATAGACTGGATCGCCTGAATTGGAACAAAGCATTTCATGTTTGTTTTTTAAAGATGGTTTGCTACTCGCAAGTAGGCTTTAAAATGCAGATTTTGCCACCCTCAGGTGGGCTTAGAAAAGATGGTTTTGTCACTATCTAGTGGGCTTAAAACTCACAGTCAATGCATTGTTCCAATCCAAATAACCCAACCTTCACCCACAGGCATTCAGGCAGTTATATCATATAAGCAAATAGCCTCATGGTAAGCATGCTATCATGGCAGTCACTCATACTCATGCAAGGATGCTAAAGCATAAAACTCACCGAGTACTCCAAGCCAAAAAAGAAGCTACGTTAGAAATCCATGCATGATCCTAACTATACAGAAATGCCTAATGCAACACATGCAAAAATGCAACTATAGCAGGCTCGGCTACTCTAAAGATGGCATGTGAAATGCAACAGCTAACAAGTATTCAACTCGAAATTGAAATACAAATGCAGTTAGTATGATGCGCCGAGCCCGGTGCATGCAAAACAGATGAATGAATGCAAACATGCTATCATACTGTATGCTAATTGAAACATGCCCTAATCTAACCATCATAAGCTGGTAAATAAAAGGGAGAAAGACGTGGGGTTGGAAGACATACATCACACGCACGCACACTTATTACAATATTCCCCTCTCGCAGAGGGTCCGAATAAATAATATACAGTCCGAATAAATACAAAACCCTAATTAATTAACAAATTTAACTAGGAAAGCAGTAAACTAGCACGCAAATCCATGGACCGCCTCGGCTCTGTTCCGAATGATGAATGATGCATGCTTGAGTTGCCTTGCGCGAAAATCCATTGCGATGCCCCAGTTAGCCTCTGTTTACAATTAAGCTCGGAATATTGCACGAAGCTCCAAAAGACTGCCGGTTTCTGATTTGCTGCAACAGAGAGCAAGAAAGGGGCATGGCAAAGTATTTTCACATATGTATACATACCTCGATCCTCGTGCCACCAATCACGCATCTCGATGCATGATGGCCGAGGAGTCGAATTGCACGACTCAATGTGAAATGAATGCATATATAAACACAACAAGACCGAGACTCCATCATGGTTAATCCGGAGTGTCGGCGACCGGGAATTGAGACACGTTCCGTCACTCGGAGTACGAAACGTCCCTCGTTTCCCGTGTTTGGGCTAACTCCTATCCCAAACACAATGCAATATGCATGACATGCGTGAATGCACTTCTAACATGCAACCTAACATACACAACGCTACGGATTAAGATGGCATACGCAATGCACTAACATGCATACGCAATGCACGAACATCCATGATCCTTAGATTTTATATGATTTTATGGTATATTTAATTGGGAACTGGTTTGGTATGATTAAATCAGATTAAAATAAGCTAAATCACATAGTTCGGCATATTTACCATTTTGCCATCTAGTGGGCCACTACACCATACATTGTCCAAGACTTAGTCTTGCATTATACAATATTTGTTCAGCCCATTTTGAGAGCTCTAGCCGAATTTAGAGAGAGAGAAACAAGAAGATTGTTTTCATCTAGAGTATTGGCTTGTGAACTTGGTGGAATTGAAGGGGATTCTTGCTTATTTGGGCTTCTACACTTGAATTCAAGACTTAAGGTAGATCATTGACCTCCCTCATTGTGTGTTTGAGTTTATTCTTGCATGATTAATGGGTATTTAGTGATCTAAGGCTTGAATTGGTTCAATAGTGTTAAACTAGAGCTCAATTGTTGCATGCATGTGCACATTGATAAGTTTTGTGGTTGTAGTTCATAATTCCTCGCACGCATGTTCAAAATATTGTTATAGTTCATGTTGTCACCAAGTTCTTGAAGAAATGAGCTCAATTGAGCAAGCATTAAAGCTTTAAATTGGTTTGAGTGCATGCATGTCATGTTTGAACATTGTTCATGAAAAATGGGTTTGAAAATGAGTTGAATTGAAACACCCTTGGGCCTTGATTCCTCAAATTGACCTTTGTAACATGTTGTTTTATGAGTTTACTTGTGTTTTCCAGAAATTTGGCCCAAGAGGATCGAATTTAGTGCATTTAAACTTGATTTTTGGCTTGGAGGTGCAATCTGGGTTTTCCAGATTTTGCACTCCCGCTCGAGCGGGGAAAGTAGCGCTCGAGCGGGGAATTCGGGCATCCAGTACTTTGCACTGCATTACAGTCCGCTCGAGTGGGGTATTTGGCGCTCGAGCGGGACCTTGTGTCTTGCGCTCGAGCGGCTATCGAGCACCCAATCGAGCGTGATTTTTGAGCATCCAGTACTTTTTGGTCCGCTCGAGCGGTGGAGTTTACGCTCGAGCGTAGACCTTTGTTGCGTGTCCGCTCGAGCGGGGAAACCTGCACTCGAGCGGGACTCTGTTTTTCTGAAAATTCTGAAAATATTTTCTGAATACATCTTTGCATCCTTATCCCATCCTAGGCATTCTTAGGCCTAGTTTAAGACATCTTAATGAGGATATAGATGTAGAACACACCGACGCATTTAGGGATTAAATTATTATTACCCTTCCCAACTGTGTAGGTTAGTGTGTGTTCGTTCTGTACTGTTTAGGGTTGGCATTTCGAGGAGACGCTCTAGCCTACTGTAGCCCAGAACTCTGTGAGTAACAACTGTGTAAAGATATGTTCAAAAATGATTATCTTCTGAACAATTGAACTGTACTGTTTTCTGAACTGCTACTGTTAACTGAATGAATGTATGTCCTATATTCTGAACTGTATTGTGGCATCCTTAGCAACTACTGTTTACTGTTACTGTTACAGAAATCTCTGTCGGTTCCCTCGTTGGAACCACTACTGTTTACTGAATGATGGCCATCACTTACTGTTCGGTCTTTTAAGACCTACTGTTTACTGTTATGCTAAAGGATGTACCACATATGACTGTTTACTGTACTGAACAACTGATATACTGATTGAAATGAACTGTTTTCATTACTGTAAGGACATTCATTCTAAACCCTTTTACGCATTGTGTTATTCACTGGGCTTTAGCTCACTGCTCATATATATATAGGTGTACAGGCACCGGACCAATGCTAGAAGCGTCGGGGTAAACTCCAATTTTGTCAAGCCAACCACTGTGCCTCACCGCGAGGTTCCGAGACTGCCAAGCTATGGCTGAGGGGTGTTTTTATTTCCCCGTCTGTCTCTGTACCGTTTTGTAATACTGTATAGACTGTACTGTACTGTGTTAATAGGGTTTTAGTCCCTGCTCTGAATGGCTGTATATAATGTACATACTGTTTTTTCACTGCCTGTACAAATGTATGAAAAGTCTTTTTGCATACAGACTGTCACAGCTCATTGGACATTGTTTTATTAGTGTATTGGCTTCCGCCATGCCCCTGTACTCTGTTTTACTGTCTTACTGTTAAGTAGGCCTTCGGTAATCTCAGATTACTGGCCGGTTACGGTGCTAAACCCTTAGGGGCGGGTTTGGATCGTGACAATATATGCACGCAAACCGAGGACCGAACCTAAGGCACCAAATGCCACTCTAACAAGGCATGGCAAGGCATGAAACATGGCATTCAAACATGCAAATTCCAGCACTGAATCATGCTGCAAAATGATCCTGAGTCATGGATATATGTCATACAATGCATGGAATGGTCCCGAAACTCAAAACTAGGCACATATATTGACTTATGGCTATACAAAGCATGCATTATTTGACTATGAAGCACAAAGACAGAGCCAAGGCAGTCCCAAAACATGAACATTTCTAGTTCAAAGCATGACCAAAAGATGCTAGCATGATGGACTAAAATAGCATGCAACTTTGACTAGCAAACATGGTTTACATGGCATGTGCATGAAGCGTATGAGAACTCATCAAACCAGCAAAAATCAGTGAACAAAACATCCCAAAATATACCCAAATAATCACTGAAATACAGCCAACATGTGTAAAAATGATGAGCTCCTTTAGAGGGCCATACAAGGGGTTATTAAGCACATACAAGATAGACATGAAGCATAGCAAAACCACCTCTGGAAATGGACTATGACAACCCTAAAACTCATCAAATTGGCCCTGAAATCAGTCAACAAAGCATGCAAGATAGGGCCTATTTGGAAGGCCAAAAAGACCATCAAGCAAAACAAGGTGAGAGGGGGTCACCCCCCTCTGCTTTTGAGGCTCAAAACAGTGTGTTAGCCACTGAAAATCCATTGGATTTCAGTGGCTAGAAGGCCAAACAAAGCATGCAACAAGGGCTTAGTTGTAAGGCTCAAAATAAGAGGCAATCAAGCATACAAGGAAGCATATGACCTCAAACGAAGGGATGCCCTTAATCAAACATCAAGAGGGCCTCAAAAAAAGACTTTTTCCAGTTTATAACAAATCTCAAAAAAGTTTAAAAGTGAGGCTAAAACATGGTGCAAAAATAGCCCTAAAAGAGAGATAGAGGACAAGGGGCAGTATCTGGCCTCAAACAGCAAAGAGCCCTTCAACAAAGTTGAAGAGGGGCTCAAAATAAGGCACTTTACAGTTTGGCTCGAAGCCCATAAATGCTTATAAATAAGGCTAATGTACCATGCAAAATAAGCCCTAAAAGAGGGATAAAGCACAAAGGGGGAGTAAAAGACCTCAAACAGAAAAAATTCCTTAATCAAACATGAAGATGAGCTCAAAATAAGACTGTTTTCAGTTCAGGCCAAAGCCCAAAAATGTAAGAAAAATGAGCTAAAATATCATGCAAAATAAAGCAAGAAAAGAGGAAATAGGGACTCACCCTTGTAGCACAGATTTCCAGCAGCTTTTGATCCAAGAAAATGAGCTCCTAACCTCTGAAAATCAGCCTCAAGATGTTGGAATGGAGTGTGGAGGTGATAGGCTATGAGTTGGTGTATAAATGGTGCAAGAACAATGTGGTTTTAAGCTTGGATGAGAGAGAGAGGGAGGGTTGTATGCAAAGGCTCCAACTGATTTTTTCTAACCCTTAGAAATGAGGTAGGGTGCTGGTTATATAGAGGGAGAGGAGCCAAAGAAAATAGGGGAAAAACCAATTCAAAGACCCTCGGATAAAGGGTCTGGTGCAAAACAGCTGGCACAGCTGAAATGCACCAAGAGAGAGAAAAATGGTCGGCCAGGTTCAAAAGGGCCAGGTGGCTGGCCGGCCACTCCCTCTGGTCGGCCGACCGGGGGTCAAAAAGGATCAACAAAATTGCTGGCCGGCCACCCCAGAAAGGTGGCCTCCCATGTGTGTACAACACAGCTGTATGGTCAAAAACTGGAAAAAGTGAACCAGGAGAGAGAAAAACCAGCTTTTTAGAGGGGTTCAAAAGGGTCAAGGACAATTGCTGGCCGGCCTACCCATATTGGTGGCCTCCCAGGTGTGTACAACACAATGATGTGGTGGAAAGTCAGAAAAAGTGGCCCAAGAGTGGGAAAAACTAGCTTTCTAGTGAAGAAAACGGGCGATGAAGAGCGATGAAGAAATAAAACTGGTTTTTCAGAACAATTGCTGGCCTTCCACCTTCCTACAATCTTTCTAACAATGAAAATAAGGTCCTCGCCAAAAATGGACCAAGACGGATGCAAAACAGAGGTTCGGGGACCGAAACGCGCGGCCTGGGGCCCCGAAAACTGACTATTAAGCACCGGAAGTGGCGTTCGACCACAAAGTTGGTCTCTCGGGCCACAGTGTCCCTCAAAAGGGAGGAAATAAGGTGTGTACCAAAAACCAGAGCAATCGGAGGTAGTTAGGTGGTCTCGAACTAAGGCGCACGACCGATGGCTCCGAAAACCGAAAACTGGCCTCCAAACGGGAAAAATGGCCTACAACCACGAAACGTAGCCTACGGCCACTAAGAGATAGTCTACGAGACCTCTCCCTCCCTTTGGGAAGAGAAAACAGAGAAAACGGGACCCGGTTCGCAAACTGAGGCAAAGCACAAAAGAGTCCAGAAGTCCGGAGGCAAGGCTCGCAGCCGAGATTCCGCAACTTCAGAACGAGCACAATATGCAACATCACCGAGCGCTCAGTTGGTGACGTCTGAGTCTTAAGGTCGGTCAAAAATGGGGTGTCTATAGGATGCAACAATCATAGTCCTCCCAGATGGAGTAGACACATATAGCACATAATCAAGGGGTTCTTGTTCTCTATTTAACTTTTCGGCAAACTTAGCAGATACAAATGAATGTGTAGAGCCCGAATCAATCAATATGTATGCATCTTTAGAGCAGATTGGGAGTATACCTGACACAACTGTCTCAGCATTCTGAGTGTCTCCTGGTACCAATGCAAAAATTCTGCCCTGTTTCGTTTGTGCCCTCCCGACGTTACTTCTCTGTGCAGAGCCCGAGGTACTCCCATTCTTCTTACCATCATCAGTCCTTGCCTTCGGACAGTCCTTCACATGATGACCCATTTCACCACATTCAAAACAGGCTCCTGATGCCCAACGACAAACTCCGGAATGCGGCTTCCCACAACTTGCACACGTCGGCTTAGTATTACCTTCCTGGTTCGAGTTGTTGGAGCTGCCCACATTTGCTTTCTTCTTGGCATTAAACGGAACTCGGCGATTATCATAGTTCTGTCTCTTCCTCTGGCTCTCTCCTGAATTCTGATATCGGTTCAAGTTAGCTTCTGCAAGGATGGCCTTGTCCAATACTCCGACGTAAGTCGGCATGTTGACCATGTTAACTCGATTTTGTATCGGCCCACGAAGCCCACTTTCAAACTTCCTGGCTTTTCTATATTCATCATCGACCATGTGAGGCGTATATCTCGCCAACTCGGTAAAAGCACGGTCATATTCTGCCACTGTCCTGCTGCCTTGTGTTAGAGTCTGGAACTCTGTGGTCTTGCGATCTTGGACACTAAGGGGAAAATACTTGTTGTAGAACAACTCCAAAAATCTAGCCCAAGTCAACCTTGGGTTACCTTCTCTGGTCATCATCCACCATCTTCGAGCGTCATCGTCTAATGTGAATGTTGCCAATGACACCTTCTGGGCGTCGGTGCTGGGAAAAATCTCAAACAACTTCTCCATTTCCAAGACCCACGCCTCGGCTTTCATCGGTTTAATACCCCCAGAGAATCTCGGCGGTTTCATTTTCTTAAACTCTCGGATCAAGGCTATGGTGCCGTCCCCATATAAAGCTTGCTGTGGAGGCACTTGCGGCGCTGGAGGGGGTGGAACTGCATGTCAGCCGTTTGTTTGCTCGGCCTGGGTAGAAGTAGTACTAGTGTCTTGTGGCCTAGGTTGTCTCAACTCACGGACCAAACCTTCGACCAATCTCTCTAATCTGTCCAATCTGTCTTCGGGATGATCTCGGCCAACTGGTGGTCTACCCCTTCTCATAATGCTAAGAGTATGCAAAATGTGGCTTTAAAACAAAATGACCAAATATGATGCATGCAAATAACAAATGGTCACGTCGAGATGATGCACACATTGTCAAGTAGCAAGCATTATGATACAATCCTATCATCAATTCTAAGGGAAATCTTATGCTCTTTAGGACTCAAAGTGTGTGGATAACGTACTATAAGAAACTCGTGCTCTGATACCAATCTGTCACGACCCCATTCCGCCTCTAGTAGAATGGTGCTGTGATGGACAGTAATCCGAGATTACCGAAGGCCAGCTTTCAAAATTCACACACAATCAGAGTATAAATACATGGGGCTCACAAGTGCGGAAGCAATATATACAAATCTAATTAGTCCATGAGAGCTGTGCGTAAGTCAAATGAAATGGCATACATCTTTTCATAACTTTACAACTTGAATACAAACAAAATGAAGTACAAAAATACATCTTGACCAAAAGGCTTCTCAAGCCATCATATACAAAACACAATGAAATGCAAGCTAAGAAGCATGATCTTCAAGATGCTACAAAATGCGAATCCAAAACAAATTGTAAAGCACATCTAGGCGTCGCCGCCGTCCTGCTCATCACCTACATATATATAGAGAGGGTAAGCTTGGATACTCAGTGAATGGTACAGGTAATAAAGGGTTTGCATGAATGATAACCGAGATCTTTAACAAAACAATACATAATCATAGCTTGTAACAAAACATGGGATGAATCAAGTTCATTTAACAAATCTTTCGAGCTTCATCAATCAAAGTCTTTCAAGGCTTCCAAGTTTCAAGGGAGGACATTAACATAGATGCTACAAAAGCTTATAGTCCCCTAGCACGTACGAACTTTCAAAGATTGTGCTACAAATGCTTATAGTCCCCTAGCACGTACGGACTTTCAAAGATTGTGCTACAAATGCTTATAGTCCCCTAGCACGTACGGACTTGTCAAGAAGGTTATCAAAACCAAAGCTAACGCTTGATACACAAAATAGGGATAGTCATTCATGCTTAACAAATACTTTTCCAAAACAAGCAAGACAAAACTTTATCAAAACTTAATAACATAACTTTATTAAAAATACCACTCACATAGTTCTTCAAACGTCGGGGTTACAAGCAAGGATCCAAGGCCTCAAAACACGAATCAAACGGTTTGAACTCTAAGGATCAAGCTTGGAAACCTATTCCTTCTCTAAGAACTTCTCTTCCTCTCCTAGAGCTTCTCTCTCCTCAAGAACAAAGACATAAAGCAAATGATACATTTCTAGGTCTGCCGGCTGACTTAACACTCAGCTGGGACACGTGGCATCGGCTGGTTGGTTCTCCTCAAAAAGGTGACTGAGTGAAAAGACAAGACTTATGACAAAGTGTGTTCAACAAGCAAGATGGCATGGGCACTCCGGCAGGTAATGATCTCGGCCAAGGACAAGGCTTCGTCAAGTAAGGTAACAATGATCTCGGCTAGGAAGGACAACACTTGGCCTAGCTGTGCCACACCTCGGTCTAGGTCGCACCAATCCAGGAACAAGATCACTCAGGCGCAAAGGTAACATCTCGGCCTAGATAATACACATCTCGGCCTTGGTGATACACACCTTGGCCTAGATGATGACATCTCGGCCAACATGTTAGGGCAGAGGTGGAGGTCAACCGAAAAAGGGTTCCAAGATAGTTCTAGGCTTAAGATGACCTCGGCTAAGCTCACACCAAGCAAAGAACAAAGCATGCAGTAACACTTAAGCAAAACAAAGACAAGATTTGAAGTGCAAGCTTAACAAGACAAGATCATATAAATGCACGAGAGCATGACTAAGATGAAGTGAGGGTTGTTACAGCCAAGGCGACTTCGCACTCCTCTATCTACAAATAATCTGTGGCCTTCTTTAATAAACTGAAAAATAGTTTACACTTATATGAAATTCTGCTTATAAACCAATTCAGGGCTGTGGCTCTTCTTGTCAAATCTGTACTTGTTTTGCTGATGTCGGGCTCTTCAAGTTAAGGATGGCCTTGATTTGATCTGGGTTTGCCTCAATGCTCCTTCTAGTAACCAAGTACCCCAGAAACTTACTAGACCCAACTCCAAATGCACATTTCGAAGCATTGAGTCGAAGCCGATATGTTCTAAGAATATCGAACACTGCCTTCAAGTCGGCCAGGTGATTCTCAGGTTTTTTGATCTTCACGACCATGTTATCGAACACTGCATTGTTCTAAGAATATTGAACAATGCTCATTCTAGTAACCAAGTACCCAGGAACTTACCAGACCCAACTCCAAATGCACATTTCGAAGCATTGAGTCGAAGCCGATATGTTCTAAGAATATCGAACACTGCCTTCAAGTCGGCCAGGTGATTCTCAGGTTTTTTGGTCTTCACGACCATGTTATTAATGTATACTTCCACTGTTTTGCAGAACAGATATCTGAACATCTTGGTCACCAACCTCTAGTAGGTTGCTCTTGTATTTTTCAACCCGAAAGGCATCACTCTATAGCAATACAGCCCTTTTGGGGTGATAAATGCAGTCTTCTGCTCGTCGGGGGGATACATTGCTATTTGATGGTATCCCCTGTAAGCATCTAGGAAGCTTATCCTTCCATATCCTGAAGTGGCATCCACTAATTGATCGATCTTGGGGAGTGGGAAATTGTCTTTGGGACAAGCCTTATTCAGGCTGATGAAGTCCACGCAGACCCTCCACTTTTCATTCTTCTTTTTTACAACAACTGTATTAGACAACCAAGTTGGGTAGTTTACCTCTCGAATGGCTTTGGCCTCCAACTATTTGTTCACTTCCTCCTCTCCTGCATTTATATGAACCAACGTCGGCCTCCTTGCTCGCTGAATAACAGGTTTAGCCGACTTGTCTACGTTTAGTCTGTGGCATGTGACCTCGGGGTCAATGCTAGGCATCTCGTAGGGCGTCCAAGAAAACACCTCTATGTTTGCTCGCAAGAATGCTTCTAACTCCCTTTCCTCCTTTTCGGCCAAGCTTGAGCCGAGAAGGAAGAAACGTTTTTTATCCCATTACTGGACCAGAATTTTCTTCAAGGCTTCCTCGCTTTTGTCGGCCGGCTCTTTGCCGACGTCCTCCAGGACCTCCATGTGCTCGTCCTCAATCTCTTCTATTTCTACTTCTCGCACGTTGCAGGCGGATTTCATTACTGCCATGGAGTAATTTTTTGCCTGCACCTGATCCCCTCTAACTTCCTCAATTCCATGTTTTGTTGGGAACTGCAATAGCTGGTGCAGTGTTGAGAGAACAACCTTCATTACGTGCAACTATGGCCTTCCCAAGATAACATTGTAAGGGGAGGGGTGTTAACTACTGTGAACTCTGTGTTTACTTTCTTGGTACCCGCATGTATCTCCAAATTTATTGTTTCCAGGGGCCATGTCGGCGTTCCATTGAACCCGACCATTGGGCTGTTGGACTACTCCAAATCATCTCGGTGAAAGCCAAGCTCCTTGTAACATCTGACATACATGATGTCACAAAAGTTGCCTTGGTCAATCAGAATGCACCTTACCTGGCATTCTCCAATCTTGAGGGTTATTACCAGAGCATCGTTGTGTGGATGCTATACCATGTCTAGGTCTGCTTCAATAAAGGACACCATTGGTCCCTGGCACTCGTTTGTCCTAGGCCTCTTTTGCTGAACCTGATACACATGTTGTAAGTGATTTACCCTCTGAGTCTCCCCACGTACCTCGTTCTCATTGACCCTCGAATGAATCACATTGATCACTCGAGGTCCGTTTGCTTACGGTTATGGTGCTGGTGGAGGTGGTGCTGTCAGTACCTAGGACAGCCTTGCCTACTCTTCCCTCATTTTGGCCTCATCTACTAGGTCCCTTAAGTGACCTTGTCTAACCAAATGTTCCAAATGCGTCTTCAACGCTCTACACCCCTGAGTCAGATGCCCATCCTCATTGTGGTAGGCACAGTGCTTCCTAAGGCTTCTTCCTATAAATTCGTTAGGAATCTTTTCTGGTGCTTTGTAATACAATTCCTGATCCTTTCCAAGACTTTATAAACTGGGATCCAGAACACAGTGGTGACTGCCTGTGCAGCCCTCAGTCCTGTTTCTTGTCTATTAAAATTTGTATTACCTCAACCTTGCTTCGGCGTGTATAGCTCGACTTTTTCGCGCTCCCTTTCAGAAGTCGAAATAAGCCCTACAATATCGGACTCCCGCGATTCTGAATCTGATTCCACAAGTGTAATATGAAATAGATAAACATCAAGGAGTCCAAATTTGGCGAATCTTTTGAAAAATCAATTTTGAATCAAATTGTCAAAAATTGACTGCTTTGCCAGATACAGAGTGGCCACCTAAATGTTTTATTTTGGGAAAATTTAGAAAGCTCATGACTCGTGCCAAAGGCCACATGTCCGTCATCACCAAGATTGTCTTGGCTCAGGAACTTAGGTACGAGAGGGGAAGGTCATGAATTGAGTACGCCCGCTCGCCCGATCAAAGATCGGCCTCTGCTAATCATGATATGAATCTTACTTTGCATTATATGTTCTTGTTCCGGTTATTAATCTAGCATTACCATGTGATGCGCATATACAAGTATAGACTAACTTGCAAAAATTGGAACACTTGAGTCATGTTTGTTTTTTGAAAAGAGTTTGAATTTGTCACTTGAAAAGTGGGCTTAAATGTGCATGGCTCAAATTATTCCAATTCAAGCAATCAGCCTTCATCCACAGGCATACAAGTAGGTATATCAATTAAGCACTTAGCTTCATGGTAAGCATGCTAGACATGGCAACAATCACACTCATGCAATATGCTAAAGCAAGTAAAGGCTCACCTCGTACTCCAAGCCAAAAAGACATAAGAGAGTTAGAAAAAATACATGATTCCTAACTATGCAATATGACTAATGCAATACATGCGATATACAATCTAAAATAGGCTCAGTTACTTAACATGGCATATGAATTAATTGATAGCATATGGTTTAAGCACGTATTCAAATAAGTATTAAATTAACAATGCAGTTGGAATAATGAACCGAGCCTCGGTGCATACAATACAAGTAGATGCAAACATGAAGAATACTAATTTAAACGTGGTGTCCCTGTACTAACCATCATAAGTAGTTAAATAAAAGGGAGAAAGATGTGGGGTTGGAAGACATACACATTATTACAACATTATGCTCTCATGAAGAAGAGTCCGAATGAATAAACTGACTAACTAACTATTTAAGCTAAGCTAATTAATTAACTATTACAAACCAAATGAAATAAATTAACTCACAACTAATTAACTACTTTAGCTAATTAAATAATTACAACAATACAAGTATAATTAAAAGAAGTAAGTAAGCTAAACAACTAATTACTCCACCTCGGGAAGCGAGGAATGTTCATGCGCATGCTCGATTTCCACCCGAAAAGCCACTGTTTTGCTTCTAGAGAGCCTCTGTTGCATAATAGAACACATACACTGTTGCCCACTTCCAGAATGGCTCTACTCTGCCAAAGGAATACACTGCTGAATTTTGCATTAGTGGTCGGCCGGCCACTGGTGAGGGATGCCGGCCATCAAAGGTGGTCTGCCGGCCACTGCTGGCCATGGAAAATGGCTTGCCGACCACTGCTGCCCAGCTCACCTTGTTGCAACAGAGGACAAACAGAGCATGCACAGGGTATTCTCTAGGGTTGTCTGCATAACTCACCTCTCATTTTCATGAACGAATCAAAGGAGAAGCAAACTTAAGCCACAAACCACTAACTCAAGCAATTTCATTACATGATGGCTTGTGAATCAAATTGTGCAAGTTCAATAAATGTAACAAAATATGATTCTAACCTCTTTCCTTTCACGAATTGATCAAGGGAAGTGGTGACCGTGGAAACTTAAATCATTTCATCACTAATGAGTATAAACTGCCTTAAGTTTCCATGTGTTCAATTAACGTCCGATTGAATACAACCAAATTATTATTTTGCACTATTTTAGCCTCAATTTTAGTTACTCAATTTTAAATTACCATATGTTCTTTAATTCATTAAGTCCAATGGTGAGTTTAAATCCTTTAAATGGAAAGAAGCGTCAAACAAGGAGTTGTTCTTGGCATGAGAGAGATGTAATACCCTGATAATGAACCTCCGAAGAGATTAAACTATTTAGCATGAAAGGTCTCTTTCTCATGCTAAAAACAACATATATGGGACATCAATTCACAACTTTCAATTAGATTACAACAATATACAATAAATCAAAGCAAAAGAGCAAAATAAGTAAGAAATGTAAGAAAATGAAAGGTTTGTGAAATTCACATTCCAAGGAAAGGATGAACTCCTTAGTTCACAAACTCCCTCTTGATCACCCTCAAGTGTAGGAAGTGTGTTCTCAAATCCTCAATTCGAAATTATGGAGTTTATGGTATGGAAAGTGGCTAACTCTCTAATTTTTCTCACTTTCAATCACTAAACATTCTTCCTTATGATCAAGACAATTGATCTTTGGTTATATCAGAATTTTTGGAGTGTTTTTGGTGTATGAAAATGAGAAATTTCAGTAGTTATGTAGGCTTGGAAGTCTTTTGGCTCAAGATTGAAATGTTTAATATTTTCTTTCTTTTCTCTCTAACTCTTTTTTGAAACAAATTTTTTTGCCCCCTTTGAGCCTCTCCCTCTTTGTCCTTATATAAGCAAAATTTAATATAATAATAATATAAATATATATATGCCTGATGTTTGATGTCAGCAGCCGAGAGCTGACCGACAACAAACGATTTTTTTTATTTATTTTTTTTATAATATATATAATATAATATATAAAATATATAATTTATACCAAAATACTAAACATATAATATAATAATATTAAACATATAATATAATAATATAACTTTTTTTATTATTTTCTTTTTTATATATAAAATATATAATTTATACCAATTTATATAAAAACATAAAAACACAAAAAATATGAACAAACACATAAAATTATGTAAAATTACAAAAATACTAAACTAATGAAATATTCAGTATTTTAAAACAATTTGGTTATAATGGTAAAGGTTGGGATTAAAGTTTAAATTTCATCTCTCTTACTGAGGATTTTGTGAGAAACACATTCTAATTGTCATCATCGGGTAATCAAAAGAAAGCGCTCAAGCCTTAAGGCTAGTCAAAATTGGGGTGTCTACAGCGAGCCGTTCCTCTTTTCTTGTTTTGACGCCTTTGTTCCTGGTGTATCATCTTCTCCTCTCGCATATTTCTAAATCCTGGCCATGAGCTCCTCCATACTCTTCGGCAGAGTCTTCGCCAGTGACTTTCGAAGCATGCAGTCATCCTCTAGGCCGTTCTTAAAAGATACGACCGCCAACTCCTGGTTGCATCCTGGTATTCGATTGAACACCTCGTAATACCTTTCGCATAAGCCCTGAGGCTTTCACCCTCGCTAATTTTCAGAGCCATTAGGGAGTCTACCCTCAACGGCTGCAATTTGTTTGTAACAAACCTAGCCACAAACATCTCGGCCAAGCCTTCCCAGCTCTTCATAGTTCCTTTTGGCAACTTGTGAAACCAATCTGATGCAATTTCCCTAAAGGATGAAGGGAACACCTTGCAAAGTAACGGTTCGTTCCCGGTATACAGTGCCATTGAATTCAAATATAAGCCGACGTGAAAGTTTAGATTAGACTTACCGTCATATATCTGGAATCTCGATATGTGAAACCTTTTTAGGGCCTCGAATTTGTCCAATTCCATTGAGAATGGTGTCCTCGGCTTGACCGGGGATGTGACCTCGGCATTTTGCCGTATCCTCTGGAGTTAGTCCCTCAAATCCTCCTTAGTTCGACCAGGAGCTCGATGATCAACGAATTTCAGCGTTTTTGGTGCGCTGCTCCCGGCGTAGTTTATGAGTCCTCTTAAACTTCTCTTCATTCATCGTATCAAAACAAAGTTCCTTCCCTTGAACATGCCGATGTTCCTTAATATACGTTCCTTTGGTACGAGGCGTCCTTTGAGACTCCCCCCTTCTCATGAAGGCCGATGTAGTTGTTCCTTCACCCTGTCATGCTGAGGGACTGCTGGGACAACTTTCTGCCCCCCTTTTTGGGCATCGTTCTTGGCCGCTAGAATCGGCGTGTCCTTCAATGGAAATGGTAGCTGCATGACGTTGTTCTACATCATGAAGTTGACAACCGATTGTAGGTCTGCCAACTTGTTTGCCATTCTCTTCATCTCGCCGTCCCTCCTCAGGCATCTATCTTTCCATATCTGGAGGTCGCTTTCGTTGTAATACCCGCCTTGACGTGCTTTCTTCGGTGCGTCTCCCTCTTGGCCAACGTCCTTTTCGCTGGGATTTTGATCCCGAGGTCCTTCATTATAGTTCTCCTCCTCCACATTAGGATCGACGTGTTTGCCACTACCACTAGGGATGTCGTCCTTGATCTTTTCTTTCTGCCCGTCGTTGGCCATCTATTTTCCTTACTTTCCTACAGATGACGCCAAAATTGTGGGTGTTGATTTTTGACCACACAACCAAACAGGGAAACTCAACAGGAGAGTATCGGCAGAATAGATTAAGCCCGAACAACATGTTATAGAAAGATAAGAATTCAGCAGTGGTTCGTCCACCCGAAGGCACTCCGACGATCAAGTCAGTAATTATCTCTCAAAGATAGCCAATAGTGCTTAACTCACTAAACAGAGCCTAAAAAGCATACCTTAGACCCACGAGGGTACTTTACTTTTATAGCCAACATTAACCTGATCCCTATAGAAGCCTAGCTTCAATGGACTTTGGCTCAATACTCATCTTGGACTCTCAGCTAAATAGAGATAAACTCCCTAAGAGTTTTATCTTTATCCAGACTGAGGTCCTCCCCCATTCTAGGACTTTTGTCCCTTATCCGCTCATCTCGGATTCCAATATCTCCAAAGATAACCTCGGCGTAGCCGAGATCATCTCGCACATAACCAAGTGGCACTCTGGCTGACATGTCGTCGTCACCTCGACCACGTGTTGTCATTCACAAAATATGCCCCACAATAATGTTTTATTGTTACTTGTTATGGGGAATTTTTTTTTTTTTTTAATGTTGTGATTATGTGCCCCATTTGTGTTGGATTTCTAGTTTCGCCACTAAATATGATAGGGAGGTGTGTATAATAGAATTATTCTTAATTAACATAATAATGATATATGTGACAATAAATAAAATATAATAAAAATATGGTTATTTTCGTATTACCATAAAGAAAAATTTTCTAACTTAAAAAGGGAGAAAAGTTGTGAATTTTATAAATTTAAAGATAAAAAAAGATTAATTGGTGAAATGTTCATTGCTATGGGGTCATATGTTGTTGGGGGAATTACTTGTCGGTGGAGCAAAGAGAAATTATTTATAAATCAGTGAAAAAGTATAACATTTATTAAAATGTAGAAGCTTTAATACTAATTTGTAATTTTTTTCCTATACTAGCGTGTTGTTATTTATCCTATATTATTTAGTTCAAGGTTTAATTATTTTTTTTTTATGATAAGGGCATGTATTGAAAAATTGCCGAAAAAGTCATCAAAAAGTTGGCGGCATCCAGCTGTCGCAGTGAGTTGGATAAATACGTGATATTGAATAAATAGGTGACACGTGTATGCATTTGAATAGATAGTTGGATATTTGAACATATAAGTGATACGTGTACACATTTAAACATATAGTTTGACAAATATATGACACATGTACAAATAGATAAATTTTAAAAAATAAGTAATATTTAAACAAATAAATAGATGGTTCAGTTTTTAAACAGATAATTGAACCTTTAAAAAACATCTTTTTTTTTGGACAAATAATGTGCTTTTCACGACAAAAAATTTAAATTTGAATATATTGACTCAACAATTTAAAAAATGAACCCTGGCTTGTGTTTATAACAAAATATATATAATTATTTTTATTAAATTAATAAAATAAAATATTTTCAAATTGTTTTTATGCCAAAACTCCACGTGTATGAATAAAATTATTTTATTTAATTCAAGGATAAATTACACTTTACTCTTTTTATATTTGGTTAGTTTTTCATTCTGGCCTTTTAAATTTAATTTTTCTCACTTTGGTTTTCATGTTTCAAGTTTTTTATACTTTACTTTTAAGGCTAATTTTTGTTCAAAATTAGATAGAAAATTTCATAATAATTATCACATAATATAAAAAATATATTATTATATTAGAGTTTAAATCTATGTTAGAGATGTGAAATATGTATAATAAAATATTTTTATACTGCGTAATTAACAATGTATCATTTTCTGACTAATTTTTAACAAAAATTAACTTTAAAAATTAAGTAGAAAAAACTTAAAATATAAATGACCAAAATAAATATAAAAAACATTAGAAGGCCAAATTAAAAAATAATGGTAAATTACAAATACACCACGTGGGTTTGCTTAAAATACAAATTGTCTTATGTGATTTAGAAAATTACAAATATCTCATTGTCAGAATTTTTTATTTAATAAAATTAACTAAAAAAATAAAATTCATAATTGGTTTCCTATAAAATAATAAAATTATCTAAATTATTAATTAAAACATATTTATAACATTATTAAAAATTATTAATTCACTTGATAATTTATTAATAAAATTATGATTTATTATAAAATTAATAACTTCATAAGTGAATTATAATTTTCAGAATCATAATTTATCCAAAAAAAAATAACTAAAGGGCAAAATATAATTTACCCTTAATTTAATTTTGTATACTACAATCGTTGTTGTTAATTTGATTTCATCATAAGTCGTCTCCGGGTCACACTACTCACAAACCTCGGATGCGCACCTATTTATCGAAGAAGACAGCACTTGATTCACCCTTTACCTTCTCTCTCTCACTCTCACCACCCAACAAAGCGTCCGGATCCTCTAGAGTGATCCTGTGAAGTGATCCTCTAGAGTGATCCTTCATGGAGCGACACGTGTCCCATTAACGGAACCAATGGTTGAGATGATGCCTAGACAAAACGACGTCGTTTTGGTACCCAAAAAAAAAAAAAAATTCAGAATTTCAGATTTGCAGATCGAGAGAGATGATGAGGAAGAAGAAAGTAGATTTGAGGAAGAAGAAAGTGGATGTTGTAAGTAGAACCCAAGATTGCTTCATATATACTTGCTTTCTTCCATGTATAGTGGTGCAGAGGAAGCAAGCGATCCACCCACGTCTTCTATTTTTCAGCTGGGTATCGCCGATCCAGGAACTGGGTTTTCTTGAAATCAGAAATGGTGGGTTTGGAGGATAAAGAAAGAGAAGGAACAGCTCTAATGGAATCTACTGTGGGTTTGAGAAAATGGGCTGTTCTGGAAGTTGGGATTCCACCAGTGGGTGAAACCATAAGCTCTTCTCTCTCCTCCTGGATGGTTTCGTCTTGTGAGGATCCGGACGCCTCTGTAATGGGTTTGCAACAATTTCATCCATGGAAATCTATATATAACTGTGTTCTTTCTCTCATGCTGTTACTTCCCAAGAAACCTTGAAGACCCCATCAATGGCTTCTTCTTCCTCATCCTCTCTCTCGATCTGCAAATCTGAAATTCTGAATTTTTTTTTTTTTTGGGTACCAAAACGACGTCGTTTTGTCTAGGCATCATCTCAGCCATTGGTTCCGTTAATGGGACACGTGTCGCTCCATGAAGGATCACTCTAGAGGATCACTTCACATGATCACTCTAGAGGATCCGGACGCCCCAACAAAACCCTAATAACATTCACACTCTCTGTCTCTCTATCTCTCTATCTCCTCTATGGGTGAGCAAACTCAAATTCAAATTCAAACCCAGACCCAACCTCAATCTCAGTCTCACCATGAATCCACTTCTCAATCTCAATCTCAATCTCAATCAACCCCTGAAACAAATCCCCCAAATGATCTTTCCCACAACAACCCCTCAATTTCCTCCAAAATTCCTGTTCGACCCCACAAACTCCGGAAACTCTCCTCCTCCTCCGCCGACGACGACAAATCCCCCCCAATCGCTGCCACTGCCGCCAACTCATCTCAAGCTCTCACAGTTTTCAAAGATTCAACCACCACCGCCGCCACCACCAACAAGAACAAGAGGAGAAATTCATCGCAATCGGCTAGGGTTTTACCGATCATCATAAAACCCTTATCGGCCTCCGGCGAAATCGACCTGGCCCTCCGCCATCTCCGCGCTGCCGATCCACTCCTCGTCGACCTAATCAACTCTCTCCCGTCTCCCACATTTGATTCTCACCACCCTCCATTCCTTGCCCTAACCAAAAGCATTCTCTACCAACAACTCGCCTTCAAGGCCGGCACTTCAATCTACACTCGCTTCGTCGAGCTCTGCGGCGGCGAAAACCTCGTCCGCCCCGACTCCGTCCTCGCCCTCTCCACCCAACAGCTCCGCCAAATCGGTGTCTCCGGTCGAAAAGCCATTTACCTTTTCGACCTAGCTAACAAGTACAAGACTGGGATTTTATCTGATAATTCGATCGTGGGTATGGATGATAAGTCTTTGTTTACTATGCTTTCAATGGTGAAAGGAATTGGGTCTTGGTCTGTGCACATGTTCATGATTTTTTCGCTGCACAGACCCGATGTCTTGCCCGTGAGTGATATCAGTGTGAGGAAAGGTGTGCAGATGCTGTATAGCCTTGATGAGTTGCCCAGGCCGTCGCAAATGGAACAGCTTTGCGAGAAATGGAGGCCTTATCGGTCCGTGGGTTCGTGGTATATGTGGAGATTAGTTGAAGGAAAGGGGACTCCACAAGCCGGTGCTGCGATCGCTTTGGAGGGTGTTTTGCCATTGCAGCAGCAAATGGGGCTCCAAGAAGAGACACAACAACAACAACAACAGCATCAATTGCAACTTTTGGAACCTATCAATGGCGCTCCGGGCTTCGGGTAGTTGCTCATTTGCTTAAATTATTTACCATATTTTTATATATGTGTGCTATTATGCTAGTTTGGTGCTAAAGATTTTATTGCTGAACTGAAACTTGTCTACTCTGCTTTTAATTGTGGTTGTGGCGTCAAAACCATGTGGTGTGTTATTTTACTATTATTTTGTAAGGGATTGGAACCTATATTTTTTTTGCAAATATATGGTGAAAATGCATTCCATGCTTGAAACAATTATGCAATTCATGATTATGCTGAGTAGGTCCTTGTATGATTTCGTGGGCTAGACGAAGGAGCCTACACTTCTAGTCTAGATTAATTACATGGATGTGTAAATTAGTTAAAGAAGACCTGGCTAATGTTATCTTCCTGCAATGGTTCTTTACGACACCTGCAAGGTACTAGTTACTATCTATAGAATGAAATCAATGTATTTGTTTTATTTCAAAGAAGCAAAGGCTAAAACCACACAGTAATTTCTTGTTACTAAGTATCTCACCCATCTACTGTTCTTGGTTTGATCTTTTACCCCATCTAATTTTAAATTCATTTGTGTAGATCAGTGGCCACATACATTGTGTGCATACACTAGCTTTTTTGTCAGCCCTCAGGATTGAACTCTAAACTCTCTCCACCACCCATCAAATGCCTTAACCATTGTACTAGGACAACGCATGGCTATCAAAATCCTGATTTTACGATCCATTTGACTAAAATTGATATGGATCATGTATAAAATCCCTCGTAGGTAGGATCTTATTATCTTTGATAATTGGATCTTATATGATCATAGAATCCCGATTTGGATCCTATCCTACCGATCCAACTTTTAAGCATTGTTTTGTATTATATGGGCTATTTTCTTGTAAATTTTACGTTTGTTGCCTAAATATCAAATTTACGTGGTCCAAGTAAAAATTGTCATATTAAAGTAAAATAGACTAGGAAAAATAAACTAGTAAAATAGATATTCAAATAGTGTATTAATTTAGAAAAGCTAGCTAGTCAAAGAAACAAACTCATTTTTTCGCCAACTCCATTTTGTCATATAGCTCATGAACTATGTCCAAATTTATCCTTTTTATTTATTTATTTATAACTACTGTAGAATACAATTATATATTTAATTTTATGACACATGTAAAACTATTTTTTCCGTTCTATTTCTTTTTATTCTTTTGAGTTTTCAATATATTTTCAAATCCAACCTTGTTAACTTTTTTCATTTTCTTTTTATGTGCTCTTGTAGTGTAAAGTCTTACATTATAAAACTCTTTTTTTTTTTCCACCCTTTTTTATGAAATGCAAAGCATTTCCTATTATTTTTTCTATTGTGTAATATTATATTTACATTTTACATGAATATTACATTTTTCACAATATTTTCACTATTTTTAGCAATCATCACTGACTCCCTTTTCTCTCTCTAGAATTTTCTCTTCTCTCTCTGGATTCTTTCTATTCTCTTTAGAAATTTCTACATCTAGATTGTATGTATATATATCTTACTCTTGAAGCTTCCTTCAAAAACAACAATGGAGCTTTCTAGATTGCTAAAGTCGGTAATGAACCTACTTATTAATTGTGGTGCTGTTTGGTGTAGCTGTTAAAACAGATTATAGATTATAGCTTAACAGATTATAGATTATGACTTTAATCAGAAGCTATTAATCTGTTTGGTATAGCTGTTGGATTATAGATTTAAGTTGCTGAGTAGTGTTTGTTAAATAAGCTGTGAAGTAGCTTTTTCAATTAATTTTTATTTTTTATTATTCACTATTTGTCTACATTTCTCATAAAAAATAATAATAGTATTTTATAGTCCATTTGGGTCTTTTTCTATTTTTAAAAAAATAAAAAATAAAAAAATTTAAGAGTATAACCGTGAATTAACATGTCCACTGCAGAAGCTGATAATCAGAAGCAAGGGGTGAGCAGCTTCTCAGAATCAGCTTTTTTGACTTAAAATAAATTGTTAGAATCAGAAGCTGTTTGAAATAAGTTTAACCAAACAGTCCAAAATAACTTTTTAAAAGCCAGAAGCCATAAGTTGGCCCAAAAAAACTCCACCAAACACCCCCTGTGTAGGCAAGAAGCTATAGAAGGAATTATGTTGCACATGAGTGTGTGAGAAGTCATAAAGTGTTTTGTTGTGTACTAATCTAGTGTATGAGTGGAAAGTGTGCTATATTCTAGTGTATTGTATACACTATCATAGTGTACAAGTAATTCAATTTTAATAAAAGGTACTTTGTTGTGATCATATTCAACATAATTTAGGCTTATTTTGTATATATTATGTAAGAAATGTTTATTCAAATTAAATTACATGCAATTTTTCTTGTTCAATATGATCTTGCAATTTTTGATCCGCTTCTGTAAACCTTTCAAACAATCCAATGTAGAATCCTGATTTTAACAACCTTGGGACAACATTGTCTATCCTAGCAAAGCCAGATTTGTGTTCTTAGAACCGTTTTTTAGGGTTGTGTTTCTCGTGTACTTTCACATTTTTGTCCCTGTTTGTCCCTTTTTCTTTTGTCAATGTCTTATTATAAGAATATTAATAACAATGGCCCTCTTCTTCTTCTTTTTTTTTTGGAAAGTGAGTATTTATTTATTACCAAAAAGAAAAGGTAAGTACATGTTCAAGGAAGGGATTCCTTCCTTTAGAAGAGGAGAGGATCTCAAGCAAGATAAATCTAAGAGCTAATGGTGCTCAAAAACATATAAGGGAATATTCCAATTCCTACACATTGAAAAATTAAAACCAGAGGGCTTGATTGCATGAAATTGGGAGGGCTTAACCCCAACGGTGGCTTGATTGCATGAAATTGGGAGGATTTAACCTCGACAGTATGCTTAATTTGCTGCAAAACAAGAGCAGGGGTTCTGTGAAGGCCTATGAAAGTTCTCTAATTCCTTCTGTGCCAAATGTAATATACCATTGCAGCCTAAGCAAGCTTCCTAATTATATTATGAAAGTTTTTTCCACTGAATTTTCCAACCAACAAGTTAACTTCAGCTTGCCAAGAGTGATAAAGGCTTACTGCTATTGCATAAGCTTGAAACCTGCAACCAGATAGATTGAGAACAGGGGCATGAGAAGAAGAGATGCTGCAAATTTTCCTCCTCTTGACTGCAAAGTAAACAGATTGCATTGGCGATGACTCCCCTTTCTAAGTGCTTTAGTTCTGAGTTTTTCCTTAATTGCCATCTAGAGAATTAATTGTGTCTAGGAATGCATTTAGGAAACCAGATCAGCTTGTGCCAGTGCACAATTGGCCAATGAATTCAAATGGAATCCTAGGTTGCAAAAGCATTATATTTATGGGTAGAGGAGATCATCCATTCAACCCTATCAACCCTTTTAAGGATTGGGAGAAAATGAGGGCATGTATGTAGGAGGAAAAGGCCAAGTCCAACTACCATTTAGAGGAATTCCTGAAGCCTGAATTGTTTGAGGACCAAAGAAAAAAGAGGACCTAAAGGGTGCCGCCGAGTATCAAACCAAATGAAGGTGCCATTACCATCCCCACTAGAGTGATTGATAAAAGGTCTAGCACTTAGTTGCAGGAATCGTGCAACCAGGTGACGAATCTTCCTCTTAGAAAGAAACGTGTAAGAATCGCGTTTCTGTAGAGAGAGAAACGCGATCCTGTCCAAGATGGGATCGTTGGTGGCTATGAACAAAAACCCTAGCTTGTTGGTCAACAAAGAGACAGAGGAGAAAGAAGGTGAAGAAGAACCTGAAGGTCGTCGTCGTGTCTGGGTATGTCCTCCTTTGCTTCATTTTTCTTCTTCTTTCATTAGTTCGAAGGTCGTCTCTCTCTGTGTGTGTTTTTCGTCTCTGTCGCATTTCGTCTCTCTCTCTCTGGCAGATCGTCTTCATCTTTCTCTAGCAGATCATCTTTCTCTCTCTCTCTCTCGCAGTTCGTCTCTCTCTCTCTCGCAGATCGTCTCCTTGCTGTTCGTTGTCTCCTCTGCCTTCGTCTTTGCCTTCTGCCTTCGTCTCACCCGCGCTCTCTCTCTTTCTGGCCTTCTGTCACAGGCACGATATATATCTATAAGTAATATATATATATATATATATATATAAGATGAAACATATATCTTTATATAAATACATATATATTTAAAAAAAAAAAATCAACACATTATTATTTAATATATATCATATATATACATATAAATATATAATAAAAAAAATAAAAATATTAATATATATAATCTTTATAATATATATACATAAAAAAAAACATTAACACATATAAATATAATATATATATATATATATGAGTATATATTATACATATTAATAAAAAAACACAAATACATATATGTAAAATAAAATTAAAAAAATTAATAATAACACATTATTTAAAAAATATAATAAATAAATAAAATAATTAATGTGTATTAAAATAAAAATATTTATAAAAAAAACTTCTAATGTGTGTTAAATATATATATATATATATTATCGCTCCCCGAGACGCTCCCAACCTAAGAAACTTCTATCGGCTCACGCTTCCTCACTCCCTCTTCCGTTCCCGCCCCCGCTCCCGCTTCGTGCAACTAAAGTCTAGCACTGGCCCTGAGCTGAAGCAACTTCATCCAGGTCCAAGAGCAATTTGAAGGAATGCCCATATTTCAGAGGAATTTATCTTTTATCAGGTACTTTTAACTGCATTGCACTAATAGAAAACTATGTTTAGAGCATGTAGCCCAAAGGTGCCTAAGTAGAGAAGCTGTATTTCTATCAATCGCCCCTTCTAATGCCAATGCCCCTTTCTTTCTTTGGCTTGCATTGATTTTCCTAGGCTACCTTATTGACATGCCTATAATTCTCAATTCTTGACCAAAGGAAATTCTTCAAAAGCTGCTCAATTTGAAAGCATATGCTTTTAGGCGAAACAAGATGTAGGCTCTCGTAGATTTGAAAACTAAAAGGGATAGATTTTATGATTTGAAATCTGCCTGCATAAGATAGAGACTTGGAAACCCAACTCTTAAATACTTATTGTAGAGGGTGTTTGGGAAGTGAGTTTTTATGTAGGTTTTTTTAGTTGTAGGATATTATTGGAGAAATTTTTTTTTGTGTTTGGGAAGATAGTTGGGTTTTTTTGTGATTGGATGTGATGTTTGTGAGAGAAAAAGTGAAATGATTATGGGGTTGGATTTGATATTTTGTTTGGATGTGTTTTTTTTGATTTTGCAAAAAGTTTGTCTTTTTGTAAAAAAAATAAAAAAAAACCCAAGTCCCAAACTTCCCAAACACCACCGTAGTTTCATCAATAAGTCTAGAGCAGTCTAATGCAAAGAGCTTATTAGACATTAAAGGAACTCCAATATATTTAACAAGTAGTGCCTGCTCTTTTAAAATTAGTAACTGAACTATAATCTTAATTCAAATAGAATAGCGGTTTTAATCAAGGTCGTACCTTAGGGACTAGGTTGAGTTATGTTAATTTGGAAATCAAGTCTTAAATTAATTCGAGAATTTTCTGATTGTGGTAACTAGATTAAGAAAAGCAAGTAAAAGTTCAATTAAATTAAATGCAATTCGAAAGAATCTTGATTCGAGAGATTGAGAAAGCCTTGAGGCTTTGAATCTACCTTAACGTCGTAACTTTGATTTATGTATTGGTTTGAAAAACAGATTGATTGATATGGTTGTGACTTGTTGTGTCTATGTCCAATGATGGTTAAGAGGATTACGTGATTGCTAATCAAGTATAATTAGCGTAGGTTGTCTCGATTATCAATCTTGTGTACGTATAAAACTATTGTATAACCATGCATCCAAAATCATAGAAATTAAATACAATTTGTGAAGTTAAGAAAATCCAATTCCATTGAATAAACATGCCCAAAGTTATACAATTATTACATTAATCAATCAACCATAGAAACTACAATGCATAGATGATGTTATTTGGTTAGGGTGTAGAGAAACAAACTCTGCCTTCAATGAGAACATGATGATCGAACCTTGAAAATCCACCCTTCTTTCCTAGGAGACTCTAAACTTGAACTAACCCTAAAACCAAGTTAAGAACACCTATTTATACTTTGCTCTTCAAACCTAACCTTTTTGGGTCATTTCGTGTATTTCACTCAAATCCATGTGACTTTTGCCCCGTGCACATTATGACTTATGCCGAGCGCATCAAGACAATACACTTTTCTTTAAAAATTCTCATGCGTAGGACGTGCACCCGAGCACAACAAGGCTTGCACCTGAGCACAATTCAACATTTAGCACTTCAGCTCTAAGCCTTCTTGTCCCACCCTGCACTCTTTCAATATTCTTGTTTAAACTCACTTTGATTGCAAGGACCTGAATAACCTACACAACATGCAAATCTATTAGAATAATCAGATAATAGCGATTACATTCTTACAAGTCTACCTTAAGAGGCCTCAATGTATACATTTCGGCACCTAATCAGTGCTCCTTGGGATAGCATAATATAAACGATCATTAACAAAGCAAATATGGCTATTGTTGAGATCAGAATAAAGAGGTAAGGGGAAAGAGGGTCCCCCTGCCTTAACTCTTTAGCACCAGGAAAGTATCACTCCAAAATACCATTAATGGAAATAGAAAACTTGGGAGAAGTGATACAAGAGGCAATCCAATTCCTGAACTTCAAAGGGCGTTGAAAACTACCCAGAATACCAAGGATAAGCTGCCAAGAAAAAGAGTCAAAAGCATTCATGATGTCTATTTTTATAGCACATCTAGGAGATGCATTACTTCTATGGTAATTTTTTACTAACTCTTGCATGAGAAGAATTTGGTCATAAATAGATCTCCCACAAATAAAAGCTGTTTGGCACGTATCTACCAAAAGATGGATGGCGTGCTTCAACCTATTGGCGATAATCTTAGTAAGGACTTTATAAGTAGTATTACCTCAAGATATAGGTCGGTAATTAGTCATGCCGTTGGGTTAAGTACCCTAGGAACAAGGGTTATAGCAGTGGCATTCACTTCTTGTTTTTTGATGTGGGATAAATGAATAAATTCACTGTAAGGTGCCAAAATGGGTGAATAATAATCAGAGTACAATGTTTTGTTTGTGGCACCAGGTCTGTAGAATCAGTGATATAGATACAAAAGCAACATTATTTTTTCAAATGCCAAGTTCAGAAACAAAACATTAATGTTTTTAAATCAAGGATGATGTTGTTGGTATTAATAAATAAACAATGGGGATATATTTATGGAATATAGCAATAAGTGATGAGTTTTTTTTACTTAAGCAAGACAATCTTGAAAATCCTGAGCAGTGTAGGCTCCAAAACTTGTGGTTCATGGGCTCATGTAAAGTCTTAAATACTTTTTCTAAAATCATGAATAAAAATATCTTAATATGTTGATTTTGTTTTTGACCCCAAAAAAAAAAAAAATTGCAAATATATACTTTTTACAATTGGCCTCGACATCGTCCTATATTTTGAAATTATTGCCCAATAAATGGGAGTGTTCATAGTAGGATTAGGATTTGTATCCCGATCCAAATCAGGTATCTCATAATATGGATACTTCTAAATTTTTTTTGTAACTATTCATTTCTATTGAAACAAGAAGCCAAAAAAATTTAATGCACATGTTGCTATAACAAAAAATTAATTAAAGTATTGTTGTGCGCATTTTCAAATGTGTTGAAAATTCAATAAATTTGACTAAATCGGCGTAGTTCGCCTAAAAACTCCACAAACTCCACCAACTTCACCTACCACAAACTCCACCAACTCCACAAGCAAGTGCTCCACAAGCAAGTGCTCCATTTAGGTTAATGCTCCATTAATTTAGTTTAGTGCTCCATTTAGTTTAGTGCTCCATTAATTTGATTACTCCATTGTACCCATTCTCTCTATAAAAGAGAGTTCATTCTCTCCATTGTAAACACACAAATATCAATCAATAATATCTATACATTAATTTCCTACATGGTATCAGAGCTATAGGTTAAGCTCTTGGTAATCTTCGCCTTCCGGCGGGCGGCAATCATGCCTTGACCGCTCGCCGGACCTCAACCAACTGAAACCTCCATCAACTCCATTACATTCTGGTCCATCATCACCCCAGCTTCTATTCCACTGATTTGCAAACTACTGGTGTAGCATCCAGTTTAAGCTCCAGATTGTATTCACTGAGTATTTCTTCTCTGCCTCTGTGGCTGTTGGTGCCAGTCCAGCAGATGCTCTCTCATTCAGATAATAGCAATCAAGGAGGACATGCTGCACAAGCCACTTCTTCTGGGCATATGTTACCAGTTTCTCCCCAAGCTGTTCAACCTTCGGTTATGGCTTCTTCAAACCACCAGCAGGTACAGCCACACCAAAAAATCAGTGACTCAAACTAAGCCACTTGTTCAAAGAGTGTTTCAACAGAATCCTCAACTGAATTCTGACCCACAAAGCAAGTCGCAAGCAGATCAAGCTCAAGCTCAAACTGACCAGACACCTGTGAGCAACTCATCTCAGATGGGTACAACAACAGCAACAATGCCTCAGTCCTCTGTTGATACAAATACTGCAATGCCAGTCGTTTCATCTTCGAGTGCTCAGTGGAAAACACCGGAACAGAAGTATGCTTCTGGTTTGCCAAATCCATCAACGAAGTTGACTCCTGTTGGGAGTCTGCCTTTGAACAATTCTGCTGGAAGTGAACCTATGCCTACTGTTAGTCAAGGGCTAGGGCAGGGGCAGTCATCAGGCGGTTTGACCCCTCATGGAGATAACATTGGTGCACAGCGGAAGCAGCAGTCCCAGCTGCAACTGCCTTCAACACCTCCTACCCCACCACCTCTGCAGCAACAACAACAATCACTGCAACAGTAGATGCCACCACAACAGCAATCACAACAGCAATCTCAGCAGTCTGGCCTGTCTGTTTCTGGGGTTCCTCCAGGGACTGATCGTGGTGTTCGCATGTTGCCTGGTGGGAATGGTGTGGGCATTATGTGTGGGATGAATAGAAGCATGCCTATGGCAAGGCCTGGGTTTCAAGGGATTGCTCCTCCATCAATGGTGAACTCTGGGAGTATGCTTTCTTCCAATGTGGCGATGATGCCAAGCCCTGTTAATATGCACTCTGGAGTTGGTTCTGGTCAAGGGAACTCAATGTTGAGACCTCGGGATACTTTGAATGTGATGCGGCCTGGCCAGAATTCTGAGCACCAAAGGAAAATGATGGTGCCAGATCTTCAAATGCAGCAGGTCCCCCAAGGGAACAACAACCAAGGAGTCCCTCCTTTTGGTGGGTTAACTTCTGCTTTCTCCAATCAGACATCATCTCCTGTTCAGCCATACCCACTCCATCAGCAGCAGCATCAACAATCCCATGTGCTCAATAATCCTCGCCATCCTCATCTTCAAAGACCGAACCATGCCTCGAGTACCCAGCATCATCAAGCCTATGCAATTCACCTATGCATCATCATCTCTCCCACCAAAACATCTTTTGCAGTTTTTTAACAAGATTGTGGGCCAAGAAACCCACGTGAACCAATCTCTTTTTCCCTCACTCTCTCGGTTTGATTTCAAACATATTATTATTATTTTTATTTATTTATTTTTCTTTCCCCTTATTTTTATTCTGTTTTTCCATTATTATTTCTGCTTCGTATTGTGTCATTCCTGCCATACGATTTGCACAAACAACAAAACTCATTTTATTCATGACAGGGATCACACCCGATCACCATTTTTCACAAAAAAAAAAAAAAAAAAAAAACAACCAAACAATCTCCAACCTACAACCACCACATCAACCAGCCTTATTTTTTCGCCTCTTCAGCTGTTCTCTTCTTCTTGCCTTTGTCTTGGGCGTCCCTTGCCGGTGCTGCCTCCGTGTTTCCCACGCTGCCGAGCACATTCACTTCCCGTTGCTCCTCAACTGTCACATATGGCGGACCTCCAAATCTGAGCATCACGGTGGATTTCCGCTTCAGTTCCTTATTTTTTGCCTTCAGCATACATATCTCTGCTCGGGCATCCGTATACATGCTCTGGAGCAGAGCCAGTTGGGCTTTTACCTGCTGCACCTCATTTGTTCTACTCTGAAGCCGGTGCGACAGGTTGTTGACCGTCGTCATTGTCTCAACACATGACTTCAATGTGTAATAATTCGCCTCAATATCCGATTGTGCAGCCATTCTTTGCTCAACAGACAGCATCGGAAAGTTCAAAGGCGTAAAACCAGGGGCGCTTGGTCCAGGGGCGCTTGGTTGCGGTTCAAGGGCACCTGCCCCGGCCATCTCTCTTGTGGCCTCGTTGAGGTCGGGAAAGAGAGTGAGACCACGGGACGAAGAGGCTATGTTCTGGGTCACGGGGCGAGAAGAAGAAGCCATTTTCTGGGCAACAGAGTGTTTCAGCGATACAACTCTCAGAAAACAACAGAGTGTTTCAGCAATACAACTCTCAGAAAACAACAGAGTGTTTCAGCGATACAACTCTCAGAAAACGAAAAGTCTTTTTTCAGAAGTTTTTTAACTGGTTTGTTCTGCATCAGCAGCAGCCTCGCCTTGGTTTAAATAGGCAAGGCAGACACGCGCCTTACGTGCCTCTCAACGCCAGACAACAAATCGGCGCGCCTTTTGATGGCTGTCGGGCACACCTTTTGATGGCACGCCTTTTGATGGCTCGACTTTTGATGGCTGTCGGGCACGTCTTTTGATGGCACGCCTTTTGATGGCACGCCTTTTGATAAGAATGGGCACGCCTTTTGAGGGTGCGACCTTTATGGGTCCGACAAGACTCTGTAAACTGTCCCGACATTGATTCCGGTTAGCTCTTATATGGGTCCGACAAGACTCGGTAAACTGTCCCGACATTGATTCCGGTTAGCTCTTATATGGGTCCGACAAGACTCGGTAAACTGTTCCGACATTGATTTCGGTTCTCAGCTACAACGGTTCGACACAGCCGTATAGTGTTTTCTACAACGGTCCGACATGACCCCGTAAACTGTTTTCTACATCGGTCCGATATGACCCCATAAACTATCTTCTACAACGGTCCGACATGACCCCATAAACTGTCTTCTACCTTGGTCTGCCATAACCATACGGTCTTCTACAACGGTCTGACACGACCATACAGTGTCTCCTATCCACTTTTATTTTATTTGTCAGATTATTTTTCCTGTTTTGTTACTCTCTCCAAACTCAAGTTGGTTAGTTCCTAACCCCCTTGAGTTTGAGGGGGGCTGTTGAATGTAAATGTAAAAACTCCACAAACTCCACCAACTTCACCTACCACAAACTCCACCAACTCCACAAGCAAGTGCTCCACAAGCAAGTGCTCCATTTAGGTTAATGCTCCATTAATTTAGTTTAGTGCTCCATTTAGTTTAGTGCTCCATTAATTTGATTACTCCATTGTACCCATTCTCTCTATAAAAGAGAGTTCATTCTCTCCATTGTAAACACACAAATATCAATCAATAATATCTATACATTAATTTCCTACAAAAATGAATCACAAACTCAAATTATCAATCATATTAAAAATAAATAAAAAACATACAAGTGTAAAACTTATGATATAAAGCTACTTGAGTGAGGCAATTGTAATGGGAGACTCCACTGCCTTTCCTTTTATAACTCGTGGCCTCTTTCGTTTTTTCAATGAACCATTGGGGTCAATATTTTAAACAGTGGGTGCAAAATTTTGTTCAATTTATTTTTAACAAAGATTAATATTACTTTTTTAAAATGTTGATGGCGTCAACTGAGACAACAATCTTACTTGTGGCTCTGCCCCTGATCTTGTGGCCTAGGGCTCTTTCATTCTACATTTTTCATACATATATTAGAGGATTATAACAATAATATATTGTTGTCTATAGTGCAATATTTGCAATTTGAAAGGGGAAATTTATGCCAATAGCATTATTATTGTGGAATTTTATAGCTTAATAATGTCTATGCCACTATGATCAAGAAATCGTAAAACAGTCCACTGAAAGTATGCTTGCCCCTTTTTGGGGAGCTGCACGGTTCCAAGTCCTGGTAGACGTGGGGTTGTGGGGGGACGTGAATGGGTTAGAACTGAATGCTTTATAGTTCATTCTGGTTGATGTTACAACTGTTGTAAATCCTGAGCAAATCTAAGAAATCATGTATGTATTTTGTGGATAAAAGTAGTTAAAATATCTGAACTTTCTTATTCAGATAAAAATATATTAAGATAGCGTTGCGATCATTTAAAAGAAGAAATATATATTTATACAATAATGATTAACTCCACATATCTCATTGGATTTACTCATGAAAGAATGCTTGTCTACTAACTGTGGGGTGAACTAAGTGTATGTCCATCGGAAGAATTTGTTTTGCTGGTGTGCAATATATGGAAGAACTTGCAAATGGCATAACATTTCCTTTAGTCCAAAAGTGGAAATGAAAGCATGTGATATTGAATTGGTTCTAATCTGCAAGGCTGCATCACACTTTTTTTATTTTTTATTATTTGTTTTTCAATCCTTTTCTAGGAATTTAGACTCTTGTTCAATAATTAGTTCATTGAATTTGATTTTTCAGCTTTACTGAATGTATGTAGGTTTTCAACATACCTTTGTCATGTGATTGTGTAGATTTTTGAAAGTTAACTTAAAAATGGATGGGTTATGTAAATACTAGCATTAGGATCTGTTGATAATAATTACAGTGATTAAAAGTATTAGTCATTGAGCAATAATGTTATTGAAAAGTGCGACTAAAATGTTACATTTTAGTCAACTTTGTATTTGAAGCTTTGCTGGAAACTTGATGACTCACAGTACTTCAGACTCGGTCTTTTTTCTGTGTAATCTAGCTTTGCATTGGAAATAAGCTTTCCAACTGCCAAATACATTTATTGCTGGTTATCCAGTAATGTAATAGCTATTAGTGATTTTTTACCAAGAGATGCTTATCATGAATTCTATATGTTTTCAGGGCTTGCATTTGGGGACGATGACTTGGAGTGAAAATGATTTTATATACTTCATCATTGGAGTTTCTTATCGTGCTTCCATACCTTTGATGATCTGAAGAGGCCAACAATCCAATACGAGGAAGGAGAAGTTCATAACTCTTGCTGCACAGAGAGCTTGTACATCTAAGAAGCCTGGCTTTTATAGTATAATTTGCTTTCAAATGTTCAATAATGAGAATTTGTGGACATGTTATCTTTAGGGTCACAAAAAGAAAGGACTCCTGTTTGAATAAGAGCCCACCCTTCTCCGCCCAATGCTTGCTGTTGATATGTTAGGTAAAGCTAAGCGGTATGAAGTGGCAATCCAGTGCTTATAATCTAGTTGTTTCACAGTTATTTTTGACTATTTGAGAATTGAGATCGAGTAATATTGCATGTTTTTGATATCAGCTGAATTTCAGTAATCTGTAAGAGAACTTCCCTCTCCTGTCTTTGGCACTTAATCTATTGGGTGATCCAACATATGTATGTTGGGTTTTCTTATCAACATTAATATGGGATGACTGCATTGTTTGTGTAATATATCTTCAGTGGGCAGGGTGTAACCAAATGTACCACGGAGTGAAATCTCTACACTCTGTTCAACTTAGCATTATGTTTTGCTGGTATTATGTTGCCGAGTTATGATATTCTTATCCATCCTAATACTATGTTAATGCCATTGAAAAGCTTCTACTGTCTTTGACCCCGCAGCTCTCGGCAGGGAAGGAGATCAACAGTTAAGCTCATTTTCTCTGCTTTTATGATAGGAACCAGTTTCTCTCTAGTTGGTGTGAGGTGTTTGGATATCCAATAGGGCTTCTAGGCTTTTTATATGTAGATTATCTATGAAAAAATTAAGTTGATTTGATATATTGCCATAATTTTTTGCACTAATATAAGGTTTAGTAGTTTAGCTGATGCGTGGTCCACTTGGATTGGAAGCAGTTTAATGTTTGTGGGGGGTGGGTGTGAGAGGTATTATTGCAAACTAGCTTTAGCCCCTTTCTCTTTTTTTGTTGTTGTTTGGGTTGCAGGAAAATCCTCCCCACTTGCCTGCAAGTCCAAAGACAGCGTACCTTGTAAAGATCACAAGAGTGGCATGTTGTTAGGAATGGCAATGGGGGTTAATGGGTGGATATTAATTTTTCGTCCCCATTCCCCTATAATAATTTTTCCCTATTTCTCATTTCCCATGGGTACCACCCCCCATTTCTTAATGGATTAGGATTTTTCTCAACCCATCTTGACCTCCATTAATTTTATTTATTTTTTAATTTTTTTTGAAGGTTCACAACAAAAACTAAATAGAATATTAATGAAAAAAATATATATATTTTAGACTTTGTACACTTATATTTATTTTAATGACCAAAATATTTTTTTTTTTTTTGTTGGTTTTACAAAATAGAATGATGGTTTAAATTAAAAAAAAATAAGATTTAAATTGACAAAATTAAAAATTTACTTTGTTGTGGGAGTCAAATTCTGAATTTTTTATTTTTTAGTTGTTTTCTTTTTCTTTTCAAATCGTTATCTAAAGAAAAACTTATGTGTGTGAATGTAATATTATTGTTTCTCTATAAAAAGAAGGGAAAATTCAATTTAGTCTAAAATTTTAAAAATAATTACAATTTAGTGATAAATTTTATTAATATTAATAATTAAAATTATAAATTTTTTTATACATATGTAATAATTTTTTTAAATTACCTCTTATTGGTAATTTTTCTTTAAAGAAACATATAGATAAATGGAAAGATTACATTTCAGTTGAATAGTAAAAAATAATTACAATTTTGTGGACGTGCAATTTTTCCGGTAATATGATACAAGTTTTTTTTTTTTTGGTATAAAATTTTCCTATCTCAGACTTTCACAAATCGTTCTTATTTTATTTTATTAGTATAATTATTTTGAGACGGTTGTACTGAAATTTTCAAAAATAAATCTAAATGCATTATGCCAATCCGATCCAATCTATCAGTGCACATGGTGATGCCCAGTGGCGGAGTCACATGAGGATAGGGGTTTACGCGCCCCCTGGATTTTTCATTTTTTTTTTGAAAAATAGTTAGTCGCTTGAAATTTTCAGGCTCGAAAATGGCTCGAAATCAAAACGTCGTCGTTTTGATTTTGATTTTTTTTTTTCTCTTTTATCTGTGAAACGCAAGAAGAAAGGGAGAAAGAGAGGGAAGGAGGGAGAAAGAGAGAGAGGAGAGAAGAAAGAGAGAGAAGGGAGGAGAGGAGAGAGGAGAAGAGGCGAGAGAAAATGAAAATCAGAATCTGTTTTGCTCGAATCAGATTGTTTGGCGAGAGAAGATGAAAATCCCTCTTGCGAGAGAAGATGTTGACTCTGTTTTCTCCTCTTCAGAATTTTTTTTTTTTTTTAGATCTGGATATGTAGATGAAGGAAAAATAAAAAATAAAAAAAACTTGTTGATGATGATCTTCAACACATTGATTTTTTTACAAGGATATAGCTATTTGATCTTCCTCGTGTTGATGATGATCTTCAACACAACGAATCAGATTGTTCTTGATTATTTTTTTTTAAATTTTTTATTCTAGTAGATCCAGATCTGAAGGTAAAGGGAAAAAAATATATATATTGGCTGATCTGATCTCTGTTCTGTATGTTGTTGTTGATGATGATGATATCTTCTTCCTCTTCTTCTTCCTTCTTTCTTCTCTTCGGCTTCTCCTCTGTCTGAGATGAAAAAAACAAAAAAAAATCGAAATATCAAAACGACGTCGTTTTGATATTTCGGGCCACTCGAGCCACAGGAAATTCGAGCTACGAATCGGAACTGTTTTTTTTTATGTATATAAATAAAATTTTAAATAAAAATAATATTTAAAATAAAATATCAAGGACATTTTTAAATTTATGAAAATAATAGTGATTGTTTTATTGAAAATGAAGTGACTACAACGAATTATATTTTTATATATGAAAATTTTGTGAAAAAATTTCAATATAAAGGTAATATCCATCATTATTGATATGCAAATATAATTAATCTCACTATATATATATATATATATAAATTACTAGAATGTTAGTTATATTTGTATGTGGAGTTCATCCTTCATATGTTGTTTTACTATTGGTTGATGATATCATATATCAATAATGACGTGATATCATTATTATATGAAATTTTTACTCAAATTTTGTAAAAATTTGATTTATCTTACCATTATATAATTTATTTTACGACTTAAATATATGACTTTTTTACATTGTCCATGATACATTAATTACACGCAATATTTTTTTTTTCGATTTTACTCGAAATTAATTGTAAAATTTTATGTGAAATACTTTTGTAATAATTTATTTAATTTTTTGTACTTAATATTAATTCAAAAATTATTATTATCTTCTTATTATTGGTTATGAAAAACAAAAAATAAAATTGTAATTAATCAGTACCCCTCCTAATTTAATTTCTTGACTCCGTATCTGGTGATGCGACATGGCCATAATCTTAACTTAGCTTCTCATGTCTTGGCTCCTGACTTTGTTTTGGGAATCAACTATGCTCCGAATAATGAAAATTTATTTAAAATCTTATTTTAAAATATTTTGTATAATACAGATTTAAAATTAAGAGATGTGAGTGACATTTAGAATAAATATTGTATTTTTTTGAATAATTTTTGTTAAAAAATTTATAACATTGTTGTTTAGGAGAGTTATGTAAGATTATTGGGAGCACAGCATTTTATTTTTGGAGGATAAGATAAGGATAGGGTTAATCTTTTGTGTCTCCTGGTTTGCATTATTCATATTATCACACATGGCTTCACTTGCTCTTCCTTCACTCTGGTGGACCACTCTGCAATTTAATTGAAGTTTGTAAAAACAAAAGCAGACTTAGGCTCTGTATGGCGGGTGGTTAAAATAATTTTAAAAAATTATTTAAAAAGTTTAAAAATTAAAATATTATTAAAAAAATTTAAGATTCATTTTCATTCTCTTTATTTTTTGTACATTTTTCTTTAAAAAGTTAAAAATTTATTTTCAAACACTTCCCTTTTTTTATTTTTTTTATACCTCATATGTTAATCAAAAAGTCACTTATCAGACAAACTCTCAGGTTTGCTCATTTCTCAAATTCATCAGTTTCAAATTCCACTATAATAAAGTAAGGCTTTTTTTTTAGTTTAAAAAACGTAAACTCTTTTACATGAAATTGTTTTATTTATTTATTAGTGATATTTTTAATTTTTTTTTGCCAAAGGTTATTTTTTGACATCTTTTTATATATATATATATATATATGTTTTATTTTTTTATAGAGTGGTCATTTTTTGACATCTTAGAATGGTTTTTCTGTGGCAATTGAAATTAGTCATTTTATATTTTTTGCAATGAAATTCTTACTTTTAAGGCGAAAAAATTTGATTTAAAAAACTTTTAATCTTAACAATAGGGGATCATGATAAACAGTGGCGGAGTTAGGAATTTAATATAGGGGGCACCTATTAATTATAATCTCAAATTTTTTTCTTCCCCAATCAATAACAATAACATAATAATAATTTTTCGAGCTAATATTAAACATTAAAAATTAATAATCATTGATCAGATTGTTTGAAAAAAATAGTTTGAATATGTTGATTTTAGTTTAACAAGTCTTGACATTTACTCGAAACTTGATTATGAGCACTATTGGGACCTCCAACATGAGTCCGAATTCTTTTTTCTTCCAATTTGAGAAACCCTCACCAACAAAAGAATCACCATCAGCTTGATCTCCAATATCGGATTTGAAAAGATAACAACATAAACAAAATGCTGCATCTTTTGCTACGCTATACTCCAACAAATTAGGAAATTCACTAAACCAAGCTTGATTAAATCGCCAAAATTTTTGTCCAAATGATTTTTGTGGAAAATTATGATCACGAGGTTGACAAGGATCTTTTTGTAGATATGCCCTACGAATTTGGTCTCGATCATTAGTATTATAGTTCATAATCCGAGGCCATAGTCCTGGATCTGCAGGAAAGTCTACTAAGTTGATTTCTATGTGACTTTGTTTTGTAGAAGAATAATTATAATATTCTTCTTGATGAAGAGATGATTCCAATTTTGATTTTCTTTTGAAATATTTCTCCATGACTGTTTTAAAAAATAAAAATAAAAATAAAAATTCATAATCAAAATCACAAACCCTCACAAATTAAAATCTCCAATTTTAATACAAATCAAAAAATTTAAATTTAGCACAAATCACAACAAATAAAATTTCTAATATACCAATATTATAATAAATGAAAGTCCCAAATTAAAATAACAAATACTAGAAATTAATATTTTTAATTGTAGCACAAATCAAATTCCTAATTTTAGCACAAACAACAACAAACCAAAATCCATACTTTTAATATAAATCACTACCAATTAAGATTCATAATTTTAACATATGAAAATCTCTTATTTTAACTTAAATAATAACAAATCAAAATTTTTTACAAATCAAAACTTAACAAATAACTATAAATTGATACTCATAATTTTTATTTAAAAATAAAAAATCATAAATAAAGTTACTTGTAAACAATGAAGATAAAATATCAAGGTTGTAGTGTGATTCCAAATCTGTATTGTGTGATCCTAATCTGGTAAATCGCGAGTTGATAAATTGTAAAGTAACAAAAAGAGATAAAGAAGAAAAAAAAACTCTTACTGCGGTTTTTTCACGAATAAAAAAAAAAAAAAATTAATTTGATTGAAGGTGTGCTTGGAAATTGAGTGGCGTGTGTCACTAGGTGCCAAAGTGAATGCCAAAGTGGGCTGCTATATGTATATAAAGCGTTGCGTTAAAAAATAAAAAACAAAAAAATAAAAAAAAATGAAAAGTCAAGGGGGGCACGTGACCCCCTAGCCCCCATGTCCCTCCGCCCTTGATGATAAATACTTTTTTTACTCTTACTGTCTTGTAATTTTCTCATATAATATTGTGGGTGGTAATTTTGTACAAAACTTTCAACTGTTCCTAGGAGGAATAAGAAGGTGTCTTAGCCACGAGGCCGAGGTACACAATCATTAAAAATTACTTAATCTTCGCGAATAATTATTGACTTAAGTATAGGAGTGTTTCTAGCTAAACATTCCAACTGACAAGAACTCAATCGGAATTCATCAGAAAGTACACTAATATATATTTTTTTTGGTTACATCAGAATTGAAAAAGTGCACTAACATTGGTTTCTAACATGATACAAAATAAATGGGACTTGAAGTGTTCACATATTATTTCATATTTAAATAGGCTAGAAAAATGAAGAGAGAATGAATGAGATATTCCTATCGAAGCATTGACAAACTCAGAATAATAAAACAACCACTTAAATTAGTAGTGCCCTTTGTTATATTTGGTGAAAATTCATTATTATTTTGTTTAAAAACAGAAAAAAAATAATAATTAAAGAATACTCATAGGAGCACGGTTGTGCTGCTTAAACAACGTGGTTCTATCCGGACAACCATTTGTCAGATTAGATGCATCATTGACCTTTAAAACAATTTAATTTTAATATATATATACATATATATTCTCTCAATCCGAAAAGTAGTGCATAAACTAATTATATATACACGTGGTGGTGGCGTCAAGATTTATTATCAGGGCAATCAATTAATAGTCAATACATTATGTTGGAAAATTGATTTTTTATTGGTTTATTTTGGGTTAATTTTGACCTCAAATTTGAGTAGATTTCACACGTCTTTTGAGGTAGGTCTGAAGAGGTAACGTGTTCCTTATCGCATGGCAAGTCATACGGTGAAGACGGTTCGTTAAAACTATTTATAAATGAATAAGAATTTGACGTCGTTTTCGAGTTCGTGGAATAGACAATTAAAGAATTAAATGTGGGTTTCCTTATAAGACTTATTCCACATTGAAACTTTAAGAGAGCTTGTGTATATATATAAACTCTAAGTGACAACACTTGGGTTGGGCCCCAAGAGGCACCCCAAGTTTGTAGAAGAAAGGAGTTATGAACAAATTGAACCTTGGCTCAGACCATCACACGCGCGCGTCACCGCCATAGTCCGGGTGCGGGTTGGGTCGGTTCTAACATTAATTTATTTGAATTTGAAATTCAAATTTTGTCTTTCAAAAAATGTGCCTCTTCCAGTCTGGATTAAACTGTTCTGGCACCGGATTGATTAAATTGAGTTTTGCATTTGTTCAAACTATTTTGCACCTTTTCCATTCAAAAATCAGACCTGTTCGGGTCTATATATTCAAGGCCTGTTCCAGCAGATTTTGGTTAATCAAAAACATCTGAAAACATCCTGAAAAACTCCAGAAAAATTTGTCTCATTCTCGGTTTTGCTCTCTCTTTGCATTATTCTTCATATTATTTTTAGGGAAAAAATTAAGAGGAATACAGGTTTTGTTCACCGTATAAATTGTTTGGAGTGCTACTGCAATTTGTGAAGATCGTTATATCCTAAGAGATAGACACTTTTTTTTTTTTTTCGTAAGCACTGTAGCGGGGCGAATCTATCTTAAGGACAGAGTGTCACACACTCGACTTGATCTTTAAATATTCATTCGGTTCGATAAAATAAATCCTGTAAGTTATTTATTTTATTTGTTTGATTTGGTTTCAATTTATTTATTATACACAGAAGATTGTTCCAACAATCTTAAGACAGATTCAAATAATTCTGTTTTATACAGAATTTTTCGTTTGTTTCCTTTTCTTTTTCTTCTTCTTAGAGAAATTTTTCTCTGTGGTTTTACAAAATAATATTCTGGTTGGAAAAACAAATAATAGTTATATACTGTTTAACAGATAGTAGTAATATATTGTCTATTTTCTTTGACAACTAGTAATAATATACTGGTGTCATTAACAATTCATAATATTTATTTGTAAAGTTTGTTAGAAATTAATTTTGATTTTCAGAAATAATTTCTGAGTGTTCATTAATTAAAATTCTGTTTTAGTATTTTAATTATTGAAGTGTTATAGAAATTTAATTTTCTGTGTGGAATTAATTTTCTTAAATAAAATTTTATTTTATTTTCAAATTAATTGGAAATAAAAGTTACAATTCTTGTTTCTTTTATTTTTACAAAATTTAATTCTATGGTCTTGGTTTAAATGTTCTGTTTAGTATAAAATTCTAATTATAATTTTGTTTTATAATTTAGAATTCATGGCTACTGAAATTGGTCAAACTAATGTTCAAACCAGTACTGGTATGGTAGCTGCAATTACGCCAACCCCTCCTTATATTGGGACTGTGCTAGTGAATCATGGTAAAAAACCAAAAAAGTTCTTAGGAACTAATTTTTGCTAAGGTAAAGGAAGATCAAGCAAGAAGGTTGCTCAAGCCAATATGACCGAAGTGGATAAAATTTCTAATGGTGTAGATGTCATAAATCTTTTTGCAATTGTTTCCGAGGCAAACCTTGTCGGAGATCCTCAAGAATGGTGGGTGGATACTGGTGCTACTTGCCACATCTGTGCCGACAAAAAGATGTTCACATCTTATTCTATAGTGAACAACGGTGGACAACGGTGAAAAACTTTTTATGGGTAACTCCTCAACTTCTAAAGTTGAAGGATAAAGAAAGATTATTTTGAAGATGACATCTAGAAATGAACTCACTCTCAACAATGTGCTGCATGTACCGGACATTCGCAAGAACCTTGTTTCCAGATCTTTGTTTAGTAAAAATGAGTTTAGGTTAGTTTTTGAAAGTAACAAGTTTGTACTTACCAAAAACGGGATGTATGTAGGAAAATTTTACATGTCTGATAGCCTTTTCAAAATGACTGTAATGACTGTTGTACCCTCTGTTATTAATAAAAATGCATCTTCTTCTTACTTGCTTGAGCCTTCAAATTTATGGCATGGTAGACTTGGACATGTTAATTATGGATTTTTGTGTAGATTAATTAATATGGAATGTTTACCTAAATTTGACATTAATTTAAATCATAAATGTGAAATTTGTGTTGAGGCAAAATTATCCAAAACTCTTTTTCATTCAATCGAGAGAAGTACGGAACCACTTGAATTAATTCATAGTGACATTTGTGATTTTAAATCAATTCAAACTAGAGGTGGGAAAAAGTATTTTATCACTTTTATAGATGACTATACTAGATATAGTTACGTTTATTTAATTCGAACCAAGAATGAAGCTTTGGAAACTTTCATTCAATATAAGAATAAAATTGAAAATCAACTTGGTAAGAAAATTAAAAAACTAAAAAGTGATAGATGTGATGAATATAAATCACATTTTGGTGAGTTTTGTAAAGAACATGGAATAATTCATCAAACCACCGCTCCTTACTTACCTTGGCAAAATAGAATTGCTGAAAGGAAAAATAGAACTTTAAAATAAATGATGAATGCTATGTTAATAAGTTCTGGATTACATCAGAACATATGGGAAGAAGCAATACTTTCTACTAATTATATACTTAATAAAGTACCCTGAAAGAAAGTGAATCAAACAACTTATGAATTGTGGCATGGAAGAGTACCATCCTACAAATACTTAAAAGTGTGAGGGTGTTTGGCTAAAGTGGTTATTCTTAGTCCTAAAAAGACTAAGATATGTCCTAAAATAGTTGATTGCATTTTCATTGGTTATACCATGAATAATAGTGCATATCGATTTATGATTCTTAAGTCAGAACATTCCGAAATGCATGTAAATACTATTATTGAATCTCGAAATACGTCTTTCTTTGAACATGTGTTTCCAAATAAAACTAGACAAGAGACTAGTACTAATAAAATATCTTATGATGCTATTACTAGTCATGATCAAGAACAAGATCAAGAACAAAAGCAAGAGATAGATCAAAATGAGGAAGATGAACTTAGGTGTAATAAACGTGCTAGAACCTCAAAATCTTTTGCTCTGGATTTTCTAGCATTTTTGTTAGAAAATAAGCTCTTAACTTTTAAAGAAGCTATGTCCAGTCCTGAGACTCCTTTATGGAAAGAAGCTGTAAATAGTGAAGTTAAATCCATTCTGCAAAATCACACTTGGGAATTGGTGGATCTACCACCAGGTTGTAAACCTCTTGGGTATAAGTGGATTTTCAAGAGAAAAATGAAAGTGGATGGATCAATTGACAAATACAATGCATGACTTGTAGTCAAAGGTTTTAGACAAAAAGAAAGTCTTGATTACTTTGACACATACTCACCGGTTACTAGAATAACGTTCATTACAATGCTAATTGTTATTTCATCGTTGTACAATCTAGAAATTTATCAAATGGATATGAAAACCGCTTTCTTAAATGGTGAGTTAGATGAAGAAATTTACATGGAACAACCAGAAGGATTTTTTGTTCTAGGAAAAGAAAAGAAAGTGTGTAAATTGGTTAAATCATTATATGGTTTAAAACAAGTGCCAAAACAATGGCATGAGAAATTTAACAAAGTAATGATGTCAAATGAATTCAAAATTAATGAATGTAACAAATGTGTTTATATTAAAAACACTAGCAACGGTTATGTTATAGTATGTCTTTATGTGGATGATATGCTCATCATAGGTAGTAATAATGATATGATTAAAACTACCAAAAAAATGTTGAATAAATATTTTGACATGAAGGATATGGGGATTGCTAATGTAATACTTGGTATGAAAATTACCAAAATATCAGAAGGATATACTTTGTCACAATCACATTACATTGAGAAAATACTTAATAAGTTTAGCAAAGATGATGATCATATTGCTAGAACACTTGTGGATGTTAATTTGTTTCTTTCTACGAATGTATAGGAAAGTATTTCTTAATTAGAATATGCCCAAATTATTGGAAGCTTAATGTACTTGATGAACTGCACTCGCTTGGATATAGCTTATGCGGTAAGTAAATTAAGTAGATAAACGAGTAACCCAGGAGTAGAACACTGGAAAGCGATTATAAGGGTTCTGAGATATCTCCGATTTACTCGTAACATTGGGCTTAATTATACTGGATATCCAGCAGTACTTAAAGAATACTATGATACAAACTAGATATCGGATACTAAAGACTCAAAATCTACCAGTGGGTATACCTTTACTCTTGGTAGGGCGGCTGTATCTTGGAAATCTTCCAAACAGACTTGCATTGCTAGGTCTACTATGGAATCAAAATTCATAGCTTTAGATAAAGCTGGGGAAGAGGCAAAATGGCTTCGCCACTTCCTTGAAGATATTCCAATGTGGCCAAAACTGGTGCCTACTATATACATACATTGCGATAGTCAATCAGCAATAGGTAGAGCACAGAGTCATATGTATAACGATAAGTCGCGACACATTCGTCATCGACATAACACCGTGAGACAACTACTCTCTAATGGAATTATTTGCATTGAATATGTAAAGTCTAAAGACAACATAGCAGATCTACTAACCAAAGGGTTAGCAAGAGAGTTAGTTGAAAATTCATCGAGGGAATGGGACTTAAGCCTATTAAATAAAAGTTACCACAACGGCAACCCAACCTAGTTGACTGGAGATCCCAAGATCTAGGTTCAAAGGGACAACCGAGTTGTATATGACTCAGAAGGATCACTGGGGAGTCAAACTCCTACTCATTTCTATGATAAAATAGTGATGTCTGCAGCGTTTTAGGTTAAGTAAAAGTTTAATGGTTCTTATATCTAGGTAAACCTAGTGGAGTATGGCAGGATACTCTTCATAAGAATCACCTATGTGAGTGTGAACTAGGCCAGTTCTATGAGATTTGTGAAGGGTTACAATTCTCTAAAGCACTCATAAAAGACTAGGTTATTCAAGGCCAAAATGAACACAATAGTGAGAACTAAACTGTGTCTAGTAATATACTGCGTGAGTTCTATTGTCTTGGTTTACACAAATGGCTGAATAGTTCAAGACATCATGTTCACTAGTTAGCTAGTAAATCCGATAATGTCTCACAAGGGAATGTTCAAAGCCAAAAGCTACTTATCCTTTGCAGAATATTTTCAATTTCTGTACTCTCTATAATTAGATCACATTGTTGCATTTTGTCTCCGTCAAATTCTATTCATGTGGGGGATTGTTGGAAAATTGGTTTTTATAGGCTTATTTTGGGCTAACTTTGAGTGGTCCCACAAGTTTTCTGGGGTAGGTCCAAAAAGATGACGTGTTCCTTGCCGCATAGCAAGTCACACGGTGAAGACGGTTCGTCAAAACCATTTATGCGTGAATTGGAACTTGACGTCGTTTTCAAATTCGTGGAATGGACAATTAAAGAATTAAATGTGGGTTTCCTTGTAAGGCTTAGCCCACATTGAAACTTTAATAGAGCTTGTGTATGTATATAAGCTCTAAGTGACAACACTTGGGTTGTCCCCAAGGAGCACCCCAAGTTTGTAAAAGGGAGGAGTTATGGACAAATTGAACCTTGGCTCAAACCACCATACACGCGCACCGCCGTCCGTCCAGCTATGCCGGGCCTGGGTTGTGGGTCGGATTGGTTCTAACATTAATTTTTTGGACAAAATTTATTTGAATTTCAAATTGAATTTAATTCAAACTTGAATTCAAATTTTGTTTTCCAAAAAATGTGCCTCTTCCAGTTCGGATTAAACTGTTCCAATAGTTTGAAAACTGTTCCAGCACCGGACAGATTCAGTTATGTTCATACAGATTCAAACTGTTTGACAGTTTGAGTTTTGCATCTGTTCAAACTATTTTGCGCCTTTTCTATTCAAAAACCAGATCTGTTCGGGTCTATATATTCAAGGCCTGTTCCAGCAGATTTTGGTTGATCAAAAACATCAAAAAACATCCTGAAAAACTTCAAAAAAATATGTCCCCTTCTCGGTTTTGCTCTCTTTGCATTATTCTTCATATTATTTTTAGGGAAAAAATTAAGAGAGTATAGAACACAAGTTTTGTTCACCGTACAAATTGTTTGGAGTACTACTACAATTTGTGAAGATCATTGTATCCTGAAAGATAGACGGCTTTTTTTTTTTTTTCGTAAGCACCGCAGAGGGGAAAATCTATCTTAAGAATAAAGTGTCACACACTCAACTTAATCTGTAAATATTCATTCGGTTCGGTAAAATAAATCCTGTAAGTTATTTATTTTATTTGTTTGATTTGGTTTGAATTTATTTATTATACGCAGAAGATTATTCCAACACATTGCACTAGTATTAACTTACTCAAAAAAAAAAAAAAAGCTAAAAACATTCCATTTTATTTTTGATTTTGAAGTAAATTTTTAATAAGAATCATATTTTAGGAGGGGGAAAAAAATTCAACATTTTTTTTGTTAAAACTTGACATTCTCTTGAATTATATAATTTAGTGGGGTCATTTTGATGAAATTTTAAAATATCATATAATTTTTTGAATTTATCCTATGAGGCTACAATTTATTTGTTAAAATATTGAATTAACCCTTATTAGCTATAATGTAGCTACGCCAATGAATATATTTGGTAAATTATGCGGACTTCTTTCAAAATTTGAAAAAATTATAATTAATTTTACAATTTTAATATAATTATAAAAAACTCAATAATGTTTATACTTACGTAACAAATTTTGGTACATAATTATAAGTTTTATCCCATACTCTTGCTCACTACTTACAAGTTCGTGGGGTCCTTATATGTAAGGGGTGTTTGAAATGCAGCCAAAAATTTGTTGGCTGAGTAAAAAAAAGTCACAAAATTTGTTTGTCATTAGCTAAAAAAAGAGTATAAAGTAACTTAATTATTTTACTCACAAAAAATATTTTTTTTAAAATTTCAAAATATAGTTTGTTTGGTTTAGTTTTTGAATTTTTTTTTTTTTTTTGAATTTTGTGCTTTTCTTGTTAGTGATTTTTGGTATTTTAGTCAAATTTCTTGTACTTTTTAAATGCACCTAAAAAGTAAGGTATTAAAAAGCTTACTAAAGACAAAAAAAAAAAAATTAAGAAAGCGTGCATTTTTTTGTTTTATTTTTTCATCTCTAGTAAACTTTTTTTTTTCTTCCCAATTTTTACAAATTTTTAGATGCATTTAGACTGTGTACATTTACAAAATAAAATAATTTGACTAAATATGAAAAAAATTACTAAAGAAAAATAAGAACTCAAAACTTGTATTTGAGTTTGAAAACCAAACAAGGTGATCTTAGCTATTTTAATTTCAAAAAATGTTAAAAAGTCAAAAAATTATTTAAAAAGTCAATTCTAAACACACTTTAAAACATGTTTAAATACATATTAGACTTGCATATTGACTATGTAAATGTTTTTTTTAATAAGAAATACGAATATATAAAAATAATTTTCGTAGTTATAAGTTATTTAAAAAAAAATAAAAAATATTTTTGAAATGGGTAATAACCTCTGCCTAATGTTCAATTGACGCTTTATTTGGTAACCGTTTGCAAAGTTGCATTTTTTTTAAATTATTTTTTTGTTTGTAGTGAAAATTTTAAAATTCGTATCAAAAAATTTTGCTTTTTAGATCTACCAAATTTAAAATGATCTAAAAACCTTCTTCTTCTTTTTTTAAATCCAAAAATGTAATAAGAAAAAAGATCAATTGTTTTGTTTTTTTAATCTTTATAGACTTTTTTTTTAAACAAAAAAAATTAAATTTACTTTTACTTTTTAAGTCTGTCTAGTTTGATAAGATCTGAAATTGATTTTTTTTGAAAAAAAAAAAATTACAAAAACAATTGTCAAACCGAGTGGAATTTGAATGTGAGCAATATCTTTGATCTCTCGAGCTGCTTCAATTGGCAGTAGTTTGCTATGACTGGATATTTGACAACCGACTAAAATAGTTATCAGATAAAAAATAAAAATCAATATAAAAGAGCAGCGGATATTTCGATCTGTTTAAATCGACAGAATCAAATCAATCTGTAGCATTTTAGACGGATGCGTGATGACGAGCGGACGGTTGCGGACTGATTTTTTTTAATCCGCCTAATTTTGGATAGATAGCGGATTTGAGGCTCATTTAGTCGCAACCAAACCGCCAAACCGCAAGTACTCCTAGTAATTTGTAAGATTTTATATTTTCAATTTATTTAGATATTCTGTTTGTATTTTCAATTGAAAAAGAGTTTAGATATTCTGTTGTACTGTCAATTTGTTTTCAATTTGAAAATCCCTTTGTCAAATGGTAAGGATTGATATTTGGTATTTTTGTGTGAAAAATATAAGACTTAATTTTATCATTTTAAAAAAAAATCAAATTAAATAGTTTTGTAATAATAAAAAAAAGTAATGAAATAGTTTTGATAATACATGATTTTCTTATATGTATTTATTATTGGTATTTGACAATTTATTTAATAATCTTTTAGTTATGTTGAGTTGAATTGTTAAAAAAAAAAATGTTAACAAGTTATTGTATTATGTTCAAAATTTATAAAAGTTAAAACCGTCAAACCGATTTGCATCAATCCGTTAATCCGCTCAATCCATATCCATCAATTCGGTAAACGGATGCAGATTAATTTTTTCTAATCCACACATCCAATGGACGGATGACAAATTAAAAGTTTTCCAGTCGCAACCAAACATCACCCACCCCTAATAAAAAGTCTAACAACTTTTTTTACTTTTTTTGAACATCTTTTTTATTAAAAAAATTTAAAATCACTAAAAAAGTGAATTATCAAATTCCGTTCAAACAGTTCAATTGTCACTCCCAAAAATACAGAAGGAAAATTAAATGGAAATTACCTCTCAGAGGTACCCTCAAAAATTAATTACAAATACATAATAAAGTTAATAATTTTATTTTTTAATATTTATAAAATTCATCACTATTTTAAAAATACTTTTTCAAATATACACTGATGTGAAATTACTTCAAAAATTAATTAGACAAATGATTTTTTTTTTTTTTTGTTGAGATAATTATCAAGAAATTAACTATAACAAATGTCATAAATAAATTTAAAAAAAAAAAAAAAACATAAAGAGTCCTCAAACAATTAAGAGAGAGAGAGGGAGAGAGGGGCGTGAATTTTGCCAAGAATAGTAGCCAACAGTAATAATAGGTCCCAATTGAGAGGTGCCAAAGCCATCTCTGTTGGGTTATCCTTTAATTTAAGAATTCTAAAACAGTATAAATGATATGAAAAATAAAAAAAATAATAAAATAAATCAAAATTAAAATATTACATCACGTAAAATTTACACACCAATTAAAATTACTAAAATTTTTAAATTTAGAATTCCCAATTTTTTTTCGAAAGAAAGAGTGGAGTTGCAGGCAATTGCAGCAGGCGCACCACAAGCCTTGGCTTCAAGTGGAGAGAGAAAGAGAGAGAGAGAGAGAGAGAGAGAGAGAGAGACTCTGACACTCAAACCAACAGGGACCAAGTGCTGTGGACCATCATTTTCACTTTAATTCTTCCACTACCACAGTCCCACTCCCTTTTGCACATCAAAAAAGTAAGTCTTCTCTCTCTCTCTCTCTCTTCTTCCCTAAACCTTGTTGGCACCTTTCTAACTGAGTTTTATGTTTGGTTTTACAATTCTGAATAGTTCTCTAACAATGGATTTTAAGGTTGCAGCAAGATTTCAGACAACATCACTATCACCATCACTATCACCAGCATCTCTCTAGTCTCTCCTTCATTTGGAGTGTGTTTTTGTGTGGTTTTATTAGGGTTTGAGGAGCATACATACATAGAGAGAGGTAGGCATAAAATGAGACAGTCCTGAATCATTGTGCAGGCCGTGGTTGGTGGGAGGAGCGAAACTTGACCTTGTCGGTTGTTGTTCTGCAGAGTAAGTGAATATGCAGCAGTGCTACAAATACCGAATTTTTAAATTATTAAAATCGATAATATAAAAAATAATATTCACAACAATATTATAACATGTTCATATTTATAAATGTGAAAATTTTATTTTATATCGATAAGTTAGATAATTGAAAACTTTGGTATTCATATACTTCTCATCACAAAACCAAATCTCTGTGTTTCCTCTTTCTGATTGATGGATTTTGTGGGTTTGGATGGCTGGTAGGAAACACAACCCAGAGTTGCTTCACCTCCCACTTTTCTTTTTCCTAATTCTTTTTTAATTTCCTGCTAATTTTTTTATATATATATATGAACATACTGACTTTTTAAATTTTTTTTTTTTTTGGAACAACATATACACATAGACAATTTCATTTGTAACAAAGTTTTAATTAACTATTGAAGGGAGGAAGATATGTTATGTACTAAAAAATAATAATAATAATAATAATAAAATTTGAAATACTCAAAATTTAAATGTATTGTGTAGAATTAAATTTGATGTGATGTAAAATACATAAAATGAATCTACTTTATATATTTCAAATTTTTAATTTTTTTTTTTTGGAATATTTTACTAAATATTTTGTCTCATACAATAGAATTGAATAATTTACTAGATCTTTGTTTGAATTCCAAGATATATGTATTTTTTTTTTTTTTGTTTATTTAATGTTATATTTTTTACTCTTTAGGTTTGAACTCATTGGACAATTTTCTAAATTAATCTACTACTCAATTACTTGCTTACGTATTGGGAATAGGGTTGAAAATTAGCATTGAAATTGTTTGGTGGGTTTAGGTTAGCACTTACAACGTCCAAATCAAAAGAAAAGAAAGCACCAAAATCCTAGATTACTTAGTTGATTATATTTCATTGATTGATTGATTGTTTGTTCCTTCTTACATTAGATGAGTGATGACTAGATTATGATCTTGATCATCATCAAAGAAGAGATCAGTAGTGGAAAGCCAAGCTAAAGATCAAAAGTTGTCATTCAAGAAATCAAATTAAATGGATAGAAGAAGAAATGAAACCCTAGATCACCATTATCATCTTCATCCACAGACACATATACCAGGAAAAGATTCAAACTCAGATCCATACCCATCTCCACTGCCCATTGCAACCATTTCTAGTCCATCAAACTCAAAAACACCGCCACTGCTGCCACCACCACCACCAGCAGTTCGATACAGTGAGTGCCTCAAGAACCACGCGGTGAGCACCGGAGGTCACGTCATCGACGGTTGCGGAGAATTCATGCCTGCCGGAGAAGAGGGTAGCCCAGAAGCATTGAAATGTGCAGCTTGTGATTGCCATCGAAATTTTCACCGGAGAGAGTACGAAGGCGAGTCTCAAATTAAATCAGCTGCTAATTCTTTCTACCCTTATAATCCCAACAGAAACAGTACTATCCTTAGAACCACAACCACAACCCATCTCACTCAAGTTCCTCCTCCACTTCCTCCACCGCCGCCCCACCATAATAATCATAGATACTCTCAAGGTTTGTCCGCTAGTGCCTTCATGATGGCCTTTGGTGGGGCCAGCGGAGCTCCGGCAGAGTCATCAAGCGAAGACCTTAACATGTTTCATTCCTATAATGTTGGAACACAACAACTGATGACACAACCGCCATTTTCGCCGAAGAAGAGGTTTCGGACGAAATTCACTCAAGAACAGAAAGATAGGATGGAAGAGATTGCGGAAAGATTGGGATGGAAGATCCAGAAGCAAGATGAGGAAGAAGTAGAGAAGTTCTGTGGTGAAGTGGGTGTGAAGAAACAAGCGTTCAAGGTGTGGATCCACAACAACAAACAATCCATGAAAAAGAAACAACTGTAAGAAAATCTGCAAAACTCCCTTCTAGATTATTAGTCCCTAATCATATAAAGATGATAATTTATTTCTGATTTTTCCCAATCACCCATTTCATAGCATCAAAACATGTGTTCTTTCAATGATAATCAATAAAGTTTTATTTTTCACTGATCAAAAAAAAAAAAAAAAATTCTTTCTAGACTCTTTCAAGCTTCAACTCTTTCCAATCTCCTTGTGAATTAACAATTCCAAGTTTGTTTCAAACTATTGTGATCTCATGTTAGCTCTCACTAAAGACTCAAAATTTCTAACAAAATACTTGAAATAAAAATTGAAAGCACCTCTAGCATCCATTAACCCAATCTATACCTTCTTGTTCTTTAGAGTGCTATTTTTTCTTGTTCTGTTTTTATTTTTTATTAATACAGAAAACGATGGCAAATTGTTGCTGAAACATATTTTCAGAAAGTTTTCTGAAAATAACCCTCTTTTTAAAAAATATCAAAAAATTATTTTCGAATTTTCTATATCTGTAAAAAAATGAGAATGATAGATGTTTTTATTTTGTTTTTAGAAACACAAAACTCGAAAATAAAAAATGAAACACAACCAAATAAATGTGGACAAATTTTCAGTTAGGTTTCTTCATTTTCTGCTTTTTGGTCTAGATTTCTATGTTTTATACCTCTGTATAGGCTGACTATATATATACATATACATATTTAATTATATTAACCAAATTAGTGATTAATTTTTAGTATCTGAAGAGAGTTGAACTTTCAACCTCTCATTGAAAGCCCTTATGTCTCTTACCCCCAATTATAATAAAATTGTAATTTTTAATATCGATCGATATATATTAACTAATATGTATCAATTTTTTAATTTCTAATACCTATTTGCCCTAATATAGCAGTGGAAATAAAAATTACTTGCATGCTAACTAGTTCCAGTATGTATTAATGGATTCATGATTTGATTCACAATCGATATATCCAATTCAACTTTGCAACCGATAATTTTAAAAAACTAATGATCGCATCACTTGATCCCCCAATTACTCGATATTTCTCTGATACCATTATATGGCGGCCGATATCAATTCGCCAACATAGGTGAAATATTTAAGTGATATATAACAACTATCCCGCGATTTAATCCAATATTGAGATTATGCAGTGCGTAATTTTTCAATCATGATAGTCAATTTTCACTAACTGCAGTGTTAGATTTGTTCCTCATTCATAAGCCACCGAAGCTTAGTACATATACTTGAGATGCCTCTAATACTCATTTTCAATTGGTTTTAAGTTGAAAGTTTTAATATGATATCAGTCTGAATGATCTCTAGTGGTCAAGTCTCTACCTAGTCTAATCTCTCACCTCTCATCTCATCTCTCTATCATTTCAACAAGGTATTTAGACTGTATGTGTATGTACGGGAAGTGTAAGACTTGTCCCGCATCGCCTTCATAAGTCATCAAGTTTGGTCAATATATTTGAGAGGCCCCTCCAATCATTGTCATGTTAATTTTAAGTTGGATGATTTAATATACAGGATGGTAGCTGGTTCATCGTGATTAGTTTAAATGCTAATGGCTAAAACTTATCTATATCCTCTAGCAATTAATCAATATATGATCTTACCCTAAGAGGGTCAATAGAAGATGACAGTCTTGGGCAGATAGTGGCTCTGAAAGTATAGCTGCCTCTGCTGCTTTTTCTATTTTTCATGGCAGACAACAAAAGCAGTAAAGGACTAAAGAACGGCCACATCAACAAGAGAAAAAAACCCTTTATTTCATGTGATAAAAGAGCAAGCAAAGGAGGTATTCCACCTGAATTACTGATGGAGAGAGAGAATATCAGTTCAGCTATATGCAGAAAACTTGTTACAATGTAATTATCAAGTTGTTGATCATTAAAAAATGTAAGGACTAGGCAGGCATTTGAAGGCAGACAACAATCAAAATGATTCTTCAAAATACAATCTGAATCCTTGATCATGATTTTCAACAAAACAAAATGAATATTACAGAAGAATCAACACGATAATGGTAAAAAAAAAAAAAAAAGGGAGAATGTTAATAACCAGAAAAGAAGGAAGAACCACTCTAATTTGTCACATTCCCATAACATATGAGCTCTAACACTAAACAATATAGGAGTGAGTAAATTTCAGGGAAAAAAGAGAGAGCAAGGTATTCAAATGTGAGGAGTTATACTACTAAGGAATAGTAAATTAGTAATAGCCAACAGGAGTAGCATAAGCCATAAATCTTTTCTCTCCCAAGAAGTCACTATTTCTCCTCCATGGAACATTACTCGAGCAGTCACCGTCAGCAGCTCATATAACAAGAACAAACCATAAATCTCCCAAGGCTTTTGATGTGGGTCTTGATGCGATTTCAATTGTCCAATAGCAGGTGTAACTGGGTTAGGGGATCTAATTTTACTTCAAAATTGTATGGGAACAAAAAATATAAATACTACTAGGGATGGACATTCTCTTATTGGAAGCTGATTTTTAAGGGTGAATTCTACCCAAGTGATTTGTACAAACTCTACCCTACCTTGGCTCAATAATAATATGCCATAAAACTATATTAAAAAGCTAAGCTACTCTTGTAATCATTGTTTGAAATTGACTCGAAAAATAAATAAAATTTGAACACATTTTTTAAACTAGTCAACTTTTAAAACCAAGCTTAAACCTCCTACTACTCAACTAGACTCAATTCATTTACAACCCTATGCATGCTCAAAGTGTGTCGGCGATATTACAGTGATTTTGTGTCGTTATCTTCTGGATGGCATTGGCAGAGTCTAAAAGAACAAGAAAGTGAACCTCTCACCCTCCTCTCACAAAGAAGTGATAGCCGACTGTATGGCCACACTTGCAATATAAAGTTATGAAAAACATAGTTCCAAGTTCCTAAAAATGACTAAGAAAAACATATTAATAGAACATAAAGTGAAAGAAAATAACAACAATTACTTACACAAGGTTTAGTCAACAATGATTATTGTTGTTAAATAACTTAAATACTGACCGCTCATAGCTCTGTACGAGTCTTTCTCATCTCATCTCCTAAATCACCTGTGGCTTGAGAAACCCTCTCTTTGGCAGCCTCATACTTCTCCTTCGCCTGATCAGTCATGGATTCCTTAGCTGACATGTATGTATCACCAACAGTGGCTTTAGCATCCTCATAAGCTCCATAAACCTTGTCTCTCCCATGGGACATTGCGCCCACCATTGAATCTTCGGCATCATTGACCTTATTTGTAGCTATTTTTATGGGTTGACCAGCCTTATTAGAAGCATAGTCGTATGCATCAGATGCTTTATCTCTCCCGCATGACATTGCTCCATCCATCATCTCTTTGGCATCACCACTCATGTCTAAAGCCATATTCTTGGCTCGATCTGCCTTCTCAGACGCGAACATATAAGGATCAGAGGCTTTATCTTTTCCTCGTGATATTCCTTCAGCCATTGTCTCTTTGACATCACCAGCTATGTCCGAGGCCTTATCCATGACTCGATTCACCTTCTCAGACCCAAAGTTGTAGACATCAGAGGCTATATCTTTCTTGTGTGACATTCGTCCAACCATTGTCTCTTTGGCATCACTAACCTTATCCGAAGCCATATTCACGGCTTGATCTGCCTTTCTAGAAGCAAAGGTGTAGGCATCAAACGCTTTAGCTTTCCCGTGTGAGATTGTTTTTGTCATTGTGTCTCTAGCATCACTGGCCATATCAGAAGCCATGTTCACAGCATGACTTGCCTTTTTAGAAGCAAAATTCTTTGCCTGACCTATTTTCTCTGAAGCTAAGTTCGCTGCGTCAGCAGCCTTCTGAGAAGAATATTTTGATGATTCTGCAAGAAAAATGTAATTGTTACAAAAAGAGATTATACTAATCAATATTATATTATAATTGGCGAAGTGGGTGGAAGCTACAAAGAGTATTGACCAAGGGGGTTTGAGCATCAGAAGAATCAGAGATGTAAATGCTTGTTTACTACTCAAATGGTGGTGGAAATTTGCGAACCAAATCAATGCTCTTTGGAGGAGAGTAATTTGCAGCAAATACAAGATTACTGAGGATTGTTAGCATCCTCCTGTAAGGCCCTCTTACAAGCATTCTAGAATATGGAGTGACATCTTATCCATTGGGGCCTCCAGTAATTCTATTTTTAATTTCTTCTTGGTCAATTGTCTAATTAAAGTAGGGAATGGAAATAGAATTAAATTTTGGACTGATAGATGGTGCGGTGGTATTTGCCTAAAATCTGATTTTCCACTTCTTTTTAATCTCTCAACTGATAAAGAAGGCTCTCTCCACCAATTCTTTGCCAGGAAAACCAGCTCATATATTTGGAACTTTCCTCTTAGAAGAGAGTTGTATGATTGGAAATTGACTGAAGAAGCTAGTTTGATTGCGGTCTTATCCTCAGTTCCTCCTTTGTGTAATGAAAATGCAGACTGCCTGCTATGGTCTAATGATGCTGCAGACCATACTCAGTTCTCTGTGTCTGCCCTATATTCTCACAATACAGCCTTTCTTGGCCCTAATCTAAGAATCTGCAAGCATGTTTAGAGCACTATGTTGCCCCCCAAAGTCTCCTTCTTTTGCTGGCTGGCCTGGAAAAACAGAGTGAAATCCTCAGAATTCTTGCATAAGATTGGCATACTTGGTAGCAGTACTTCAACTCTCTATCCATTCTGTAATTCTGAATCTGAATCTAATATGCATGTCTTGCTTCATTGCCCTTTCTCTTGGCTGATTTGGTCTTCAGTGATTCAAGAAAGGGGTTTTCAATGGTGCATTCCAAATTCAGTAGCTGGTCTACTTCTTTGGTGGATGGGCGACAAATTTTAGAAGTATGTCAGATTACTTTGGAGAGCCCTCCCCTTAGTTGTTCTTTGGTCTCTTTGGAAGCATAGGAATGATTGTGTATTTTCTAAGGCTCAGCCCAACTTTTTTGGACTGCTTGAACTCATCAAATTTAGAATTGCCCTTTGGCTCAAAGCATCAATCAAGTATTTCCCCTACTCAGTGGATGATCTAGTCTTCAAGTGGAAACAGATCAGGGGGACAGTTTGATCTTCTATGTTGCTGAATTAGTATGCCAGCTGCTGTCTGTTTTGTTTGGTCTGCATCTAGTTTTGGTCTGAATCTTATGTTAGTTATGGAATCTAGTGTCTTGTTGGGTGTGGTTTAATGTCTGTGATGAAATCTGGTGTGGTTTGGGTGTTTAAGTCTGGTTTTGAATCTGATGTCTGTGTCTAATGTTAGCTTTGCTTGCTACTGCTGTCTAATGTCTGCTAATGGTTGATCTACTCAGCTTTCAGTAGAATTGGAACACTTCTGGGTGCTGCCACATAGTATTGTTTGTCTCTAACAGAGGTGTTGTCACTCAGTTGTTTTGTTGGTCTGAGTTACACAGTGTTGTTCTGCTGTTCTTCTTGTCTTTGGTTTGCTTCTTTCGTTGGTTTCTCACCAACTTGGAGGTTGGAGCTTCTTCTCGCTCCAACCTCCTCTTTATTGATGTATTTCGGTTTATTTCATTAATAAAATTTTCTTTACCGATCAAAAAAAAAAAAAAAAAAAAAACTAATCAATATTATAACACTAGAGGAAAAAAACAAAGATAATCACCTGACGCAGCAGAATTCATTGTCTCTGTGGTTTTGGATGCAACATCCCCAACTTTATCCATCACCCTTTGAGCCGACTCTTTTGCATCATTTTGGTTGAATCCATGTCTCATGAAAGCAACAACGATCTTAGATGATCGCTAACTAGAAAAAAATATATATATGAAAACTAATAAAAAGTTATGCTAGCTATCAAGAATTATCTTAATTAGTTAAGAGAAATTAAAGTCATCAGTAAAATAAAGTTTAACCGAATTGCAAATGCATCATGCATTTTATTACAATTTTTTTTATAATGGTAAGTCACATAGAATTGGATAAAAAAATTACATGGATGAACAAGATTAACAAAAGAACAATACTATAAACAATTATTTATTTATTATTATTATTTTACAAATTTATTCTACAAAATGACATGACATGCAAGAGTAAAGTCTCCATATTTGAAATAGAATCCATCAAAATTAAATGATAGGAACAATTCATTGCCATATCAATTTGGAAATTAAATTTTTAAGAAAAATTTATTCATATACCATTACTCTTTGCAAAATTTTTGTTGGTAGGTCCCACCTTTTAAAAAGTAAAAATAAAAATTCATGAGTGTATTTTATGTGTCCATTTATGTGTTCCAGGATTTATTTTGCATATATATTCCACTTGACACACCTTTAACTAAAACAGAAAAAGGAAAAACACCATCCCCCCTTTCTCATCTTTTTCCAAATTGAAAGAAAATAGAACATTCTTAAGGATGTAAGAAAGCAAAAGCAAAAAAAAAAAAAGAAAAAGAAAAAACTAATTTCCTTTATAAAATCTGCATTTATTTATCAAATCTCACCATACTATTTTATTAAACGAAATATTTTTACCTTATTTTGAAAAATATTTTTTCTATTCTTGAAAACTAAACTGTTGAAGAAAAAGTAATTATTTTATATTTTCCATCTCTTTAATATATCAAGAACTGGCCTACATGATATTCTTGACAATTGAATAAAGTGTAAAGTAAGCATCACACTTGGGTATATTGGTGAACTTCAAACCAAGTTTGTACCTTATGGGCATGTTTGATTGGGTGGATTAGAACATGGGATTGGGATTATTAATCCGTGGGTCCAATTATCCTATATTTGTTTTAATATTTTGATTTAGGATTATTAATCCAACGGATAATTAATCCAACAAATTTGTAGGATTATTAGTAATGGGGTAGGGGTGGGATTATTAATCCAATGGATATTAATCCAATTGGATAGTGAATACCACACTAATTTAATAGGATTATTAATACTTCACTATTAATCTTTTGAATCAAACATGATATGTTTGATTGGGTGGATTAGAGCATGGGATTGGGATTATTAATCCGTGGGCCCAATTATCCTATGTTTGTTTTAACATTTTGGTTTAGGATTATTAATCCAATGGATAATTAATCCAACAAATTTGTAGGATTATTAGTAATGGGGTAGGGGTGGGATTATTAATTCAATGGATATTAATCCAATTGGATAGTAAATACCACACTAATTTAATAGGATTATTAATACTTCACTATTAATCTTGTGAATCAAACATGACCATGTGACATTAATTGACGTTGTGCTTGTCTTTAGAATATCAAATCTTATCAACAAAAAATGTGCTATCATGTTGATCTTGACAGACATGATGATAATCTATCTTGACTCAATTTCCTCAGGTTTTAAACATGGACCATAGATGATTGATACACATTATTAATCAAGTGCTACCAAAAAAAAAAAAAAAGGTTGCCCATATGGAGAAACTCATGGCTAGGATGTTTTTGAAGAAAAATGTAGAACAAGTGATAAGAGTTTTGGAACCAAAATAAATGAACCAAATAAATAATATAATCAAATAAAGTAAAATCCTGAAGAGTCAACAAAAGGATTAATTTTGTGTCCATATTACAGTACCTCCCCAAAAACATGAAGATGCAGAGCATATCATTTTCGACCAATAGCTAAAGGTAATTGGTTTGGAATTCAAAGAAGATTATTCAAAGGCCTTTCTTTTAGACAAACAAACTAATAAGAAAAATGCCCAATGTTATTAAATCTACAAAATCACTTGACTTTTACTCTTGAAAGCAAGCATCTTCAATAACCTCTATTCCCTATATTTCCCTCTATTCCCTTAAAAATTTACTTTCCAGTCTTAAATTTTAAAAATGTTTTCCAATTATTTCCCTCTAAAATTGTATATATATCTTTGAAACTTTTTTCATTCTTCTCTTCCAACAAACCCAACACACACCATTGATTAGAACATGGACATAAATTGGCTTTTTATTTGCTTCACAAATAAATTTAAGAAAATATTTCTTTTTATTGTGTACTTTATTGACAATTTTTTTTTTTTAAATTTTCTTATTCCTTGAGTGTTTTAAAGATTTGTATATTAAGATGATTTTGATATCTATGATATTGAAAGTTTTGAAATATTGATAATTGATTCGTATTCCCCAAACAAAACTAAACTAAGCATTGACCTAATCCAATAATTTGTCTTAATATTTGTCCCTCTCAAGCAAAAGCCTGGCTCCCCCAACTTATCACAACCAAATTGAATTTGGGATGCATTTGTATAGTCTCTTTTTTTTTTGTGTGATTTTTTTGTGCACAAGGCATTATTATTTTGAAAGAGTAATGCACATATAAACAAAAATTAATATGAAGTGACATTTGGGTGTGATTGCTTAGACCACACCGTACAGAATTTAGGATTTTTTATGCACTTTTTTTATGATTATATTTTATGTGCATGGATGAAGTGTTACTATTTTGGAAATATATATCTATATAATAAATCAGAATAATTTTTGAATTTATCCTACACACATTTGTCCTATTAAGACATTTGGACGGCTCAGATCTATTTAAATTATAAAACAACGGCTGAAATATATATTCTAAAAAATATCCTACATGTACATTTTCTATTTTCTCGCTTCTCTCTCTTACTTTTTCATTTTCTCACTCATCCTTCTATGATCCCATGATCCCAACTTTCTCTTTCTCTTTTTTTTTTTTTTAATTTTATTTTTGTTTACTCTCATTTTTATTTTTCTCTCTATTTGTTTATTTTTTTTATTTTCTCCTTTTTGTTAACTTATTTTTATTCATATTATATGGAAAAGTCTGCGATCCCAGAATTAAGAGCCAGATTTTACTGTGTGTAGTGGAGATTATATTAATGAATTTTTTAGTCCACAAATTAAATAAATTTGAACAATTAATTATTATTTTAAAATATATTGAATACCTAATAGATTTCGTAAATTTAGACCTCATATGAATCTTCAATATCTATATAATAAAGCAGGATGGTTTTTGAATTTGTCCTACACACATTTGTCCTATTAAAACATTTGGACGGCTCAGATCTATTCAAATTATAAAACAACGGCTCTGATAGATTTTTCAAAAATATCCTACATGTATATTTTCTATTTTCCCGCTTCTCTCTCTTACTTTTTCTTTTTCTCATACATCCTTCTATGATTTCATGATGCCACTTTCCTCTCTCTCTTTTTTATTTATTTTTTATTTTTTTATTTTCTCCCATTTTTATTTTTCTCTCTATTTTTTTATTTTCTCCTTTTTGTTAACTTATTTTTATTCGTATTATATGGAAAAGTCCGCGATCCCAGAATTAAGAGCTAGATTTTACTATGTGTAGTGGAGATTATATTAATGAATTTTTTAGTCCACAAATTAAATTAATTTGAACAATTAATTATTATTTTAAAATATATTGAATACTTGATAGATTTCGTAAATTTAGACCTTATATGAATCTTCAACATATTTTAATAAAGTATGACGGTTTTTGAATTTGTCACACACTTGGACATTACGGGGCATATATACAATTTCCATATAATTATATAAGCAAAAGCAGTATTGTATGTATGCACGTGGAAATTGTATGTATTATGGGCACATCTATCTATCTAGCTATATATTATATAAGCAAAAACGAGTTTTTGTGAGGAGTTTTGTGAGAACTCCTAAATTTTATAATAAATTTGTGATTTTGTCAAATTAAAAAAATAAATTTAAAAAGTTTTGGGATTACAATTAATTCTAATCCAAATATTATTTAAATCGTGCCTTCAAGAACGGCCATACGCTAGTATATATATAAATCAATAAGAGACTTAGATATATTTTGAGTGTGGTGGGGTAACATGTAGGGTATCGATCGAGGTCCCCCTACCCCAATGCCACTCCCAGTTTTGCCACCTGCCCCCAACCTCGATTCGACTCATGAAACTCTCTCCCGCCTAGGAGTGTGCGCGGTGTAGTTTGGGCAGTTTAAGAGTAAAATTATAAATCGAATGGCAAATTAGCGAATTGGCAGATTGGCAAATTAAGATTTGAGCAGTTTTGAATAGATTGGCGGATTGAAAAAATTCTAACAAATTATCAAGCATTTACATAATATATAACACTAATTTGCATAATATTTTTCATATATATAACACAAACTAATTTTATATAATATTTTTCATATATACAGCCATTAATTTGTAATAAATTTCATATATTAAATTTCTCTTATACTCATTTCTACTTTGATATTTCTTCATAGGTTAAAAAATATATATGTATTAACTATAGCGGAGCGGTTTCGAAGGAGGATTATAAATTTTAAAATTTAAACCGTGATTAACGGATAAAGCGGTGCAAATTGATGTAGCAGATTGGGTTGTATTTTGTACAACCCTACTCCCGCCCCTACCCCAAACTTACAAATATCTAACTCCCATCCCGACCCTACCCCAAACTCGCAAATCTAACCCTCATTCCAACCATACCCAATCTGCAACACAATAAAAAAATTCAATAATATTGAAACTCACTAATTAAAACTAGAAAATAATATTTATAATTGAAAAAATATTTATATTGTACAAATATTAAAACTATATACACATATATATAACATAACAGAAACTTAATAATATATTGTATAGATATTATATATATTCTGTACAAACTCAACCATATATATATATATATATTATGCACATATTGGATATAATATTATTATTTATTTATTACTATATGTGCAGGTAAGATAAGATACAGGTAAAAAATCTGTCTCCTGCCTCCAATATGAACCCAATCAGGTTGTTAAATATTTTTCCAAATCTGATCCTACTTTATTCAATCAGCCCAGACCCATCTCAATAGGGTTCGGAAGAGTCGGAACCCGACGGTTCAAGCTATTTTGGCATCCCTACACCTGACCCTACATCCAATCCAAGTTTAATTCTAATTGTACCACTATCGAAAATATTTGGTGCATTGAAGCACCAAAATGGGCAAAGTCCATTATAAGTCAATTTTGTTTGCTTGTTCCAGGTTTCCACACTATAATGCATTTAACTTTAAAAAAAAAGCGCATTGTAATTTTCTTCCCCAAATTAAAATTAACCAATAAAAACTAGTGTGTTGAGATTTCACAGTACTTTCTACTCTCACCACCCGTCCGTCTTCTAAAATAATGTTAGGTATCATAAAAAATATTTCATAAAAATGATCATGAAAGATTTCTGACCCTTAGATTAGATATACAATAAGGTACAAAGTGTAATACAAAGATGGAGATTCATTCATGATCATTTTTATGAAATATTTTTCATGATACCTAGCATTTTACGTATAGATATTCTAGACAGTACGTAGAAGTGAGTGCGAATGTGATGCAATTTTAATTAATTATATATATATATATATTGATAATTTAAGGAATGAAAAAGATGGTTGAATTTAAAAACAGTATTAGTATATGGGCATTTAAAAAGAAAAACCTTAACAAAGGATCAAAACCAAAGTGTTGTATATGATAGAAATAGAATTAAGATAAAACAAACAGTAACAGATATGGAAGGAGGAGGTAAACTTGCTTACTGGGAGGACTTTCCAACAGCCCAATCAGCCCAAGAATCGGCCTTATCCTCCTCAGCATCTTCTGTCAATATCATGGTCTCTGCAGTGTTCCTCTGCCTCGCTTCCTCTCCCCAACACCAGCACACCTCCACCACCGCCGCCGCCGCAACAACAACCACCCACATTATCAACACCGCCACCGTTCTCTTTCCCATCTCTCAACAACCTCTCCAGAACAGAATGATTATGTAGTTTTGTTTAGGATGGCATACATAGGAACGGTTTCTTGCAGTTGCAGTGTGTGTGATCTTCCCTTTTTGAACATACACATGGGATGGGATGGGTGGGATTGGGGTTGAGGAGGTGAGGTGGGGCAACGTGGCAGTCTCTGAGGAATTTCTTGGACGTGTGTCGGTCGCTGAATGCCACCTCTTCATGAAATTGACAACTACAATACTACTGTTATTATTTTATTAGATTAGACAGGGTAAATTAGACCAACACCCCCTCTATCATCTGAAATATCATTAATCTTCTCTTGCTTTAGATTTTAAGGTAACAATACAAATGACTCGCTCCCTCCGTTAATCAACCATTTGTTGACTAAACTGATGTTGCAAGAAATTCGATTTTCAAGTATCTTTTTATTTTTGTGCACATCATATCTCAGTTTATATATTTAGTGAATTTTAAAAAAAAATGTTTTATTCAGTATACAATTTTTTATATCAGAAATACTCTCTTCTTCGTCCTTCCACTACTAACTCTAATCTTATTCATTTGGAATTGCTGGTCTGGAAATGGAGTTTTTCACTACAATTATTATTTTTTTGATAAATAATATTTAAAAAAAAAATTATAGAAGGAGATGGTGCAGTCGAGCAATTAGTGATGGAAATGAAAGAGGGATGGTGGATGAGAGGAGGTCAATGGAGGTGTTTATGGTGGAAGTCTCTCTCTCATTGGTATTCTTGTCACTACTAGAAATTTGGAACCTCAAGCAAAGGTATTATTCACTTTGCTTTGTTTGAGTTTTTTAAAAACACTTTTTAGAAAATTTTACTTTTTTATTTTTGCGTATTTTTTGTTTTTATTGAATTTTAAAATATTTCAAGTAATTTTTTAAAATTTTTAGGCACACCTAACATAAATATACTTAAAAAATATAATTTTTCTGAAAGAAAAAATCTTTAAAAAATTCCCTAAATACCAAAAATTCAAAAAAAAATATGAAAATTCAATATATTTTTCGTATTTTTGTGTATTTATTAATTTTTGGAAATATATTTTCACAATTATTTTATTTTTTAGATACATCTAAGTAAGGTGCATTTAAAAAAAATTTAAAAAAAATACTTAAAATTTTAAAAATATTTACTAAAAACAAAAAAAAATAAAAATAAAAAATTTAATTTTCAAAAAATTGAATTAAAAAAATTCAAACCCAGCACACTAATTGGTATTACACAGTTACATTGATTAGATGGTGTTAACTGATAGGGGTGCCAGTGTGATTTTAGATAATAAAATGGGTGTCAGTGTTATTTCAGAATTATAGAAGGGGTGCCAGTGTAATTTACCGTATTAGATAATCCGAGAGTTGGCCTACGTGGTACTGCAGATGAATTTAAAAGGGCGAATTACAACTCACTAGTATAATTTTGTAAAAAAAAAACTTCAAATTAATGATAAAATATACAAATATTAATAATTAAATTTATAATTTTTCTCATTAATTTATAAATATTTTACAAAATTCTCAATTACGTGTAATTTTCCCAATTTAAAAATAGAAACAATATTTTGTGTGAAAAATATTTTTCACTTTTAAGAATGAAAAACATTTCAATACCACCACTGCTATAATCGCCACTATCAGTCACAATCACAGCCACGACACCATCAGTGTCGTCGCCACCATCATCTCCAAATAAAAACTTATCACATATGTTACTTTTTACTAACTTTCTAGTTTATAATTATTTTTTAAAAGTTTTTATTGTTAGAGTAGTGTTGTGATAATTACATTTCAAATACATTTGAATAATATGATGTGATGTTATCAAGTGATTTTAAAATAAGATGTAAATCCATTAAATGATGTTGTTAGTGTAACGTGAAACAACACATCAAATGTCTAAATATGGTACACAAATGAGATCACTCTAGCATTACTATAATTTTTATAGAAGTAATTTTATAATATGATTTTTTTTTTTTTTTAAAAAGTCAAGGTACTTAGAAACTGTTTTTTAGAAATTTACTCAGAAAAGCAATTTATAATTTAAATTCAGATAAACCACACACTGTTGTTCCAGATAAAATTCTAGATATATATATATTTTTTTGGGTACGTAAACTTAATGAAAAAAAGAAAAGAGAGTTGAATTTTTTGAAACAAGGAAAAAGTTGACATCAGCAATGGAAATATATATATATATATATATTCGATGGCAATGGAGCACACGTGACGCAATTTATTATGTCCCTATTGTTTTCTATCATCCAATATAAAATTGTGAATCTCATTTTTTTCACCAATCATAAGTCACATGGGGCACCACAAGTAGAAAGAGAAATTTGTAATTATTAAGTAGTTATTACTTACAAGCTCCCAAGAAAGAGCTTCATCAATTCTTGGTTTAGATTATCTGCCAGCAATCCAGGCCCTTATGATAAAGCTTTCAACTCACAGTTCCAAGAGAGGCTTGCTTAATCATCATAAATACAAATTAAAAGAATTTTGTATATATGAAATTTAAATATAAATAACAAAAAATAAAGAAAATGTAGACAAAACAAAATTGAGAGCCAAGAGAGGCTAACTTATGTACACCCCGTTAAGCAGGCTGGCCATTTTCAGATGCCAATTTTATTTGCTGTCGATGCTCTGCAACCTTGTAATCAACAACCTCCTTGAATAGCTGTGAGTCCAATACACAGTCCGGTCGCCCATACACAGCTGCTTGAACACTTGCCATTAGTTTTGCTGTCTCTCAGCCTGAGAAACCTTATGTCTTCTGGGCAGCTTCTCTGATCGCATCGTCTGACAAATCTTTTATAGTTATTGTTTGTGAGCTTCTCTTAAACAAAGAGCCCCATTTAGAGTCACTGTCACTGTCACCTGATATATATTTATTTAAATAGAGCTTCAACAGTTTGAAACGCTCCTCCACCCGAAGAAGTGGGAACTCGATTACTTCATCAATGCGATCAGTGATAGCACTGTCAAGATCACCCGGTCTGTTTGTGGCAAGCACAAAACTACATCTCTTGACTGGTCTCCAGTACAAAAAAGCAATGAGTTTAGAGCACTTCGCTGAGCTTCACTCGTGTGTGCTGTTACGCCTGCATTCAGTCAGTTCTACAATTGTCAACTTGGTTGCGAGAAGGGTATAAAATAAATAAATAAAAACCACTCTTTGGTAACTATATGTAAGAAGCTTGTATTTGCACACAACATTTTGTTTCAATTCACACCATTTGTATTGTTCAGATATCAATTTTTGACAAAAATCAAATGTTCATATATCAACTACTGATCACAGTTTTTGTTCGGAAATTGTTATCCAAACAATTGATTTTTATTCAAAAGTAGATATCAGGACAGCAAAATGGTGTGAACTGAAAATTTTTGTGGTGTGCCAATAGAAGCAACCCTGCATTTAATGCCAACTTCAATCATGAAAGGTTGGAGCAAAGTACAATTTAAACCTCACATAGGTAATCTCAGTAGAACTGTCACACATTGATGCTAAATCCTTCAGGCATATATAATATATGAACCATTACAAAACAATAGTAGTACAAGCCACCTGACACAAAGGCATTGGAGAACATCCCTAAATTTAAAACTGAGAGTGGCCACTTTTCCAAAAACTCTGCCGGAGGTTGAATTGCAAATTTGCGATGCTATGTTTGAACTTGAGTTTATTGAGGGAAAGGAAAAGGAAAGGAAAAGAAAAATGAAATAAGATCAGCTAAGAGCCTATTTAGGAAAAGCCAAAACCGGTTCTAGGGGCCACAACTTAACTGGCTTTTGGGTAAATACTTCAAAAGCGCACAGCCCACATTTGTTTGAGGAAGTGTCCAAACCTGGTTAGAAAGTGGGTTTCCAAAAAACCAGATAATGGAAGTGGACTAACCTGATCAATTTTTCAGATGATCCAAACAGTCCTGAAATTTATTGCTTTTGTTTGTTTGGGATGGGAAGGGGGGGAAAAAAAACACAACTGACATTTCTCAAAAAATCTATTTTTTTGTTTGGTTACCTATAGAAAAATGAATAACAGTAAATCCATACCCTTTCCTTTTTCCTTCCCACATCAAACTCTAGCTCCAAACATAGCATAAAGCAACTCAAGGAAAATTGTTGTAGGCACAGCTTTCCTTCCTAGTGTGGCCCTTCCAGGATCCCACGTTGGCGGGAACTAGCACCCAGTGATTCAAAAAAAAATTATCACATAGGTCTAAAAGACTAAACTCTGATACCCAAAAAACAAAACTCTGATACTTTTGCATATTAATCCCAATTATATGGTGAGTACACAATAATCTCACCATTGATAATCTTAGTTGGAATCCCACAAATTTAATGCCAATGTACTATTATAGGCAACTGGAAATTCATCAACAAACAGCTAGCTTAAAGTACAAATGATTGAAACTTGATACAGATGTGAGGACAATGGTAACTTACTGGCAGAAAAAGCATCAGCCTCATCAATAAAAAGCAGTAAACCTTTCTTTGATTTTTTGGCCCGATCAAATATCTCATGAATTTTGGCAACAGCCTGCGAACCCAGTGGTGCAACATTACCTCCTGTAATCATGGCATAATCCAAACCCTACAAAAACAACGTCCAAAAGCAAAGCCAGTTAGGAGGAAACAACTCAATTCTCTCCCATGACAGAGAACTGTTATGTGACTTATATGTCTACCTCAGAAAAAAAATTAAATGAAATTAAACAGCAGCTCGGGGAGTGAAAATCCCACGGAAAGGGTTCCCCCCTCATCAAGTTAATTGAAGCAAGGCAACAAAATCCGGTACATTGACCATCACAATTTCTTTCTAAAACATAGCTAACAAATTTTAGCTATACTTATACATAGATAGTATTGAAAAGATACCTGTTTTTGAGCTATCTCCCTTGCAACCATGGTTTTACCAGTGCCAGGAGGACCATAAAAGAGCACATCACGAAAGGGTGCCTCATGAGACTTTGTGTTTTCTGTGGCTCAAGCAAGTTGCCCTATTCTTCTCTGCAATGAAGAACGGAGAACAATATTTCCAAATTTTGTTTTTACTCTCTGCAGGCACTGCCCCTGCTGCTGTACCAAAATTGAACACCTTGTTTGCTCCTCGAGAACCTATTCCTGACCATGGAAATTTTGTAATGGATGATTCTCAAACCAGTGATGGTTGTCCCAAAAACCGGTTGATATACCCCCATGTAACTCTGGAGCCTTCTCTATAAGCACATACAGGAATACCAGATCCAAATTAGTTGACATTACCCCTTAATACCTTAGAAGAATGATCATCAACATAACCAATGTGTAATCCAATCTACAGACTGAAAAAGGCTTCATTCCTCTGTCATGTCTATTTCTAAGCATGAGCTACAAATGAAACAATATCACAGCTGCAAACCAAATTTGTGATTAACTTAACTTGGGAAGGTAGATGGATGGATGTAAGAGCTTGATATTAGATGACACTCTACTACAACAAAAATACGTTGCATGGCATTGTTAGAATAGGAAATAATGGAGTGTATTCTTATTCCTTTTTAGTTACCTGTGATTGCTCAATTATCAATATAAAAGGGAATGAAGTGTAACTCATTCCCTAACTCTTTATCTTCTCTAAATTTTCATGGTATCAGAGCCACAATAGAAGGAGCATACCACCTTGCTTCCACCGAAGGCCACCCACACCCAAACCCTCACTGCCCAGGCCTCACATCCAAACCCTAGCCTGTGCAGGCCATCCACCACCTTGTTTGGGACAGTCACGCCCCACCCAGCGCAACCGAAGGTCAGACGACTCTCCCATGGCAGTCGCAGCCTCTGTCGGCAGCCCTAGCCTGCTCCTCTAGGCCTGTCGACAGCACCTAGTGAAGCTTTGATTAACCAGCTTAAGGGTATGATATAAAATCATCCCTGATTTATAGATGAAATTAGGGTTTACAAGAGAGACATGATAGGCCCCTAAGGGCATAGAATAATACAATCCCCTAATATAATGCAACTTTCGGTGAATAAAAAATACAACACTATCGGTGAATATATTATATGCTAACACTCCCCCTCAAGCTGGTGCGAAAATATCTCTCATGCCCAGCTTGCCTAATATGTCATGAAATGGTTTATTCCCAACCCCTTGGTGAGAATGTCAGCAAGTTGTTCACCAGACTGGACAAAAAGAGTACAAATGGTACCACTAGTGAGTTTCTCCTTAATGAAGTGGCGATCAATCTCAACATGTTTTGTCCTGTCATGTTGAACTGGATTGTGAGCGATGTTGATGGCGGCCTTATTATCACAGTATAACCGCATGGAGTCCTTCTGATCAATACCTAGATCACTCAACAATAACTTGATCCATAAAAGTTCACACACACCTTGTGCCATAGCTCTAAACTCAGCTTCTGCGCTTGACCTGGCAACCACATTCTGTTTCTTACTCCTCCAAGTAACTAGGTTGCCTCCAACAAATGTGCAATACCCTGAAGTCGATCTCCTATCAGTTACTGATCCAGCCCAGTCAGCATCTGTATAGGCTTCCACACGAAGATGATCATACTTTGAAAAATAAAGACCCTTACCAGGGGCAGACTTCAAGTACCTCAAATTCTCATGACAGCCTCAAGGTGAATCTGATGAGGAGCATGCATAAACTGACTAACCACACTGACAGCAACAGCAATATCAGGACGGGAGTGAGATAGGTAAATGAGTTTACCCACTAATCGCTGATAGCTCCCCCTATCAACAACTTCTCCTCCTTCATCATCCCCCAATTTCTGATTAGGTTCCAGTGGAGTGGCACATGCCTTGCAGCCAAGCATCCCAGTTTCCTTCAACAGGTCAAGCACATATTTTCTCTGTGAGATAAATATCCCATCCTTAGAGCGAGCAACTTCAATTCCCAGAAAATACTTCAAGCTTCCCAAGTCTTTGATTTCAAACTCATTAGCTAAATATTTCTTCAACAGAGGTATTTCCTCACTATCATTGCCTGTAAGAACTATGTCATCTACATAAACAATAAGTGCTGTAGTCTTACCACGTGAGGAATGTTTCACAAACAATGTGTGATCTGCCTGACTTTGTTTGAAGCCATATTTAAACATAGCCTGAGTGAATCTCTCAAACCAAGCCCTTGGAGACTGTTTGAGACCATATAATGACTTCCGAAGCTTGCATACTTTGCCTTCTGTCTGATGATCCTCAAAACCAGGAGGAATGTCCATATATACCTCTTCTTCGAGGTCACCATGGAGAAAGGCATTCTTGACATCAAACTGATAAAGCGGCCAATCAAGATTAGCTGCTAGAGAGAGAAGTACTCTGACTGAATTCATCTTAGCCACGGGTGCGAAGGTCTCCTGATAATCAATGCCATATGTCTGAGTAAACCCTTTTGCCACAAGTCTTGCCTTGTAACGCTCAATAGACCCATCTGCTTTGTGTTTCACAGTATATACCCATTTACATCCCACAGGTCGTTTGCCCGTAGGTAACTCAGTCAATTCCCAAGTGCCATTCTTCCTAAGTGCTTTCATTTCCTCAATCATGGCTAGTTTCCACTCAGAGGTAGCAAGAGCATCCTGAAAATGGTTAGGAATGCTAACAGAGGAAATATTGGACACAAATGCTCTATATGAGGATGACAAATGAGAGTATGACACAAACTGTGAGATAGGATGTTGAGTACAAGATCTCACACCCTTCCTCTTGGCAATAGGAACATCAAGATCAATGGGTTCAAGAGATTCAAAGTTACCTAGACTCTTATCAGAAGCAGGAGATGGCAGTGAAGTAGCAGAAGTGGTCCCTTGTATCCAGTTAACTTGTTGTCTGTCTATGTCCCGGACATAAACATGCTCGACCTTATCCGTGGTGACAGTGGGTGGTGCAAGAACAACTGGTTCCACCATAGGAGGCACAGGACTCACTTCCACCATAGGCTCCCCCGGAAATGAGGACGGTGACACCGGAGAGGACAAGAAATAGGACTGGGACTCAAAGAAAGTAACATCCATGGATACAAACCACTTACGAGACGAAGGGTGGTAACATTTATACCCCTTTTGAGTAGGAGAGTAACCAAGGAAAACACACTTGAGGGAGCGAGGGTCCAACTTACCACGAGAGGGAGAGTGATTATGAACAAAACAGACACATCCAAAAATTTTGGGGAATAGAAAACAAGGACTGAGAACCTAGGAGGACGTGAAGAGGAGCCTGTTTTTGCAAGACCTGGGTAGGGAGACGATTAATAAGATGGGCAGCGGTGAGAACAGCGTCGCCCCAATAGGGCCGAGGCACATTCATAGAAAAACACATGCACCGAGCCATGTCAAGAAGATGCCGATTCTTGCGTTCCGCCACCCCATTTTGTTGAGGGGTATTGGTGCAAGAGGTCTGATGGATAATGCCATGAGTAGAGAAATATTGTCCTAACCCAGAATCTATGTATTCCCCGCCATTATCAGAACGAAAGATTTTGACAGTGGCCCCAAACTGAGTACAAATCATCTTATGAAAAGTGCGAAACACAGAGAAAACCTCACTCTTATCTTTCATGAGATACACCCAAGTAGTACGAGAAAAATCATCAATAAATGTAACAAACCATCGATGACCTTTCACAGACATGACACGAGAGGGACCCCAAACATCAGAATGTATTAAGGAAAAAGGAACTAAACTTTTATTCAAACTGGGAGCAAAAGAAGCTCTGTGCTGTTTTCCGAGTTGACAAGACTCACAAAGAAAGTCAGACACATGATGATTGGCAAAACCAGAAGGAAATAAATGCTTAAGTAAATGAAATGAAGGATGCCCAAGACGCCGATGCCACAGCCATAAATCAGCGGGGGTAGTAGAAGATGTGGTGGAAGAATAAGCAAGTTTGTCCGGTTGATCTAGGAAGTAGAGACCATTTTCTGCACTACCACTGCCAATCGTCCTCCTCGTGACAAGGTCCTGAAAAAGACAATGATCAGGAAAAAACGTCACACTACAATTCAAATCCTGGGTGAGACGACTCAAGGATAACAGATTAACAGAAAAATTGGGAACATGGAGAACAGAAGACAGATGTATGGTAGGAGTGACGTGGACTAAACCTTTTCCAGAAATGGAAGAAACAGTACCATCGGCAATCCTAACTTTGTCCTGACCTGAAGAGGGCTTATAGACAGAGAAAAGATCAGAGGAGCCAGACATATGATCTGAGGCACCAGAATCAATGATCCAAGGCAAAGACTTATGACACAGGAAAGCACAAGGAGAAGAGGCTAAGTTACCTGAGCGGGCAAAGGATGAGGAAGCTGTACTGGGAGCAGGAGAAGACCGGCGGTCCAACAATTGGCGCAAAGCATCCTCCAGCTCAGTATCAGAAGTTTGGCCAACAGAAGCAGAATTAGAATCAAGTGGATCAACGGCACTAGTCTGATGAGCCCGGGAATAGGAACCACGTCCTCTAGATTGACCTGACCGACCGCCTCGAGAACCAGACCGATCACCTCGACCCCCAGATGGAGTCCCATGAAGCTTCCAACATGTCTCACGAGTATGCCGCGGCTTCTTGCAATAATCACAGAAGACAGACTCTTTAGCAGCAGACGGAGGAATGGGAGTCAGGCTGAGGCCATCTCGAGGAGTAGATAGTAATGCTGAACGGTCAGTAGAGACAGGAGACATCATAGCAGACCGGCGACTCTCCTCATTCTGTACATAGGCAAATGCCTCCTGAAGTGAAGGAAGAGTATCCATACCCAGAACTCGACCCCTAACTGGATCATATTCCACATTTAGGCCGGCCAGAAATTTAAAGACCCGTTCCCGTGCGATGAACTTCTTGTACCCGACAGAATCAGCAGGGCAAACGGGCTTATAGTCTTCCAGGTGGTCAAGGCGTTTCCAGCCGTTGGTGAGGAAAGTAAAGTACTGAAGAACAGTCTGCTCCCCCTGAATTGAGCTCTCAATAGAGCGGCGCAACTCAAATGCCTGTGAGAAATTCCCTTTGCGGGAATAGGTGACAGCCACAGCATCCCAAACTTCCTGGGCAGTCTCCATAGACAAGTAGCCCTCACCAAGTTCTGGAACCATCGAATGGATAAGCCAACTCATAATCAAGGAGTTGTTAATCTCCCATTGGGCATAACCTGAGTCAGTGGTACTAGGTGCCTGTATCCTGCCATCAACATACCCCATCTTCCCTCTGCTCTTCAGAAACATAGTCAAACTTTGAGACCATGTTAGGTAGTTCTGACCATTAAAGAGAGAGGTGGTGATTTTCATACTAGGGTTGGGGTTCTCAGTCATGGTAGTAGGTATAATGGGACTCTCACTCCTCGGTGTTTGAGAAGAAGGGGACACACTGGAGGAATCTGTCATGGATACAATACTACCAAACCCGCAACAAAACTAGTGGTAATCACAAACCCGGAAGGTGGTGGTGAAAGAACAGGCACAATGACCACTATAAGAGCATAACAAAATTAAGAAATCATTTTTTTTTTTTTTTTTTTTTTTTTGTTTTGTTTTTGTTTTGTTTTTGTTTTTGTTTTTGTTTTTGTTTTTATTTTTTTTGTTGTTTATATATATACATATATATATGTATACTGCTTTATTTATTTATTTATTTATACATATGAGTCGGTGTACAAAACAAAACAGAGGTATAGCATACCTAATCAGAGACGACAACGACAGAGGCGAGAGGTGAGACGAGCGACAGAGTTCAGGCGAGAGGAGAGACGAGCGACAGAGCTCAACGAGATCGACAGCGAGAGGCGAGAGGCGAGAGGTGATCGACGGCGACAGAGATGGAGGAGAAGGGGACGACGGCGACTGAGGCGGAAGACGAAGCCGAAGCCGGCTGATGAAGATCGACCCAGGAGAGGATCCACCTAGGTAAGTTTCGAACCCTAGAGTGAGGGTGTGCCGAAACCCTAGAGCTGAAGCTCTGATACCATGAAGCTTTGATTAACCAGCTTAAGGGTATGATATAAAATCATCCATGATTTATAGATGAAATTAGGGTTTACAAGAGAGACATGATAGGCCCCTAAGGGCATAGAATAATACAATCCCCTAATATAATGCAACTTTCGGTGAATAAAAAATACAACACTTTCGGTGAATATATTATATGCTAACACCTAGTTGGTTGCCTGGTGTCGTCGTGATCACCTGGTTAGTTGACTTGTGCTTTCGGTGTACTTTGGTTGGTCGTTGGGTGTACTTTGGTCGGTCGTCGTTTTTATTTTTTTTTTCTCTCGTTTTTTTCTTCTCTCTTTCGTTTCTGTTTGTCCCTGTTCTCTTTAACTAAGGGGGGAAAAAAAATTTTGACTTCTTAATTTTAAGATTTTTTAGTTATTTATGATTTTCTAATTACTATTGTGTTTGTTCCTTCACCATCTTCCGAGTTTGTGATTGGTCTTGAGTTTGAGGGATACTTAGTAGAATATTCATGGCAGATTTCACTAGTGAGTCAACAACTTCTCAACCGCTTAAGAGTGAGAGTTCCATTATACCTTCTACTATGACTGATAATCTCAACCCTGGCCTTAAAATCACCACTTCTCTATTCAATGGTCAGAATTATCTAGCGTGGTCGCAGAATCTGACTATTTTCTTGAAGAACAAAAGGAAGATGGGATATGTTGATGGCAGAATACAAGCACCCACCACCACGGACTCGAGTTATGATCAGTGGGAGATCACTAACTTCCTCATTATGGGTTGGTTGATACATTCTATGGTCCCGGAGATCAGAGAGGGCTATCTCTCTATGGACACTGCACAGGATATTTGGAAGGCAGTGACTACCACTTACTCTTAGAAGGGGAACTTCTCCCAAGCTTTTGAGTTATGTAGCTCCATTGAAAGGTCGGTACAAGGTGAGATGACTATCCTTCAGTATTTCACCTTTCTTAACAATGGATTGAAGCAATTTGATCACCTTCAGGATTATAAACCTATCTGTCCCACTGATTCTGTTGATTACTGAAAGTTTGTGGCACAAGAGCGGGTCTTCAAGTTCTTGGAAGGCCTAAATGTGGAATACGATCCGGTTCGGAGCAAAGTACTTGGCATGGATGTGCTTCATTCTCTTCAAGAAGTCTTTGCTTTTGTGCAGAATGATGAGAGTCGCCGCTCTGCGATGCTTCCTTCTGCTCCTACTGATAGCCCAGCCTTGGTTTCTGCACACCCTCGCGATACTCATGGTTCTCGTCCTTCCTTAGAGAAGAATAATCTTTTATGTGACTACTGCCGTAGATCTCAACACACACGAGAGACATGTTGGAAGCAGCATGGAACCCCCTCTGGTGGCCGAGGAGACCGTCCTGGTACTCGAGGGGGTAGGTCTGGTCAGTCTCGATGCCGCGGGGCCAATGCTCGGGCACATCTATCAGACATTGTTGAGCCACCATCTGCATCTCCAGTTGTTTCCTCTACTGCTGATGTCTCGGGGTTATCTGCCTCGGATTTTGAGATTGCTCTTTGCCACTTGCTAGACCGTCGAGCCTCCACTTCTGCAACAGATGCCCCTTCTTCTTCCTTTGCCAATTCAGGTAACTTGGCTGCCTCTTTATGTGCATTGCTATCGCATACATATGTACCATGGATTATTGATTCTGGTGCTTCCGACCATATGTCTGACTCCTCTAATTTATTCTCCGAGTATAACCCCTTCTCAGGTCAAGAAACAGTGCATATTGCTGATGGTACTATTTCGTCTGTATCATGGAAAGGTTTAATTCATCACACCTCTTCTCTTCCTTTGTCCTCTGTACTCTATGTTCCCAATTTTAGTGTTAATCTTTTATCTTTGAGTCGTATTACTCGTGATTTAAATTGTAGTGTGATGTTTTTTTCTTGATCATTGTTGTTTTCAGAACCTTATCACGAGGAAGAGGATTGGCAATGGTAGAGAGGAACGTGGTCTCTACATTCTGGATCAAATAGACAAGCTGGCTCATTCATCTATCCAATCACCATCCACCAAGAACGACATTTGGCTGTGGCACCATCGCTTAGAACATCCCTCTTTTTTATTACTTAAACATTTATTTCCTTCTGTTTTTGAGAAAAATAATGTATCTGATTTTCAATCTGAGTCATGTCAACTTGGAAAACAACATCGAGCTTCTTTTGCTCCGTTTATTAATAAAATTTCAGTTCCTTTTTCTTTGATCCATTCTGATATATGGGGTCCATCCCGTTTTGTGTCTTTAAAAGGTCAAAAATGGTTTGTTACTTTCATCGATGACTGTTCTAGGACTACTTGGGTCCATCTGATGAAAGATAAGAGTAAGATGTTTTCTATGTTTCAAAACTTCCATAAAATGGTTTGTACTCAGTTTGGGGCGGTTGTCCAGATTCTACGTTCTGATAATAGGAGGGGAATATATCAACTCTAGTCTTGCTAATTACTTCGCCACTCATGGCATTATACACCAAACTTCATGCACTAATACCCCTCAACAAAATGGTGTTGCCGAACGGAAAAATCGCGATCTCCTCGATATGGCCCGTTATCTATCCTTCGAGATGCGGGTTCCTTGTTCCTATTAGGGGGAAGGGGTTCTTACTACCGCTTATTTGATTAATCGTCTTCCTACCCAAGTCCTTCACAAACAGACCCCTCTTCAAGTTTTGTTCGGATCCACCTCTTTCGGGTTCTCTATTTCTCCTAAAACCTTTGGCAGTGTTTGTTTTGTCCATAATCATTCCCTCACTTGTAGTAAATTAGATCCTAGGTCTCTTAAGTGTGTCTTCCTAGGTTATTCCGCCATTAAAAAGGGTTATAAGTGTTGTCATCCTCCCACTCACAAATGGTTTGTCTCAATGGATGCCACTTTCTTTGAGTCTCAGCCTTACTTTCCATCCTACCCAGTCTCATAGTCCTCCCTTCAAGGGAAGCCTTGGTGTGAAGAGATTCATGTTCCCCTTCCGCCAGTGGTTGCCCAGATAGAGGATGATAAGCCCACAGTTGTTGAGGAAAAGGACGCAAGCAAAGTTTATATCAGAAACAAGGACAGACAGCAAGTCACCTGGATGCAAGAGGCTACTTTTCCTCCTCTACTGCCAACTTCTTCTCCGGATGAGTGTCCAGAGTCACCCCACTCTCATGAGGGTCCAGGTAATTCTGATTCTTGTGCTCATATTCCTGATTGTTCAGATCTTGATGTTCCCATTGCTAATAAGAAAGGGATTAGGTCATGTACTCAGCATCCTATTAGTAATCATGTCTCTTATTCTAATCTATCTTCCTTATATAAAGCCTTTCTGTCTAAAGTATCTTCTGTGAGTCTACCTACCAATTTTCAGAATGCTCTCTCTATTCCTGAATGGAAACATGCTATGATGGAGAGATGAGAGCTCTCAACAAGAATGACACTTGGGAGTTAGTGGAGTTACTTAGAGGAAAAAATCCAATTGGGTGTAAGTGGGTGTACACTGTAAAACACAAAGCCAATGGTTCTATAGAACGGTACAAAGCAAGACCAGTTGCTAAGGGCTTCACTCAGACTTATGGGGTAGATTATCAGGAGACATTTGCACCAGTGGCTAAGATGAACTCTGTGAGAATACTACTTTCTTTTGTAGCAAATTTGGATTGGCCACTTCATCAGTTTGATGTGAAGAATGCCTTCCTTCATGGAGACCTAGCAGAAAAGGTCTATATAGATATTCCCCCTAGTTTTGCAGATACTAAGTCCAAAGGTAAAGTATGCAGGTTTCGAAAGTCACTTTATGGGCTAAAACTATCTCCTAGGGCTTGGTTTGAAAGGTTTGCTCAAGCTATGCTGAGATATGGGTTCAAGCAAAGTCAAGCTGATCACACCTTATTCGTGAAACACTCCTCAAGTGGTAAGACCACAGCTCTTATCGTTTATGTTGATAACATTGTTTTGACAGGAGATGACATTGAGAAGATCCCTCGGTTGAAGAAATACTTAGCTAAGGAGTTTGAAATCAAAAACTTGGGTACTTTGAAGTATTTCTTGAGCATTGAAGTAGCTAGGTCCAAGGATGGTATCTTCATATGTCAGAAAAAGTATGCACTTGACTTACTAAAAGAAACTGGGATGCTTAGAGGTAGACCGTGTGATACACCTCTAGAACCAGGCCAGAAACTAAGTGAGAATCAAGAGGGAAAGCTAGTGGACAGGAGGAGATATTAGAGACTAGTGGGTAAGCTTATATACTTATCTCACTCACGTCCAAATATTGCCATTGCAGTGAGCGTGGTTAGCCAGTTTATCCATACTCCTAGAACTTCCCACTTAGAGGCAATTATGAGAATCCTGAGATACCTGAAGTCTTCTCCTGGAAAGGGTCTCTACTTCTCAAAACATGGCCATCTCAATGTGAAAGCATTTACTGGTGCAGATTGGGCAGGATCAGTCACTGATAGACGATCCACTTCTGGATACTGCACATTTGTTGGTGGCAACCTAGTCACATAACGAAGTAAGAAACAAAATGTGGTTACTCGATCTAGTGCTGAGGCATAATCCAGGGCTATGGCTCAAGGAGTATGTGAGTTACTATGGATTAAACTATTGTTGGGAGACTTGGGAATTCAACCGACTGACTCCATGCGACTATACTGTGACAACAAGGCCGCAATCAACATAGCTCATAATCCAGTTCAGCATGATAGAACTAAGCATGTGGAGATTGATAGGCATTTCATTAAGGAAAAACTCACTAGTGGCACCATATGTATTCCATTTGTAAAGACTGGAGACCAACTAGCTGATGTTCTCACCAAGGGACTAGGGAGCAAATCCTTTCATGGCATTCTCAACAAGCTGGGCATGCGAGATATCTTCGCACCCGCTTGAAGGGGAGTGTTAGAATAGGAAATATTAGAATAGGAAATAATGGAGTGTATTCTTATTCCTTTTTAGGTGAAACTCTACTACAACAAAAATACATTGCATGGCATATGGAAGACCTCAAGTTGGGAAGGGAGGTGATGCAGATCAGAATAATCAATTTTCCATTTCCTCTCCTTTGAATATTACCTGTCACACACATACAATGAAGCCTCCAATCCATAGTGAACATGTTCACCCCATCATGCCCCACTTAAACATATTGGCATGGGTCTGGGAGAATGTTTGATGAGGAATGCAAACACCTAATGGTTCAAGGTGACGTTGGAAATAAGGAAGACCCACCCCAATTATTCTTTCACTTAAACTTTACTAAAAGTTCCATCTACCCTTATGCATGCACACTAATTTAAGGTTTTCCACTATCTCATCAGTCTTCTCACTCTTCATGTCACCAAGTCACCATCTTTATACATCCTCACTGAAGGTTTGGAAGCAAGGTTCTGAAAAGCGGTTGCGGTCGCCATAACGGTAGCGGTGACGCGGTTGCGGTTGCGGTCGCCATAACGGTAGCGGTGACGCGGTTGCGGTTGCGGTTGCGGGGTGTAAAGGCCGTAGCGTAACGGTTGCGGTTACCGGAACTGTGAATTTTTTTATTTTTCGCACAATTTGCAAAAAACTTACCAATACGCATATTTTTTTTTAGAATCATATTTATTGGGTTTTAAAATAAATTTTGATAAATTTTTAAGTATGATCCAATATATTTCATATTTTTAAATCACTAGAAAATGTTTTTTTTTACATTTTATTTCAATAATTAATGACTTTATATGTCATAAATCCATATTACACTTGTGGCAAAATTTTCTTTTATTGGACTTAGATGTATAAAATTATTTTTAATTATTATACTTGTGGAGGCATATGTACATTTTAACTCAAATAGTTTTAAAAAAGTATACATCCTTAATGGAAGAACTTGACAAAGTACATAACATCATAACATAAATCACAAATAACAGAGAGTACATTTTACATAATGTTACTACTAAAATTACATAATGTCACCACCAAAATGAGTGACGTGGTGCATCTTGAGATTCAGATTGTTGAGCTTGATTGTTGCTGCTACCTTCACCCCCACCAAAATGAGTGACGTGGTGCATCCTGGGAATCAGATTGTTAAGTTTGATTACTACTACCTTCACCCCATCCGGTAGGAAATATATAAGTAAATGTGCTCATCATGTCATCCCTTTCTGTTTCGTGCATTGGGAGAGAAAATGGATACCTTCCCAGAAAAGGATCAACATTCTCTTGTTGGGCTTGTTGATATTTGGCAAATCTTATCCTACAAGACCATGTTATTGAGGGGGCCAAGGATAATTTTGTTGAGGTGGGTAAGGATAGCTCTGGCTATCACTGCTATAGGATGGGTAAGGGTGATATGGATAACTATGGCTACTATCAGATGAATCAAGCTGTTGTTCTCTATTTCTTATTCTTCTTTCATTCCTACGTGTATCACTACCACGAAACCTCCTAGGTAGTTGGGGTAAAGGTGCAACAGGTTCTCCAATATCATAATGTTCCCCAACATCACATAATCCAAATCCTCCAATAAAATCTTCACTTCCTGCACCAAAACTAGTAACCATCACCGCCATCACCACCATTGTCACCACCGCCACCACCGTCACCGTGAGAAGCGCCTTCACCATCACCATCATCACCTCCTCCATCAGATGGTGTTAAACCACCACTATTATCACTTTGAGTTGGAGTAGGAGTTGAGCTTTGAGAAGTGCGTCGAGCTTGATATCTATGGGTGCCACCACCATCGTTTCCATCGCTGCCATCGCCATTGCTGTCATTGCCACCACCATCATCATCATCTGAGACCAAATCTAGCCATTCAGAATTATCCACACCATCTAGTAAAGGATTTTCCCTTTCTTCTATCCATGGACTTATTGGATCATCTTCTTCAAATATGTAATCCAAGTTAATAGGATTAAACTCCTATCAATCTCCTCTTGGCTGCTTCTTTTAACGTGTCTCAATTTTAATCTCATGTTGTAGGTGATGGAGACTAATCTTTGAATTTTCTTATATTTCAATCTATTCCTCGTCTTCGTATGGATGAGACTAAAAGTACTCCAATTACGTTCACAGTGAGATGATGTGGTGGTTTGACTTAATACTTTCACAGCTATTTTTTGAAGTTCAGGAGCACAACTGCCATGAATAATCCACCACTCAGCTGCACAAAATTGCATTACATTAGACATAAGTCAAAATATGATAAAAAATTATTTAAGTATTTATATATTGTAAATTTGTAATTTTGAAAATAAAACCTAGATTTGATTGTTTCCATGCTCTTTGTGCTAAAGGAGTACCAAAAGTTTCCTGTTTATCTCGAAACAGCAACAACTACAATTTGGACAATCATTACAAGTAACATTTGCAAAAGTAGATTATTACTATTAAAATTTAAGGCCCCGTTTGGGAACAGGCTAATTTAGTAACTTTTTGGCTAAAATATGAGCTAAAAAAAACTAGTATGTTTGGGATGAATTTTGGCTTTTTACGAAAAGATGTGCAAAAAGTAGAGAGAAAAGAGAATCTTTGACTTTTTGGTATGGGTTGTTGGCTTTTTGGCTAATTTAGTAACTTTTTGACTTTTTGACTAAAAAGGAGGGTTCCCAAACGAGGCCTAAATAATTGGTACGTACTTGATTTGTTGCTTTCACTTGAGCATCCATATTAGGCTCCAGTCTGGTAATTACTTTTTTAAGTCCATCCATCACTTCTCTTATCATTTCATTGGATGAGGTAACACCATATTGGAATTGAGGATTTAAAAAATATCCTTCAAAAATAAGAAGACAATTAATAATTGTAAATAAATATACAATTTATAATTGAAATCGTAACACTTACCAGCCGCATGCAAATCTTGATGCAATTGAAAAGACCATCGAGTATCAATAATTTTCCAATACTCGGTGTAGTAGCGACTCTCTCTGCCCAACCATTCTGCTCGGTGTAGTATCAATAATAATGGATAGGGCCAGGAGTTAGACTGCTCCAACCATCACACATGATGGATACACCTCTCTCTGCCCAAATTCCCTTGAATGATCCTATCCATTCTGTCATTTCATCATGCTCCATGCCCAAATATACTTCAGAAACTTCATAAGCACTAGGACCCTTTACTCCTGGCCCTACTTCAGCAGCAACATCAAGCATGGGTTGTCTATACTCTGAATCAACTGCATTGAATGGAATACGATTATAGAGTATAAACTTGGACACTGCCCGTCCCAATCTCTCTTTTAACTTCTGTAAATTCATTGTAGAGATTTTTCGCTGCTTTGTACTCTTGCTCTTTTGGAGTTCTACATCCATTGCCCTCAACCTTGCTTCAGGAGCATTGGGCTTAATCCAATTACGTCCACTCCCACCAGTTTCACGCACAGATTGTGATCGACGAAAAACATTAGCAATACCTGACCCTTTTGGCATTCTTTGAGCACTACCCCCTGCACCAGAACTACCACTTGCATCGTATTGTGATCCGTGACCTGCAACACCTCGTCTAAATTGTTGCATTTCCTCCCATTGTTGTTGTGAACGAATACTTGCTTGTCTAGCCCTGGTCATCTCTGGATCAGAGTCAGAGTCATCATCTCAAAGATCTACAAAATCTCTCCCTTCATTTTTATCATAGAGATCATCTCCCCTAATATGTGCTTCCAATTCAGCTTTTCTCTTTTGCTTGTCTTCTTTACTCATTTTCTTATTTTGTAAATGTTTCATCATTTCTTGCCTCACGTCTCTACTAACATTAGGACAAGAATGCACTTGTCCTGTTTGATGGGCTAAATGTTGTTTGAAACGCGTAATCCCACCTTTAATGTGATGTCCACAAAATTTGCAAATAATATGATGCCTAGTGCCTTCAACTTGAGTTCCAAATTTCCAACCAATATTATCACTTGGGGGTTCATCATTGGCACCCTTTTGTCGTGGCATTTTTGAATTTGAATTTGAATTCTGCATCATTGATACATTTTTTAAATTTATTTTTAAATGAAATGATTGTAAAAAAATATTTAAAATTAAATACTAAATAAAATAATTATAAAAAAATGCAACCACTATTTGTACATTTGGATTTTACATGCCAATGTAATCATATAAAAATTAAAAAATAAATTATAAAAATATTTTTAAAAAAGAAAATTTTGCCATAAAAATTGTTGTCACAACAAATTTTGCCATTAAAAAAAAAATTGTTATCACAACACATTACAATAAAAAAAATAAAAAAATATTTATAATTAAATGTTAAATGAAATGATTATAAAAAAAATTCAACCACTATTTATACATTTGGATTTTACATGCTAATGTAATTAGGAATGAAGACTTTTTTCATGGCATTGATTGAGCTATTGTTTTTGTTTTTATTTTTATTTTTTTATTTTATAGAAGACATTTTTAAAAAAAATAAATAAATTTGTGCTATCAAATTTGTTGTCACAACACATTACAATAACAAAATTTTTAAAAAAAATATTTCAAATTAAATACTAAATAAAATAGTTATAAAAAATGCAACCACTATTTATACATTTCGATTTTACATGTTAATGTAATCATATAAAAATTAAAAAATGAATTATAAATAACTTTTTTTTGAGGTATTGATTTTTTTTTTTAAAAAGACATTTTTTAAAAAAAATAAAATTATGCCTTTAACAGTGTTGTAATAACAAAATAAAAAATATTTATAATTAAATATTAAATGAAATGATTATAAAAAAAAATGCAACCACTATTTATACATTTGGAGTTTACATGCTAATATAATCATATAAAAATTAAAAAATAAATTATAAAGAATTTTTTTTGAGGTATTGATTTTTTTTTCTTTTGAAAAGATATTTTTAAAAAAAATAGTGACTTCAACATTGTTGTCGCAACACATCACAATAACAAAATAAAAAATATTTATAATTAAATATTAAATGAAATGATTATAAAAAAAATTGCAACAACTATTTATACATTTGGAGTTTACATGCTAATGTAATCATATAAAAATTAAAAAATAAATTATAAAGAAAAAAATTCTTACATAATTGTTTTTTGGGCTTCAATCACTTGAGTATTTGTTATCTTTTTGAATAACTTGCAAGAAAAAAAAATTCAATAAAAACTGACATATATAAAATGTATTAATATAATTATAGGTGTTATCATTTTTAGATATTATAAAAAAAATCAATCACTAATTATTATATATAAAATACTAAAAATAAATGCATAGCTCTAGATATATATATATATAAATCAATCACTAATTATTATATAAAAATACTAAAAATAAATGCATAGCTCTAAATATATCACATAAATTTTGTAAGTTTTACAAAATTTAAAGTTTGAAAATCATTGTTAAAAAAATAATAATAAAAAATAAATAAAATTTGCCAGACCACGGGTGTATCTTCCCTAGGAAGCTGCACAAACAAAAATAAAATAAAAAAAACAAATGCTATATTATATTATATAATTTATATACCTTCCCAGTGGTGTATCTTTCCCAGGAAGCTGCACAAACAAAAATAAAATAAAAAAAAGAAGTAAATAGAAATGCACAGAAATGCTATATTATATTATATAATTTATATACCTTCCCAAGGGTGTATCTTCCCCAGAAAGCTGAACAAACAAAACAAAATAAAAAAAGACGTAAACAGATCAGAGGAGATGAACCTGTATCTTCCCCAAGAAGCAGCACTTCGGTTGAAGACGTAAACAGATCAGAGGCAGCACTTAAATTTTGTGTTGAAGAACAAAGGGGCAGCCAGAGAGTCACTGATTTCAACACAGAACAGAGGCAGCCTTGAAGATTCAACACAGGTTCATCTCCTCCCTCTTCCCTCTTCCCTCTCTCTATTTCTCACTCATATCATCCGTATTTCAGATCTAAAAATTTGTGTATGGATACACCTCACCTCGAAGTGGTTCATGTGCTGTAAAGACAAAAGACAAAAGAGAAAAGTAATTGAACCAGTGCTGTAAAGACAAAAGAGCAAAGCATTTGAACCAGTGATTGATATTGAATAATAAAGGTATGTACCACATCTTTTGTTTTTCTGTTTTTTTCTTTTGTTTGAACCATCCGCATTTCTTTTGTTTTTTTTTTGAAAATAATCAGTGAAAAAAGCCCTGTAACGGGTGTAACGGGCCGTTACGCCACCGTTACGACCGCTACGTCGGCCATAATGGCCGATACACCTGTGAATTTCAATCACACCGCAAAATCGGGGGTAACGCGTGGTGCCGAAACCGTTACGTAACACCGCATTTTTAAACCTTGTTTGGAAGAGAATAATTCTTCTCATATCTTTCAAACATAATTTGTACAGGGCTATAAATAAAGTACAAGAAGTTGACTTCTAAGAATCTAAATAAGGAAACAACCGAATTCTAACTAACATAAATGAGTACAGCTATACAACCTTTAATAAGGAAAGAATAATAAGGAAATAATAACAGGTTGTTATACAGCTGTTATACAAGCTTTATACACCCTAAGAAGATCCATATTCCAACACTCCCCCTCAAGCTAGTTTGTACATATCATGCATTCCCAGCTTGCTCGTGATTTGCTGAAAACTTAGGCTAGGTAGTCGTTTAGTGAGAATATCAGCTAGTTGATTGGTGGATGATACATGTGGAGTTCTCACTTGACCACTATCAATCTTCTCTTTTATAAAGTGTCTATCCACCTCTACATGCTTGGTTCGGTCATGCTGAACTGAGTTGTGTGCTATGCTAATGGCTGCCTTGTTGTCACAGTAAAGCACCATAGGTTCCTGAAACACAATCTTAAGATCTTTAAGGATCATCTTTACCCAAAGAAGTTCACAAATGTCTTGTGCCATGGCTCTAAACTCTGCTTCTACACTAAAACGGGCCACCACATGTTTCTTGCTTCTCCAACTAATAAGATTTCCACCTAAAAGGATACAATAGCCAGAAGTAGATCGTCTATCCACAATAGAACCTGCCCAGTCTACATCTATGTAGCCCTCCAACCTTAAATCTTCACTTTTCTTGAACAATATACCTTTTTTGGGAGCTGCCTTCAAATATCTTAGAATTTGGTATACAGCATCTAAATGAGATTTAAGTGGAGCATGCATAAATTGACTTACCACACTCACGGCATATGCAATATCTGGTCATGTGTGTGATGGGTAAATAAGCTTTCCCACCAACCGTTGATAGTTTCCTCTGTCAACAAGTTGATCTTCATTAGCCTCTCCCAATCTGTGATTCTGCTCAATAGGAGTCTCGGCTGATTTACATCCAAGCATGCCAGTTTCTTTAAGCAAATCTTGTATATACTTCCTTTGAGAAATCACCAGCCCTTGTTTTGATCTTGCTACCTCAATTCCCAAAAAATACCGAAATTTACCCAAATCTTTAATCTCAAATTCCCTAGCCAAGTAGACTTTTAGTCCCATAATCTCTTCTTGATCATCTCCAGTAGTGACCACAATATCATCAACATAAACAATCAATGCAATAATCTTCCCTTGATGTGAATGTTTAATGAACAAAGTATGATCACCTTGACTTTGACAATAGTCTCTTTTCACCAAGGTTTAAAAATGCGGTGTTACGTAACGGTTTCGGCCATTACGTAACGGTTTCGGCGGTAGGCACCACGCGTTACCCCCGATTTTGCGGTGTGATTGAAATTCACAGGTGTATCGGCCGTTACGGTGCGCGTAACGGTGGCGTAACAGCCGTAACGGCCCGTTACACCCGTTACAGGGCTTTTTTCGCTGATTATTTTTAAAAAAAAAAAAAAACAAAAGAAATGCGGATGGTTCAAACAAAAGAAAAAAAAAAAAAAACAAAAGATGTGGTACATACCTTTATTATTCAATATCAATCACTGGTTCAAATGCTTTGCTCTTTTGTCTTTTGTCTTTACAGCACTGGTTCAATTATTTTTCTCCTTTGTCTTTACAGCACATGAACCACTTCGAGGTGAGGTGTATCCATACACAAATTTTTAGATCTGAAATACGAATGATATGAATGAGAAATAGAGAGAGAGAAGAGGGAGGAGATGAACCTGTGTTGAATCTTCAAGGCTGCCTCTGTACTGTGTTGAAATCAGTGACTCTCCGGCTGCCCCTTTGTTCTTCAACACAAAATTTAAGTGCTGCCTCTGATCTGTTTACGTCTTCAACCGAAGTGCTGCTTCTTGGGGAAGATACAGGTTCATCTCCTCTGATCTGTTTACGTCTTTTTTTATTGTTTTGTTTGTTCAGCTTCCTGGGGAAGATACACCCTTGGGAAGGTATATAAATTATATAATATAATATAGCATTTCTGTGCATTTCTGTTTACTTCTTTTTTTATTTATTTTTGTTTGTGCAGCTTCCTGGGGAAGATACACCCTTGGGAAGGTATATAAATTATATAATATAATATAGCATTGTTTTTTTTATTTTATTTTTGTTTGTGCAGCTTCCTGGGAAGATACACCCGTGGTCTGGCAAATTTTATTTTTTTTATTATTTTTTTTTAACAATGATTTTCAGACTTTAAATTTTGTAAAACTTACAAAATTTATGTGATATATTTAGAGCTATGCATTTATTTTTAGTATTTTTATATAATAATTAGTGATTGATTTTACATATATATATATATATATATCTAGAGCTATGCATTTATTTTTAGTATTTTATATATAATAATTAGTGATTGATTTTTTTTATAATATCTAAAAATCATAACACCTATAATTATATTAATACATTTTATATATGTCAGTTTTTATTGAATTTTTTTTTCTTGCAGGTTATTCAAAAAGATAACAAATACTTGATTGAAGCCCAAAAAACAATTATGTAAGAATTTTTTTCTTTATAATTTATTTTTTAATTTTTATATGATTACATTAGCATTTAAACTCCAAATGTATAAATAGTTGTTGCAATTTTTTTTATAATCATTTCATTTAATATTTAATTATAAATATTTTTTATTTTGTTATTGTGATGTGTTGCGACAACAATGTTGAAGTCACTATTTTTTTTTAAATATCTTTTCAAAAGAAAAAAAAAAAATCAATACCTCAAAAAAAATTCTTTATAATTTATTTTTTAATTTTTATATGATTATATTAGCATGTAAACTCCAAATGTATAAATAGTGGTTGCATTTTGTTTTTATAATCATTTCATTTAATATTTAATTATAAATATTTTTTATTTTGTTATTACAACACTGTTAAAGGCATAATTTTATTTTTTTAAAAAATGTCTTTTTAAAAAAAAAAAATCAATACCTCAAAAAAAATTATTTATAATTCATTTTTTAATTTTTATATGATTACATTAGCATGTAAAATCGAAATGTATAAATAGTGGTTGCATTTTTTATAACTATTTTATTTAGTATTTAATTTGAAATATTTTTTTAAAAAAATTTGTTATTGTAATGTGTTGTGACAACAAATTTGATAGCACAAATTTATTTATTTTTAAAAAAAATGTCTTTCTATAAAATAAAAAAATAAAAATAAAAATAAAAACAATAGCTCAATCAATGCCATGAAAAATGTCTTTATTCCTAATTACATTAGCATGTAAAATCCAAATGTATAAATAGTGGTTGAATTTTTTTTATAATCATTTCATTTAACATTTAATTATAAATATTTTTTTATTTTTTTTATTGTAATGTGTTGTGATAACAATTTTTTTTTTAATGACAATTTGTTGTGACAACAATTTTTATGGCAAAATTTTCTTTTTTAAAAAATATTTTTATAATTTATTTTTAAATTTTCATATGATTACATTGGCATGTAAAATCCAAATGTATAAATAGTGGTTGCATTTTTTTATAATTATTTTATTTAGTATTTAATTTTAAATATTTTTTTACAATCATTTCATTTAAAAATAAATTTAAAAAATGTATCAATGATGCAGAATTCAAATTCAAATTAAAAATGCCACGACAAAAGGGTGCCAATGATGAACCCCCAAGTGATGATATTGGTTGGAAATTTGGAACTCAAGTTGAAGGCACTAGGCATCATATTATTTGCAAATTTTGTGGACATCACATTAAAGGTGGGATTACGCGTTTCAAACAACATTTAGCACATCAAACAGGACAAGTGCATTCTTGTCCTAATGTTAGTAGAGACGTGAGGCAAGAAATGATGAAACATTTACAAAATAAGAAAATGAGTAAAGAAGACAAGCAAAAGAGAAAAGCTGAATTGGAAGCACATATTAGGGGAGATGATCTCTATGATGAAAATGAAGGGGGAGATTTTGTAGATCTTCGAGATGATGACTCTGACTTTGATCCAGAGATGACCAGAGCTAGACAAGCAAGTATTCGTTCACAACAACAATGGGAGGAAATGCAACAATTTAGACGAGGTGTTGCAGGTCATGGATCACAATACGATGCAGTGGTAGTTCTGGTGCAGGGGGTAGTGCTCAAAGAATGCCAAAAGGGTCAGGTATTGCTAATGTTTTTCGTCGATCACAATCTGTGCGTGAAACTGGTGGGAGTGGACGTAATTGGATTAAGCCCAATGCTCCTGAAGCAAGGTTGAGGGCAATGGATGTAGAACTCCAAAAGAGCAAGAGTACAAAGCAGCGAAAAATCTCTACAATGAATTTACAGAAGTTAAAAGAGAGATTGGGACGGGCAGTGTCCAAGTTTATACTCTATAATCGTATTCCATTCAATGCAGTTGATTCAGAGTATACACAACCCATGCTTGATGTTGCTGCTGAAGTAGGGCCAGGAGTAAAAGGTCCTAGTGCTTATGAAGTTTCTGAAGTATATTTGGGCATGGAGCATGATGAAATGACAGAATGGATAGGATCATTCAAGGGAATTTGGGCAGAGAGAGGTGTATCCATCATGTGTGATGATTGGAGCAGTCTAACTCGGCAACACATCATCAACTTCTTAGTGTGCTGCAATAGAGGTACTATATTTCACAAATCAATTGATGCCTCTAATATTATTAGTAGGACTGCTGAATATTATTTTGGGTTGTTGATGAAATTGGAGAACAATACGTTGTTCAAGTGGTAACTGATAATGAACCTGCATTGAAAGCTGCCGGTAAAATGTTAATGAGAAAAAGGAAACATTTATATTGGACAGCTTGTTCAGCACATTGTATCGATCTCATGCTAAAAGACATAGCCAATAAGAAAAGTGTAGCAAAGGTGATTGAAGATGGTAAAACCATCACCAATTTCATTTATAATAGTGGATGGGTGTTGGATTTAATGAGAAAATTCACTGGAGGTAGAGAATTGATTCGACCTGCCATCACTCGATTTGCTACAAATTTTATTGCCATTGAGAGTATTGTTAGATATAAACAACAATTGAGAGCTATGTTTAATAGTGATGAGTGGAAGAATTCTAGATGGGGGAAGGCAAAGACTGGGCAGCCTTACAATGTGAAAAAAATTATTTTGGGAAAGGAGTTTTGGCAGAAAGCAACAGAGCTTTGTAAAGTTCATGAGCCCCTAGTCAGAGTATTGAGGTTGGTTGATGGGGATGAGAAGCCAACAATGGGTTTTATATATGAAGCTATAGATAGAGCAAAGTTGGCAATTAAAAGAGATTGTCGCTACTACACCGAGTATTGGAAAATTATTGATACTCGATGGTCTTTTCAATTGCATCAAGATTTGCATGCGGCTGGTAAGTGTTACGATTTCAATTATAAAATGTATATTTATTTACAATTATTAATTGTCTTCTTATTTTTTAAAGATATTTTTTAAATCCTCAATTCCAATATGGTGTTACCTCATCCAATGAAATGATAAGAGAAGTGATGGATGGACTTAAAAAAGTAATTACTAGACTAGAGCCTAATATGGATGCTCAAGTGAAAGCAACAAATCAAGTACGTACCAATTATTTAATTTTTAATAGTAATAATCTATTTTTGCAAATGTTACTTGTAATGATTGTCCAAATTGTAGTTGTTGCTGTTTCGAGATAAACAGGAAACTTTTGGTGCTCCTTTAGCACAAAGAGCATGGAAACAATCAAATCCAGGTTTTATTTTCAAAATTACAAATTTACAATATATAAATACTTAAATAATTTTATCATATTTTGACTTATGTCTAATGTAATGCAATTTTGTGCAGCTGAGTGGTGGATTATTCATGGCAGTTGTGCTCCTGAACTTCAAAAAATAGCTGTGAAAGTATTAAGTCAAACCACCACATCATCTCACTGTGAACGTAATTGGAGTACTTTTAGTCTCATCCATACGAAGACGAGGAATAGATTGAAATATAAGAAAATTCAAAGATTAGTCTTCATCACCTACAACATGAGATTAAAATTGAGACACGTTAAAAGAAGCAGCCAAGAGGAGATTGATAGGAGTATTAATCCTATAACTTGGATTACATATTTGAAGAAGATGATCCAATAAATCCATGGATAGAAGAAAGGGAAAATCCTTTACTAGATGGTGTGGATAATTCTGAATGGCTAGATTTGGTCTCAGATGATGATGGTGGTGGTGGCAATGACAGCAATGGCGATGGCGGCGATGGCAGCGATGGAAACGATGGTGGTGGCACCCATAGATATCAAGCTCGACGCATTTCTCAAAGCTCAACTCCTACTCCAACTCAAAGTGATAATAGTGGTGGTTTAACACCATCTGATGGAGGAGGTGATGATGGTGAAGGCACTTCTCACGGTGACGGTGGTGGTGGTGGTGGTGGCGGTGACAATGGTGGTGATGGCGGTGATGGTACTAGTTTTGGTGCAGGAAGTGAAGATTTTATTGGAGGATTTGGATTATGTGATGTTGGGGAACATTATGATATTGGAGAACCTGTTGCAGCTTTACCCCAACTACCTAGGAGGTTTCGTGGTAGTGATACACGTAGGAATGAAAGAAGAATAAGAAATAGAGAACAACAACTTGATTCATCTGATAGTAGCCATAGTTATCCATATCACCCTTACCCATCCTATAGCAGTGAGAGCCAGAGCAATCCTTACCCACCTCAACAAAATTATCCTTGGCCCCCTCAACAACATGGTCCTGTAGGATACGATTTGCCAAATTATCAACAAGCCCAACAAGAGTATGTTGATCCTTTTCTGGGAAGGTATCCATTTTCTCTCCCAATGCACAAAACAGAAAGGGATGACATGATGAGCACATTTACTTATATATTTCCTACCGGATGGGGTGAAGGTAGTAGTAATCAAGCTCAACAATCTGATTCCCATGATGCACCACGTCACTCATTTTGATGGGGTAAAGGTAGCAGCAACAATCAAGCTCAACAATCTGAATCCCAAGATGCACCACGTCACTCATTTTGGTGGTGACATTATGTAATTTTAGTAGTAACATTATGTAAAATGTACTCTCTGTTATTTGTGATTTATGCTATGATGTTATGTACTTTGTCAAGTTCTTCTATTAAGGATGTATACTTTTTTAAAACTATTTGAGTTAAAATGTACATATGCCTCCACAAGTATAATAATTAAAAATAATTTTATACATCTAAGTCCAATAAAAGAAAATTTTGCCACAAGTGTAATATGGATTTATGACATATAAAGTCATTAATTATTGAAATAAAATGTAAAAAAAAACATTTTCTAGTGATTTAAAAATATGAAATATATTGGATCATACTTAAAAATTATGAAAAATTTATCAAAATTTATTTTAAAACCCAATAAATATGATTCTAAAAAAAAATATGCGTATCGATAAGTTTTTTGCAAATTGTGCGGAAAATAAAAAAATTCACAGTTCCGGTAACCGCAACCGTTACGCTACGGCCTTTACACCCCGCAACCGCAACCGCGTCACCGCTACTGTTACGGCGACCACAACCGCTTTTCAGAACCTTGCTTTTCACCATAGCTCTCATGAATCTTCCAAACCAAGCCCGAGGAGATCGTTTAAGTCCATATAAAGACTTTCTGAGCTTGCACACCTTGTTTGACCATGTCTATTTTCCATACCCGGCTGGGACATCCATAAATACTTCTTCTTCTAGGTCTCCGTGGAGGAAAGCGTTCTTTACATCAAACTGCAGTAGTGACCAATCAAAGTTTGTTGCCAATGAGAGAATGATCTGAATAGTGTTCATCTTGGCCACCGGTGTAAAAGTCTCTTGATAATCAATCCCATATGTCTAGGTATACCCTTTTGCCACTAATCGGGCCTTGTACCTTTCTAAAGTTCCATCAGCTTTGTACTTGATGGTGAAAATCCATTTGCACCCCACAATTTTTTTTCCTTTTGGCAATTCTACTATCTCCCAAGTTTGATTTTTTTCCAAGGCTCTCATCTCCTCATTCATGACCTCCCTCCATGGTTTCAATTTAATAGCTTCTTGGACACTATTGGGAACTTCATGGGAAGACATTTGGGTGACAAAAGCTTGATACTGAGGTGAGAGATGCTGAAGGGAAACAAATTGAGATATAGGGTGACGAGTGCAAGTTCTAACACCTTTCCTAATGACAATAGGCAATTCCAAGTCTTCATGAGAATCAAAAATCTGAGTTTCAATTTCATTACCTGTTTCAAGATCAATGCTTGGATCATGTGAGCTAATTTCGGGCTTCTTCCTTCTGGAATATACCTTGGTGATAGGTGTCTTGAGTCTCTCGTCCTTGGTCTCTGGAGACTCTATAGTGCTTAATGGATTCTATTCAGGACTCACATTCAGTTTAGGAGAAGACATATTTGAAGTAGGAGGAATATTTGGATTAGACGAAGAAGGCAAATCAAAACTAGCACTTGGTATGGGACTAGATACCACACTCGAAATAGGCAAGGAATGATCAACCTCTAACCAGCTATCTTCTCCTAAACTCTCCCCCTGAAGACAGGTGTCCCCAAAGTAAGGTTGGTGTTCTACAAAGGTAACATCCAAAGTGGTGTATTTCCTTTTTGTTGGAGGGTGATAACACTTATAGCCTTTTTGAGTAGAAGAGTACCCCAAGAATACACATTTGATAGCCCTAGGATCAAGTTTACCCCATAAATGACTATGAACATGCACATATACATCCGAATAGTTTTGGAGATAAGGACCCAACCCCTTGGAAATTTGGAAACAAGGATGAGAGTTTACTCACGGGAGATTGAAACTGAAGAACTCTTGATGGCATTCGGTTTATCAAGTATGCAGCAGTGAGTGTTGCTTCCCTCCAACAGGTTTTAGGAACTTTCGTTTGGAAAAGAATAGACCTAGCAACCTCAAGAAGATGTCGGTTCTTTTTTTCTACAACTCCATTTTGTTGGGGTGTGTCAACACAAGATGAGTGATGTAGGATGCCCTCATTTGCAAGATAAGTCATGAGATCTTGATTGAAGTATTCCTTGCCATTATCAGATCTAATTGTGTGGATTTTTGTCCCAAATTGAGTGCTAATGAATTTGTGGAATAGAGGAAAAAGAGTGGAAATTTCCGATTTGGACTTCATAAGATAGACCCAAGTAGTACGAGTGTAATCATCTATAAATGAGACAAACAACCGAGAACCAGAAATATTTGGAATACGGGAAGGACCCCAAACATCCGAATGTATTAAACTAAATGGAGATAACATTTGTGGAGTTTTCAAAGGAAAGGATACCCGATGATGTTTGGCTAATTCACAAATTTCACAATGAAATTTCCCCACTTTATTATTTGTAAACAAGGAAACATTTTTTCCAACAAAGGAAAGGGAGGGTGTCCTAACCATCTATGCCAGAGCCAAACTTGATCATCTTTTTGTTGAAATGTAGTAGAGACCAAACCTTGAGACTCTTGACTCTTTTTCACCAAATCTGCTTCCAAGAAGTATAAGCCGTCCTTCAATTCAGCATGCCCAATCATCTTCCCCGTAGAAGGGTCCTGAAAATTGCAACCAGAGGAAGTAAATAAAACTGAACATTTTAAATTGTCAGTGAGTTTTCCTACAGACAGCAAATTATAGGATAAATTTGGAACATAGAGGACTGATTTTAGGCACAAAGTGGGCGATAGTTGGACATTTCCTTTTCCAGCAATGGGGGACAAGGAACCATCGGTGACTATGATTTTTTGTTTTCTTAAACATGGGATATATGTTGAAAAATGATTGAAGGTGCTGGTCATGCAATCTGATGCACCAAAATCAACTATCCAGATACTAGAATTGACACTCTTGGAGGTGATTAAGGCAAAACTATTACCTGATTGGACCACGGAGCAAGAACCTGAAATTGGAGTCAAGTTTGTGGTTTGATTATCAACCTGATTTAGCAACTGTTTCAGCCTTTCAACCTCACTTTTGCTGAACCCCATAGCTTCATTATAGTCACCTACAGCCACAATTTAATGAGCTTGACCTAATTTTTCTGCCTGACTTCCTCCTTTGCTGCCAATTCCCTTCAAGCCTTGTGGTTTTCCATGAAGTTTCCAGCACATCTCCCTGGTGTGGCGCGGTTTGTGACAGAAATCACACCACATCTTCTCTCTATCCAGATTTTTCTTTCCTTCATTCCTCCCCCAAGCAACTTTTGATGCAGCCAAGGCTGAATTCTCACTGGTAGGCTTATCCAGCATCACCACCTGCCTACTTGCTTCTCCTCGAACATTTGAGAAAACCTCATTCAGGGATGATAAATTCTCCCTGTCCAAAATTCTGCCTCTAATCTGATCAAATTCACCATTTAACCCCACAAGGAAATCAAATATTCTTTCTTCTTCAAGTTCTTTTTGCAACTTCGCAGCGTCCATGCTACACACCATCTCAATCCTATGATGATGGTCTAGTTCCAACCAAAGGCTCTTGATGGTATTGTAGTATTCAGCGACACTGGAAGATCCTTGTTTTGTGTTGTGAATCTTCATTTTCAGTTCATAGATATGAGCTTTCATACCTACGTTAGAGTAAGTTTGTGCCGCAGCTTTCCAAATGTCCTTAGCCGTTTTAAGGAACATGTAAGTCTTCCCAATTTCTGGTTGAATAGAGTGGAGTAGCCATGACATAATCATGGAATTCTCCACATCCCAAGTCTTGAAATTGATCGGTTGGCTTTGGTGGAGGATCTGTGAGATATTCTAACTTCCCTCTGCCTTTGATTGTCAACATTGTTGATTTGACCATTCAAGGTAATTGGTCCCATTCAGTTTTGTTGAAGCAATCTGGAGACTCAAATTTTCAGATATTGAAAGGGCTTTGGGGGCTGAAGAAGATGCATCTGTAACCTCAGACATGATTTAATGAAGGAATCAGTGGGCAGCAAGACAAAAACTGATCTGAAGAGGACACAGAAACAGGTTTCTGAGGTTATAGAAGGGACTAACTTCTGAATCCGAGATGGCAAAAGACAATAACAATCAGAGGAATATAACAGAAATTCCAAATGGCAATGAAGGCCACAGTGAATCAGTTGTGAAGGCTGAATAATCCTAGCAATGAAGGCTAGGTTAAGAGGTGGCTAGGGTTAGGGTTTCTAAACCTGCTCTGATACCATAAAGGTTTGGAAGAGAATAATTCTTCTCATATCTTTCAAACATAATCTGTACAGGGCTATAAATAAAGTACAAAAAGTTGACTTCTAAGAATCTAAATAAGGAAACAACCTAATTCTAGCCAACATAAATGAGTATAGCTATACAACCTTTAATAGGGAAAGAATAACAGGCTGTTATACAGGCTTTATACACCCTAAGAAGATCCATATTCCAACACTCACTAACTGAAATGAAGAAAAGATACGGGGATGGGAATGCAAGGGGGAAAAAAAAAGAAAGCATGACCACTCTTTATCTGTTCAACACACATTGAAATGAAAAAAACCAAGATTTAAAATTACTCTTTGCTACCCTAAAGTGTTAGCTTTTTCCCACTTTGATCATCGAATTATGTAATTCCTCCCAATTTAAACTAATAAGCAAAATCTATCCAAAATTGGACGAAAAATACCATATCAATTCCACATCAGTGCCAAGTCCCTCCAATTTATGATGTAAACAGGGGAAAATGCAATAATTTAAGGGTCTATCTATGTGATAAAAAATATAATACTCAAGAGGCTAATGTGGGAAAGTACTTTGAATTCTATTTCCATGGTTGCCTTCAGGTTTTGGTTGGGTAGGATGCCACATGCCTCCAACTAGCACCATGTGGTTGGCATTCTCCCTCCAATGACAAATGTTGGTTATTGGTGTTAAGTGTTAGGGGTAGTTTGGTCTTTATGTATTATTCTTATTAGTATAAATAATTGTGTGTAAGGGGAAACCCTATGCTTTTTGAATTAAGAAATATACAGCAGCTCTCTCTCTCTCTCGTTCTTCTTCTGCTTCTCATCATCTATACATTCAACATGGTATCAGAGTAATATCTTCCTCCTTAAAGATGATTCCTCTCATTCTTTAGGTACGTCTATAGCAGCAGAAAAAAAAAAAAAATCAGCATGCTCAAAATTTAATGGGTATTCACCCTGTAATCTCCTTTTGATGTTTTGATCATTCTTGATTGCTTTTTTCATTTTTTTTTTTTTTTGATTTTTCGTCAATATTGGGTGAATTTTCAAAAGTTGTTGTTTGAACCTTTTTTTATTGGTTTTGTCCCTTCCTCTCACATCTGTGGGAGCTAACTGGTACCCTTAAAGGGTTTACTGTCCCTGGTTTGAGGTATTTTGGCCCTACCTTGGCTTTTTCTGCGTTTTGGTTAGTCTGCTTCAGTTTTTTGGGCTTGTAGGTGATCGGCTTACTGTGTTCTGGGATAATCTTGCCCTTTTTTAGTCTTAAAAGGTGAGTTGTTATGCTAATTCAGTGTTTTCTGGATTTGTTTGATATCCTGCTTGTGTTTCTGAACCATCTTTCTCTCATCTCATGGCTGCCAACGAGGGTAAGGGCAAGGAGAAGAGTGGACTAAGTCGTGGTATGACTCTTGGTGATAGTCCATCTCTCCAGATTAGTCCGATCAAGCTTAATGGTACCAATTACTTGATTTAGTCCCGCTCCTGCAGTCTTGCCATTGCCGCCCGGCGGTTGACAAGCTATATTACTGGTAGTACCCAGCAACCTACTAAGGATAGTTCTTTATCTGCTCAATGGATTTCTAAGAATGCTTTAGTTATGACCTGGCTCATCAATTCTATGGAGCCTACCATTAGTCGGACTTTTCTCTTGATGGATACTGCTCACAAGATTTGGATAGCTGCCTCTCAGATGTATTCTCAACAGGGAAATAATGCACAGGCCTATGAATTGCGTAAGAAGATTAGGGGTTTGGATTAGAAGGATTGCTCTCTGGCAGTCTACTATGCTGAGTTAAGTGGTTTATGGCAGGAGCTAAATTTCTACCAGAGTTTCTAGCCAGTTTGCTCCATGGATGCCACTATGTTTCAGCAGGCTGTGGAGAAGGAGCGAGTGTATGACTTTCTTGCTGGCCTGAATTTGGAGTATGATCAAATACGGATTCAGGTGTTGGGTCGCTCTCCGTTTCCTACATTGCGTGAGGCTTATGCACTAGTTCAGCAGGAGGAGAGTCGTCGTAGTGCTATGGTGCCTACTCCTATTCCGGATCGGTCAGCGATGATTGTCGGCCCCAAGTCACGTGATACTCCGCCTTGTCAGCCTCAAGGTGGTGGTAAGGGTCTATTGGTTGATCGGGGACCGGTTGAAGTGAGTATTGTGGGAAAAATAAACATGATAAAGAACACTGTTGGAAGTTGCATGGCTGACCTACTCGAGGCCGTGGTCGTGGTGATGGTGTTCGTCCTCAAGCACATGTTTCCTTGACTTCTGTTAGTGCCTCGAATGGTACTGGTTCTATTTCCCAGGATGAGCTTCACACTCTCAGACATTTGATGGCTCGACTTGATTCTTCATCTGCCTTAACTCCTTCCTCTTCTGCCTCTTCTAACTTTGCCCACACAGGTATTTCTATTAGTGCACTTAGTACCTCTTCGTCGTCTCCTTGGATCATTGATTCCAGTGCTACCGATCACATGACGGGTACTTATAGTTTTTTCCATTCTTATTCACCTAGTTCTAGGCGAGATAAGGTTAGAGTGGCTAATGGCACTTTATCTTCTATCTCCGGCAAGGGTTCTGTTCATTGCACCTCTTTACTTTCACTTTCATCTGTTCTTCATGTTCTTAATTTTTCAACTAACTTACTTTCTGTTAGTAGCCTTACTACTGCTCTCAATTGCTCTGTAACCTTTTTTCCGACTCATTGTGTCTTTCAAGAACTAGCTACGGGGAAATTGATTGGCAGTGGTAGAGCACAAAGTGGAATGTACTTTCTGGATGTCATTCTTGCCTCACCTTTGTCCTCTCAGGCTCTTCAATGCACTTCTGGCTTCTCCCTTCGTCTCCTTTATCAGTGGCATCGCCGTTTGGGGCATCATTCCTTTAGCATTTTAGAAAAACTTTTTCCTTTATTAGTTCGTGATTGTTCTAGGAATAACTTTGTTTGTGATGCTTGTGAGCTTGCTAAGCATAAACGTACTTGTTATCCTTCAATTAATAAAAGTACTTTTTCCTTTTATGCTTATTCATGCCGATGTGTGGGGTCCTTCCCCTGTGGTTTCTACCTCTGGGTATCGGTGGTTTGTCACATTTATTGATTGTTATTCCCATGTGACTTGGATTTATTTACTTCATACTAAAAATGAGGTTTTCTTGTGCTTCAAAAGTTTTCATAAAATGGTCTCCAATCTCTTCAATGCTACTATCAAAATTCTTAGGAGTGATAATAAGACTGAATATGTTGATGGCGCTTTCAAAGGCATACCTCAAGGAGCATGGCATTCTTTATCAGACTAGTTGTGTTGGCACTCCTGAACAGAATGGAGTTGCTTAACGCAAAAATGGCCACCTCCTTAAGGTTGCTCGCTCTCTCTTGTTTACCACGAATGTTCCTAAGTCTTTTTGGGGGGGTTGTTGTTCTTACCGCGGCTTACCTTATTAACCGTATGCCCTCTGATGTCCTCCACTTCCAAATTCCTCTTGAGCTTCTTCCTGTGACTTATCCCACTTCTTCCCTTCTGCCTCAGGTTTTTGGTAGTGTCTGTTTTGTTCATCTTCAACCTTGTACTCATGGAAAGCTTGATCCTAAGGGTGTCTAGTGTGTCTTTCTTGGTTATTCTGCTACTCAGAAAGGCTACAAATGCAATGACCCTCACACTCATAAGCTATATATTAGTATAGATGTCACCTTCCGTGAATTTGAGTCCTTTTTTTCTAGTTCTCCGCTATCTCCTCAAAAAGAGAGTGGTATCGATGAGATTGTGGATGAGACGGCATCATATCAGCATGAGTTGTCTTTTTTCATTCCTAATCAGTGGACTGTTATTTGTGGTGAGGGAGAGCCTAGCAGTTCTGTTGATAAGGAGTCGGATATCGGTGGTCGTTTGGACAGAGTTGATCTTAGGACTTATTCACGGCGTCAGAAAGAGCAAGCTTCTCTTGTGCCACCAAGTCAATCATCATCTCCTATGCTAGTTCCACACCCAGTTTCCACTGACTTAACTCTACAGGTAATGATCCTCAACCCATTTCTTCACCTGTTGTTGATGTTCCTGTTACTGATGATTTGAGTCTTCCTATTGCTCTCAGAAAGGGGGTTAGAGCTTGTACTCAACACCCTATTTCTAAATTCGTGTCATATGACTCGTTGTCTTCTCCATATCGTGCTTTTGTTTCGTCTCTTTCTTCTGTGTGTATTCCGCAGGGTTGGAAAGAAGCCATCAATGATTCTAAGTGAAAGGTAGCTATGGTAGAAGAGATGCAAGCTTTGAGTAAAAATAACACATGGGAGTTGGTGTCTCTTCCTAATGGAAAAAAACCAATCGGATGTAAGTGGGTGTTCACCATTAAGCACAATGCAAATGGGACGATTGAACGGTACAAAGCAAGACTAGTGGCCAAGGGATTTACCCAGACATATAGAATAGATTATCAAGAAACTTTTGCCCCGGTAGCAAAGATGAATTTCATTCGAGCTATTATGTCGTGTGCTACTAATTTGGGATGGTCCCTACAGCAACTAGATGTGAAGAATGTTTTTCTTCATGGGGATTTGGAAGAGGAGGTATATATGGATGTACCTCCAGGATTCTCATCTCAGTCTACAGTTGGAAAGATTTGTAGATTGAAGAAGACTTTGTACAATTTGAAACAATCTCCTAGAACCTGGTTTGGTAAATCCCTAAAGGCAATGCTGGGATTTGGGTATTAGCAAAGCAATGCGGATCACACTTTGTTTGTCCAACACAATGTACAAAAAGTAAAAGTGCTTGTTGTATATGTGGATGACATAGTTGTGACAAGTAATGATGAGGAGGAGGTGACCCATCTCAAGATACAGTTAGCTAAGGAGTTTAAGATAAAAGATCTTAGTCCATTGAGATACTTTCTTGGGATTGAAGTTGCCAGATCTGATAAAGGCATCTTTATTTCTCAAAAGAAGTACATTATGGATCTTCTCGAGAAAACGGGCATGGTGGGCTGCAAACTAGCTGATTCATCGATTGAGACTAATCGTCGTCTTTGTAGTAGGGTTTAGTGAGCCTGTGAAGAAGGAAAGGTACCAAAAACTTGTGGGAAGACTGACATATCTCTCTCATACTCGTCTAGATATTGCCTATTCAGTTGGGATAGTGAGTCAGTTTATGCATGATCCTCATGCAACTCATTTGGATGCAGTCTATCGCATATTGAGGTACCTTAAATCTGCCCCTGGAAAAGGAATTTTGTTCTCTAATCATGGTCACTTGAGGTTGGAAGCGTTCGTTCACAAATGCAGATTGGGCTCTATAGATGACCGACGCTCTACCTCTGGTTATTGTGCTTTTGTAGGGGAAATCTAGTCACATGGCATAGTAAGAAGCAGGCGGTAGTTTCCAGATCTAGTGCTGAAGCTGAATACAAGGCTATGGCATATGGAACATGTGAACTAATGTGGCTTCAATCTTTGTTGAGTGATATAGGGCTTGATTGGAGTGATCCCATGACTTTGTATTGCGACAACAAGGCTGCTATTAGTATTGCACACAATCCTGTTCAACATGACCGGACTAAGCATATTGAGATTGACAGACATTTCATTAAGGAGAAGTTGAATAAGGACGTGATATGTATGTCTTTTGTTAAATCTGAAAATCAATTGACGGATGTTTTTACTAAGGGTCTTAGTGATAAGGTCTTTCACCCTATTTGTTGCAAGTTGGGCATGAGAGACATCTTTGCACCAACTTGAGAGGGAGTGTTAAGTGTTAGGGGTAGTTTGGTCTTTATGTATTATTCTTATTAGTATAAATAGTTGTGTGTAAGGAAGAAACCCTATGCTTTTTGAATTAAGAAATATACAGCAGCTCTCTCTCTCTCTCTCTTGTTGTTGTTCTTCTTCTTCTTCTTCTTCTCATCATCTATACATTCAACAGTCCAAATTAGGAAAAATTACATATTTTGAGGACCAAAGTTGGAAAATAAGTGAGAGAAACGCTAATACTTTAGAAGGGCAAATTGTAATCTACCATATTTTAAATATATTTTATGGGATAAAATAGTGTTTTATGCAACATAAAGAGTGTCAAAAAAAGCCACTTTGTAATTGTGCAACAAAAAGTACAAATAATGACAGCGTTAAATACAATTTAAAAAAGGTGTTCAATTAGTACACATTAATGTGTGTTTGGGAGGAGAAAGATTGGGTACACACCCAATTTTTGGCATAGTGCATAAAGTGGTTACCCCGTGACTTGAACCTATAATCCAAGGTTATTAGGCCATTTAATTGATAGATATTTTTGCTATGCACATATCAGGATTCATAAGGGAAGTATCAGACACATATCCCATACCTTTATCCATGTTCCAGTGTACAAGTACTTGAAGTTCAATTATCTTGAAGATCCCATGTAATATAGATTTGAGCCTAGGTCTCTCTTTATCTAACTGTGTCAACATTTTGTACATGAAGACTAGCGAAGGTAATTTTCATCAGATCATTCTCAAAATTTCCACTAAAATCAGGGTAGAGATGGATTTATGGAATGCAAGGTTTGGGATAGGGAAGATACCCATCCTAGGTAGACGACAAGGAGGGCCACCAAAAACAGGGCAGAGATAGGTTTATAGAATGTATGATTTAGGATGGGAAGATACCCTTCCTGGATAGAAGACAGGGATGGAAAGGAATTCCTCCTATGCTGCCTTGGATTAGGATAGGGGGATCCCATCACACATTCAACTTGTTTCATGCCTGGATTGGAATGAAACAAATTCGTGATATATCAACCTGACCATAAAAATTATCCCAAGTTAATTAAATAAATAGAATGCAACAGGGAGGCAACATGCAGACCTAGTAGTATAAACTCCTGCAGCTAATGTCGTAGCTCCTCCGACAGTCATAATCAACTTACTCCGGTCAGTCAATAACACCCTGAAACCCCCTGCATATTGAAATTAAGAAACACTTGCATCAAAAAGATATGCTCTTGGTTTGACCCAAATGATAATGATTAGACAAAAATGTTTTATGTCCATTCATACATTGCAAACTGTAAATATATAACTATGTAAGAAAAATAGAAATACAGTGGCTGGAGGTGTATCTTCAATCATGTGAATGTGCAACTTTAGCAAACAACTACTACTAGTGCTGCACATCAAAATACGTAAAGAAACATGTAACATTAAATTCACAATTGCAAAAGCCAACATGACCGAGCACTGGGAAATGCTTTTTTAGAAGCCAACATGATGTCAACAAAAACCAATATGAGTGAATCACAATTCATGGCTGAGCTAACCTAAGGTTTGATTTGATCAATTAAAATATAATAAGCTCCCTGTCCCTGTATCCACTTCAAATGACTAAAGACTACTGAAAGCACCACAGATGTGTTAGCATATAATAGATTAGCAGCCGAAAGTTCATTTTGTTTAATCACCGAAAGTAGCATTACAGTAGTGGTTGTATTATTTTATGCCCTCAGGGCCCTTCTTGTCTCTCTGTTGTAACCCTAATTTCATCTATAAAATGAGGGATGATTTGATATCATACCCAAGCTGATTATTCAAGCTTCATGGTATCAGAGCCTCGGGTTCGAAATTACCTCTGCATCGACCTTCCGCAGCCTTCGTCGATCTCCTCCCGCAGTTCCTCAGCCTTCGTCAGTCGCCTTCCACCACTCGTCGAGCCCCTCCCGCAGGTCGTCAGTCTTCGTCTGCCTCCGTCGACCCTTCGTCTGCCTCAGTCGAACCTCCGTCAGTCGCCGTCAGCCATCGTCAGCCCTCGTCGAGCCTTCTCTCCTCTCGGTTGGTATCCCTAGTCCTATATACACAGTACTAATACATATATATATATATATATATCTCTGAATACCTAAACATTTATGTATATATCTCTACACAGTACTAATACTGCTACATATATATAAATGAATACCTAAAACATTCGATATATTCAAAAACAAAAAAAAAACAAAAAAAAAAAAAAAAAAAAAAAAAAAAAAAAAAATTTATGGTTTCTTAAGTTTGTTATGCCTTTATAGTGGTCATTGTGCCACCATCTTCCGGGTTTGTGATCGCCACTAGTTTTGTTGAGGGTTCTGTAGTATCGTATCCATGGAAGATTCCACCAGTGTGTCCCCTACTTCTCAAACATCGAGGAGTGAGAATCTTATTATACCTACTACCATGACTGAGAACCCCAACCCTAGTTTAAAAATCACCACCTCTCTATTTAATGGTCAAAACTACCTCGCATGGTCTCAAAGTTTGACTCTATTTTTGAAGAGCAGAGGGAAGATGGGATATGTTGATGGCAGGATACAGGCACCTAGTACCACTGACTCGGGTTATGCCCAATGGGAGATTACCAACTCTTTGATTATGGGTTGGCTGATTCATTCGATGGTTCCTGAACTTGGTGAGGGCTACTTGTCTATGGAGACTGCCCAGGATGTTTGGGATGCTGTGGCTACCACCTATTCTCGCAAAGGGAATTTCTCACAGGCCTTTGAGTTGCGCCGCTCTATTGAGAGCTCATTTCAGGGGGAGCAGACTGTCCTGCAATATTTTACCTTCCTCACTAACGGCTGGAAACGCCTTGACCACCTGGAAGACTATAAGCCCGTTTGCCCTGCGGATTCTGTCGGGTACAAGAAGTTTTTCGCACGAGAACGGGTCTTTAAATTTCTAGCCGGCCTAAACGTGGAGTATGATCCAGTTAGGGGTCGAGTTTTGGGTATGGACACTCTTCCTTCACTTCAGGAGGCATTTGCCTATGTACAGAATGAGGAGAGTCGCCGGTCTGTTATGATGTCCCCTGTCTCTACTGACCGCTCAGCATTACTGTCTACTCCTCGAGATGGCCTTAGCCTGACTCCCGTCCCTCCGTCTGCTGCTAAGGAGTCTGTATTCTGTGATTACTGCAAAAAGCCGCGACACACTCGTGAGACGTGTTGGAAGCTTCATGGGGCTCCATCCGGGGGTCGAGGTGATCGGTCTGGTTCTCGAGGCGGTCGGTCAGGCCAATCAAGAGGACGTGGTTCCTATTCCCGGGCTCATCAGACTAGTGCCGTTGATCCACTTGATTCTAATTCTGTTTCTGTTGGCCCAACTTCTGATACTGAGCTGGAGGATGCTTTGCGCCAATTGTTGGACCGTCGGTCTTCTTCTGCTCTCAGTACAGCTCTGCATCCTTTGCCCGCTCAGGTAACTTAGCCTCTTCTCCTTGCGCTTTCCTGTGTCATAAGTCTTTGCCTTGGATCATTGATTCTGGTGCCTCAGATCATATGTCTGGTTCCTCTGATCTTTTCTCTGTCTATAAGCCCTCTTCAGGTCAAGACAAAGTTCGGATTGCCGATGGTACTGTTTCTTCCATTTCTGGAAAAGGTTTAGTCCACGTCACTCCTACCATACATCTGTCTTCTGTTCTCCATGTTCCCAATTTTTCTGTTAATCTGTTATCCTTGAGTCGTCTCACCCAGGATTTGAATTGTAGTGTGACGTTTTTTCCTGATCATTGTCTTTTTCAGGACCTTGTCACGAGAGGACGATTGGCAGTGGTAGTGCAGAAAATGGTCTCTACTTCCTAGATCAACCGGACAAACTTGCTTATCCTTCCACCACATCTTCTACTACCCCAGCTGATTTATGGCTGTGGCATCGGCGTCTTGGGCATCCTTCTTTCCATTTACTTAAGCATTTATTTCCTTCTGGTTTTGCCAATCATCATGTGTCTGACTTTCTTTGTGAGTCTTGTCAACTCGGAAAACAGCACAGAGCTTCTTTTGCTCCCAGTTTGAATAAAAGTTTAGTTCCTTTTTCCTTAATACATTCTGATGTTTGGGGTCCCTCTCGTGTCATGTCTGTGAAAGGTCATCGATGGTTTGTTACATTTATTGATGACTTTTCTCGTACTACTTGGGTGTATCTCATGAAAGATAAGAGTGAAGTTTTCTCTGTGTTTCGCACTTTTCATAAGATGATTTGTACTCAGTTTGGGGCCACTGTCAAACTTTTTCGTTTTGATAATGGCGGGGAATACATCGATTCTGGGTTAGGACAATATTTCTCTACTCATGGCATTATCCATCAGACCTCTTGCACCAATACCCCTCAACAAAATGGGGTGGCGGAACGCAAGAATCGACATCTTCTTGACATGGCTCGGTGTATGTGTTTTTCTATGAATGTGCCTCGACCCTATTGGGGCGACGCTGTTCTCACCGCTGCCCATCTTATTAATCGTCTCCCTACCCAGGTCTTGCAAAACCAGGCTCCTCTTCACGTCCTCCTCGGTTCTCAGTCCTTGTTTTCTATTCCCCCAAAATTTTTGGTTGTGTCTGTTTTGTTCATAATCACTCTCCCTCTCGTGGTAAGTTGGACCCTCGCTCCCTCAAGTGTGTTTTCCTTGGTTACTCTCCTACTCAAAAAGGGTATAAATGTTACCACCCTTCTTCTCGCAAGTGGTTTGTATCCATGGATGTTACTTTCTTTGAGTCCCAGTCCTATTTTTTGTCCTCTCCGGTCTCACCGTCCTCATTTCCGGGGGAGCCTTGGTGTGAAGTGAGTCCTGTGCTCCCTATGGTGGTGGAACCAGTTGTTCCTGCACCACCACCCTCTTCTACTGGGACTATAGAACCTGCTGCCACCAAGGATAAGGTCGAGCATGTTTATGTCCGGGACATAGACAGACAACACTGGATACAAGGGACCACTTCTGCTACTCCACTGCCATCTCCTGCTTCTGATGAGAGTCCAGGTAACTTTGAATCTCTTGACTCCATTGATCTTGATGTTCCTATTGCCAAGAGAAAGGGTGTGAGATCTTGTACTCAACATCCTATCTCACAGTTTGTGTCATACTCTCATTTGTCATCCTCATATAGAGCGTTTGTGTCCAATATTTCCTCTGTTAGCATTCCTAACCATTTTCAGGATGCTCTTGCTACCTCTGAGTGGAAACTAGCCATGATTGAGGAAATGAAAGCACTTAGGAAGAATGGCACTTGGGAATTGACTGAGTTACCTACGGGCAAACGACTGTGGGATGTAAATGGGTATACACTGTGAAACACAAAGCAGATGGGTCTATTGAGCGTTACAAGGCAAGACTTGTGGCAAAAGGGTTTACTCAGACATATGGCATCGATTATCAGGAGACCTTCGCACCCGTGGCTAAGATGAATTCAGTCAGAGTACTTTCTCTCTAGCAGCTAATCTTGATTGGCCGCTTTATCAGTTTGATGTCAAGAATGCCTTTCTTCATGGTGACCTCGAAGAAGAGGTATATATGGACATTCCTCCTGGTTTTGAGAATCATCAGACAGAGGGCAAAGTATGCAAGCTTCGGAAGTCATTATATGGTCTCAAACAGTCTCCAAGGGCTTGGTTTGAGAGATTCACTCAGGCTATGTTCAAATATGGCTTCAAACAAAGTCAGGCAGATCACACATTGTTTGTGAAACATTCCTCACGTGGTAAGACTACAGCACTTATTGTTTATGTAGATGACATAGTTCTTACAGGCAATGATAGTGAGGAAATACCTCTGTTGAAGAAATATTTAGCAAATGAATTTGAAATCAAAGACTTGGGAAGCTTGAAGTATTTTCTGGGAATTGAAGTTGCTCGCTCTAAGGATGGGATATTTATCTCACAGAGAAAATATGTGCTTGACCTGTTGAAGGAAACTGGGATGCTTGGCTGCAAGGCATGTGCCACTCCACTGGAACCTAATCAGAAATTGGGGGATGATGAAGGAGGAGAAGTTGTTGATAGGGGGAGCTATCAGCGATTAGTGGGAAAACTCATTTACCTATCTCACTCTCGTCCTGATATTGCTGTTGCTGTCAGTGTGGTCAGTCAGTTTATGCATGCTCCTCATCAGATTCACCTTGAGGCTGTCATGAGAATCTTGAGGTACTTGAAGTCTGCCCCTGGTAAGGGTCTTTATTTTTCAAAGTATGATCATCTTCGTGTGGAAGCCTATACAGATGCTGACTGGGCTGGATCAGTAACTGATAGGAGATCGACTTCAGGGTATTGCACATTTGTTGGAGGCAACCTAGTTACTTGGAGGAGTAAGAAACAGAATGTGGTTGCCAGGTCAAGCGCAGAAGCTGAGTTTAGAGCTATGGCACAAGGTGTGTGTGAACTTTTATGGATCAAGTTATTGTTGAGTGATCTAGGTATCGATCAGAAGGATTCCATGCGGTTATACTGTGATAATAAGGCCGCCATCAACATCGCTCACAATCCAGTTCAACATGACAGGACAAAACATGTTGAGATTGATCGCCACTTCATTAAGGAGAAACTCACTAGTGGTACCATTTGTACTCCTTTTGTCCAATCTGGTGAACAACTTGCTGACATTCTCACCAAGGGGGTTGGGAATAAACCATTTCATGACATATTAGGCAAGCTGGGCATGAGAGATATCTTCGCACCAGCTTGAGGGGGAGTGTTAGCATATAATAGATTAGCAGCCGAAAGTTCATTTTGTTTAATCACCGAAAGTAGCATTACAGTAGTGGTTGTATTATTTTATGCCCTCAGGGCCCTTCTTGTCTCTCTGTTGTAACCCTAATTTCATCTATAAAATGAGGGATGATTTGATATCATACCCAAGCTGATTATTCAAGCTTCAAGATGCAACTCAACTAAAACTCAGCACAAATAGCATCTTCATATGAGAAACCACTTACTGTAGAGCCAACTTGTAAGACTTATAATAAAAGACAGAGAATATGAATGCATGGTTATTTGTTGTATACCTTCAATGTGAGTAAAAGTCGTATTGATGGCAACAAGCCACTTCTCTCTTTCGCCACTGATCCGTTCTATAAGCATTCTTCTGTTATGGTCCTCTGTCAGTTTTGCTTCGTGGGCCCAACCTTCAGCCTCAGCTATGGCCTTCACTCTTATGGTTTCGCGTTCCATTTTAGCTCTCTCTTTCTCAGTCTGGCATTGCTGAGCTTGGATCTGATCTTCAGTTGCTCTCCTTGCTTGTTCTTTCCGTATGGAGTACTCCTCTTGCATCCTACCCAATTCAGCATTGTGCCGCCTCTGAGATTCATGGTTTGTCTGAAAACGATGACAATAATAAATTTAACCTGCTTAATGGTAATTATCTTCTGATTTTCTCAACATTTTAAAGGAGGAACGAAAACTCTACAAGTCAAAGGTGTTCAAATATCAACTGAAGTTACATTTGAACAGATGTGACAATACATGTTATATTCTTAAAGCCAATAACTCCAACAAGGTTTCACAAAGGAGGAAAGAGTCTACTCTGGTCAAGTTCTCAAGTCCTACAAAGGAAAAAAATAAATAAAAAAACTACTCTTTTTACCTGCATTCTTTTCTAGCCAATTCATCTTCCTATTGTAGCATTTGTGCCTTTGTTTGTTCTTCTTGTTGAATTAAATTCCTTTGTTCCGCAGCCATTTTCCATTGGTTATCCTGCCAATGCAGATATAATTGTAACAAAAGAGATAGCAGAAGATAAGAAAATAAATAAACTGGAACTTAAAGATAACATATTTTGGCGTTATGCAAGGAAACTGAGAATTTGTGAGAACTATTGAAGTACAACTGATATCCAATTTTTTTTTTTTTTTTTTTTTTTTTGATCGGTAAAAGTCAGTTATTAGTTGTTAAATTAGCACCTATGGGAGTAAGCACCCCACCCTTGGCAAAGCACCAAGTGCTTGCCCCCTTAATTCAACTCTCCTAAGGAGAGTTGAACCCATGACCTCCCCTTAGGCACTAAACCCTTAAGAAAGTCATAGTGGCTAACTAGGCTAGGCCTAATTAGTTACGACTGATATCCGTTGACATGTTCCATAGTTATGGAAGGCTTCCATCTATAGATTTTCAAATCCCTAGTTAAGGGATTTGGGAATGAATTAGAAAGGGAAAGAAAAAAGTGGGTGAAACTAAGTAAAATATAAGTATATTTTATTCATATTTCGCCTACATTTTCTCTTTTCCTCTCCAAATCCCCAAACCAAACACAGTTAATGGAAATTGTAACAACCTCCTATCACGTTGTTTGATAAGCAGGTTCAGTTTCAGTAGTAAGTAAGAATCACAAAAACCAACTCATTTTCTAAAAACAAAAAACTGTCTTGTTCTGTCTATCCAGTTTTAAGCATTACCAATGAAAGGTTGGATTTTTCCCTTATTCAAAGCCAAAGGTTATGAGTGGTTTTTTGGTATGATACCTTTTTTTTTTTTTTTCCCTTTCATTTATCATACAAAAATCCTTATTATCACATGAGTTTTCCTAAAGTAGAGTACTTAACACGCCGGAGATATTCAACCCAATCCTTTTCACAAGCTAATGTGGCAACAGCAACATTGAAATGGAACAGAGATTTTGGTTCTTTTTGTAGTGCAACCAAATAAATGTTGCAGTAATTCGGGGAATGAATTAGGTTGACATTTTTTGGGTAACAATGGTAAGTCCATTTTCTAAAACTTCAATTGATAAGTAGTCATTCATTCGAGCACAGTATCAAAATTTTCCATTATTCTAAAGGGATATGAAACAAACATCACCCACTATTTGAGATTGAGATTGCGATTGAATGGCTTCGTAGTGAGCTTTCTCTGCCTCCAATTCAACAAATAATCTCTATAACGAACAAAATATGAATATTCATGTTGGGAAAAAAAATTCCGAGAAAATTATAATACCCTGTGTTGATTTGCTGGAGGGCTTTGGTGCCTCTCTCCAACGATTCAGGATCGAAACCGCCTCTCGGCTCATCGGGGGCCGGCTCGGACTTCGTAGCCGAATTGGAAGAGTCGGTCTGCGGAGAAGGAGAAGGAGAAGAGGAGGGAGAGAAGAGTCGGCCATTGATGACTTTCTCCAAGTTCGATTTCTCGATTTTCTGGCGTGAGAGCTTAAAACCTGTTCTCTCTCAAACTGTAACAACATTTTGTTTGGAGGAAGTGAGCCATGGGAGAAGATATGGCCGCAAATAAAGAGCCCGTTCCCGAACAGGTTTGAGCTGCGCTCGTTAAGCGCTCGTTTGAATTTCATTGTTAAATTTTTTTTAAATTTGAGCTCGTTACATTTTTAATAAATAAAGCTTAAACATTCTAAAGTTCCGTTCGTCACCTCGAATACTTTAATATTTATTATTTATATATTAAATAATATAAAAAAATAAGATAAATATGTTATTTATATATTTAGAAAATATAAATATAAATAATAGTTAATTATAAATAGTACATTTATATAATAGTGATAGTAGATATTATCATTTTGATAAAATATTGAGTTTTTTTAGAATATTTATATATATTGTATATATAATTATATAATTAAAGTTTTAATTGTAATTTTAGTTTTATACACAAGTATAAATTTATAAATTTTTTGACTCGTTAAGGCTCGTGAGCAGGCTTAAACTCGAGTCAAGTCTAAATCAATTCGGCTCGAGCTCGGTTCATTAAATTTTTATTGAGTTCGAGTTCGAGCTCGACCTTGAACTCGTTAAAATCTTAATAAACAAATCTAAACATATTAAAACTCGACTCGGTTCGGTTCGTTTACAGCCTTAGGATAAGATATCTAGGGGTAGATCTCTAGTTTGGTTTAAAAATTTTGTACTTGATTATTAATCTCAAATATATTAAGCCTTTGTTTGGGATGCGGGTGAACTTTTTTAATTTTTTTATTTTTTGATTACTTTGATATTAACAATTCTTATTTGAGATAGAATTTTTTGGATAGAAATCTTAGAATAATTTATCTTATATAATTAGATACTAGTAAAATTACATTTTTGATCTTCACTATTTAATATTTTTTTAAATAAAATTTATTTATTAAATTATTTATACTTAATAAAGTATAAATAATTATTTATTTTAATAATCATATGGTATTAATTAAAGTAAAATAAAATTTAAAAATCTCAACTATAAATTAAAATAAATTTACATAATTTTTATTAATATTCTATTTATTTAAGTTTTTAAAAGTTTTCGTAAAAAAAATTAAATAAAATTTATAACTCAGATTTAATATTCTTATTATTTGGTAAACAATTTAAAAGGATAAAATAGTCTTTTGAATATTTATCCTTCTCCATAATGGCCCTATTTGGTAGAGCTGTGTGAAAGTACTTATAGCTTATACCTTAACAGCTTATAGCTTATAACTATGAACATAAGCTGATTTCTGACTTATAAATTAAGCTTCTCCTGCCCCACTCAAAGAATAAGTTGATTTCTAACTTACAAAAAGCTATAAGCTGTATTGTTAAGATAAACCAAATACATAAAAATAGCTTAAATTAAGCTGAAAGCTTAAATAAGCTGAAATTAAGCTGTACCAAACAGGGCCAATATCCTAAATAAATATAGGATTCAATTGAATAATGTAATTCAGATATCTAATTCTATGACTAAACAAACATAGAATACAAATTCAGTTCAATTAAATAGTCAAAGACAACGTATTCTAGGACTAACAATACGATGAATTATCCAGTTCGTTCAAACAAACACGCCCTATGGGTTTAAAGGTTCAATTGAATCAAAAGTTGGGGAATTTTTGTAACTATAAAAAATAAAAGAGAGGTGCGTACGCATAACCGTTGATTTGGGCTTGGGTCGGATTCCTGGGAAGGGGGTGGGCTGGGCTGGGCCCATAAAGCTTAATCATGTATTTTTTATTTTTGTATTTATATAGATTGAGTTCACAGAAATTAGTCCAGTTTAGAACCATGAGTTCACGGATCTCATTTTAATTATCTGATTAGCTAATCTTTTAGCTTTCAGTATTTAGATTATTCATAAATAAAAAATAAAAAATAAAAAAAAACAGATTAGATTGGTCCAATATTGTAATTATGGGTGTGTCTCCCTCTCCTTTCCTTCCTTAACTGTTCCATTACATCTGATCATTTCTTCTGGAGTGCAGGAGTTTTAGAGCATGAACTTAATTCTAACCATGGTTTTTATGGAATGGTGATTTAATTTTTTTTTTTTATTTTTTTTTTTTTTTTGGGTACAACGGAAAGAATGGTGATTTAATTGCGATCACCACGAAGCTCTTAATTTGTTGGAATTACTGAATTTCATAACAGAACAATTTTGTTTCTTTTTAGATTTTCTTTAATATCTAATTTGTTGATGGTTAACCTATTGTCTTTCTAAACTGAATATGAATTTGTAAGAATTGGGTTGCCAAGTGTCAATTATTGATAGGTAAAACGATGGAATAAAAGTTGAGACCCCCTTTGGGGGTCACCCTCTTCACCCCCCTTTAGTTTTGATTGGTTAACTTTTTTTTTTGTTTTTCTTCTCACCCAATCTCCAACCTCCATGTGTGTGAGAGGGTTGTGGGGGTGGGTGTTTTAAGGGGGTCTAAATCAATGCCCAAAACGATGGGTTGGCGAGGGACACTAGCCAATGGTGTGGGGTTGGAGCTTAAAATGGTGTCAACCAGTAGGTATGTTAAAGAGCCTTCATTGCTAAGCACAAAGGGAGACATACCCATATGAAGGGAATGGGGATCCTTCCAACTCTACCCCAACTCACTCAAATATTCCAAAGAAGCCAAAAACTCTTATTGGTACAAAGGTTTTGTTATAAGATAATGGCCCTATATCTCCATACTGTATTTGTCACTATCAAAGATTAATTATTATGTATTTGTATACATTTATATAATCCTTTGGCATCTTTTTGTTACTTGTAACATTTTTTTTCTATCGATTGTGGTTATATCCAATTTTATTATTTGTAACATGTCAATCATTGTCAAATCTAATATCATTGATTATAGCCAATCGATTTTGATCTATCAATTTAGATCATGAATCATCTTTAAAGACCTATTATGGCCCCATTATTGATATTATTATTATTAAACTTGTTTGGTTCCTGTTTTTAAGATTCACTTTTCAAAAAAATGAATATTTTTATTTTCCGTGTTCTTTTTGTTTTTTGTTTTCACTGAATTTTTTTAATATTCTAAGTAATTTTTTTAATTTTTAGATACACCTAACATAAATACACTTAAAAAGTATAATATTTGTGAAAAATATCTTTAAAAATTTATTAAATACCAAAAATACAAAAAAAATAACAAGAATTCAATACATTTTTCGTATTCTTGTGTATTTATTGATTTTTTAAGATATTTTTTTACAAATATTTTACTTTTAAAATACATCTAAAAAACTAAAAAAAATACTTAAAATTTAAAAAATATTCACTAAAAAAAACACAAAAAATAAAAAACTTAAATTTTAAAAAATTAAATCTAAAACATTGAAATCAAATACACTGTTGTTTTAGGAAGTTGGTAAAAAGCTGATTTTTGGCTTTTTACCAAGTTTTTTTGGCTTTTTTGGAAGTGATTTGAGAAGTTGGTAAAAAGCTGACTTTTTACTTTTTAGTTTAATATTTATTTATGGTGTCAAATCAAATTAAAATGACCAAAATACCCTTATCCAACCTAAGAGATTTATTTTTTTATTTTTTTTTCATAGGCTCTAATTTATAATTTTACGGCTGCGTTTTTGGCACTTGCCAAATGGCTTTTCTGACGTTTTTGGCAGCCAAGTTTTTAGACATTTTATCTAAAAAGGTGACTTTTTACCATGTTCCCAAAATGGCACTAATTATTATCATGTTTTGTGCAAGAGTCATGGAAAGCATCAAGTGGTTAAAGGAGGTGGTGAACATGGAGTCCGGATCCCCTGCCATACTTTCCTACCATGCCCCAAAACGACGTCGTTTTGGGGCAGAATTTCCAAAAAAAAAAAAAACAAAACAGAACCAGAGAGTCACCATTGTTGAAGCTGCAGTGCCGAAGACGAAGACGCCATTGTTGAAGCTGCAGTATATATATATATATATCTTTATATCCATACAAATCTACAATACATATATATATATTACCAATAATAGGCTAAAAAATATAATAAAAATGTGAATGTATATATCAGATTTGGGTTTTGTTTGGCGAAAATTCAAAGTAAAATCAGACTTTCGAGAACAAAAGTCCTTTCTCTCTCCATAATTAACCCAATTACAGTCAAAAAAGATTGAGTGCCATGCCAAAAGAAAACATTAGCAAATTACAGTCAAAAAAGAAAACCCAATTTTTTTATTTTTTATTTTTTATTTCCCAAATTAACTAGATCAGCTATGAAGATAATAAAGACCCAGACCTGAATTTTGAGTAATCTATCAATCTCAGCGTCCTGTCGCTGTAACTCGCGATCAATCTCATCACCCATAACACCCAAGAAAGAGGAATCACCAGAGGAAGCCAAGCGACCATTGTCAAGTGATAAACCTAGACCGGTCGAGACCGATCGGGCTTGCAAGAAATCCACGGAAGACATCTAGGAATTGTTCTCCAAGAAATCTTGCTCTTTGTTCTCCACCGTCACTTCCATCCGCAGCAGGAAACGGACCGGGTGCGAACCCAACCACGTGAACTGAAAATCACAAACAACCAAACCCTAATCAGCAAGATTTGTGCATATTAATAAAACAAACACAAATGAGAGAGAGAGAGAGAGAGAGAGATGGTGCTGGGGCATAGCCATGACTGGCTAGCAAGAGAGAGGAAAGAGGATTTCTGCAAAGAAATATACAGAGTAGAGCAGGGTAGGGTAGGGCGAAGGGAGTCTGGTTCTGTTTTTTTTTTTTTTTTTTTTTTTGGAAATTCTGCCCCAAAACGACGTCGTTTTGGGGCATGGCAGGAAAGTATGGCAGAGGATCCGGACTCGGTGAACATGTGGCAGTTTGCAATATTTTGTAAGGGATGCGGCACTAACTTCAACTGCCACCTCCTTTTGTGGTGATGAGCACGAGTGAAAGAAAACTACCTTGGGCAGTTTTATAAGGAAAATGCATTGTGGGGGCGACCCCATCACTCACACTGTTTTTTGATTGGTAAAAATATATATATTTTTTTTTCTAAGTCATGCTTGCACAGTCCCTCACGTGGAGGTGGGGATGCTGGGGGTCACCCTCCACTAGGGGTGCCCAGCAGTGCCGGTTTTATAAACCGTGGGACTGAGCCTATTTATAGGTTTAGGGAGATCAAACAAGGGTAGTGGAATTCAGTGGAGAGGGGCACAAATTAATGATAACGTTAATTTTTTTTTTCATAATAAATAATAATGAGATATTACTAAACTTAAATATTAAGAGTTCATTTGGATAAATGTGAATTTTAAATTAAGGGATTTGAGATTAAATTTTATACAAATATTGGAGAGTAACTATTTTATAGGTAGATTAAAAAATTAAAAAAGAAGATAAGTTGAAATAGAAGATATATTTTAGTAGAGAAATTCTATAAAACATACTGCAAAAAAAGTGTCTATCATATGTTGCAATTATGATCTCCGTGGTCTTTAGTTATAACACATTTTAGTGTTAAATATAATTTAGTTATAACTTCTTGTGGTTGTTATTTTGGTTATGACTATATATCAAGTAATAATTAGTTATGACTCATTCTAATATTAGTTATGATATATTATAATTTTATTTTTTTATTTTTTTTTTATAATTGAAGATGTATTGCTTGATTATAATTTATATAGTGGTCATTTTAATTATGAATGGAAAGAAACACAGGAAGGATAAACTCCACATGGAGGATAAATTTCACATGTTAAATGTAACTAACAATTCAATAAATTTCATATCTTTATTGAAATTAATTATGTTTGTATGTCAATAATAATAGATATCACCATTATATTGAAATTTTCATAGATAATAATATGACTTATCATAGTCTCTTCATTTTCAATCAAAATAATCATTATTGTTCTCATAATTTAAAAAATATCATTGACATTTCACTTTAAATAATATTTTTATAATTTTTTTTATTTAAAATATTTTCTTTATATTAAAAAAAAATCCCACAACCCAGGGGGGCACGTGGCCCCCCTGGCCCCTACATAGCTACGCCCCTGAACTAGGGGATATCAACAACTCAACAACATTTACTTTTAAATTTAGGAGTAACTTTGTAATTTAGGAGTAATTTTCTCTGTAAAATTGCATTTGGTAACTTAGCGAACTTTAGTAATTTCATTATGAAATTAGTCTTTGTTTACCCTGTTTATTTTGTAATTGTCAGTTGTTCCAAAGAAGTTCTCGTCCTTTTGAGGTATTCGAATTAATTCCACAGTTGCTTAATTGTTCTTGTTTAAATTATTGCTTGGTCGTTGTCGATCAAAGCATAGCATAATTTTTACTAACAATTTTTAGCACGCCCGGTGAGACATCTTCTTAATTTGGAATGATGACAAGAATTTGAAGGCAAGATGAAATACAAGATGAAATGATTTAGTTTTATGAAGATGAAATGCGTTGGCGTGAGAATGAAATTTTATATTTATAAGAAAAAATTAATTATCTTGATTGGCAAAAATTTCAAACAATGGTGCTATTGTCATATTATTTGAGGTTAAAAATACGAAATCATTTTGATAAAGTGATTGGTCAACTTAGTGATCAAACATTTGAGATTGAAATTTATCAATGGAAGAAAACATTGAAAATTTTTACAGAAGCCAAAATTTGTGGCTTTTCAATTGTTCTTCCTACGCCTTTAAAGGTTGTGAATGATGAAAAAGTTGATTCATCAGTTGTTGTAGGTGGAAAAAAAAAAGGCCATGGGAATAAATATTTCATGCCAAGGGAGCAATTTCACAAAGAAGAAATATTTTCTGGATTTTCAAAAATTGTTTCTAACCCAGTAATGTGTGAAAAAAAGAAGTGTGATCTTAAGCTAAATATGGCTTAAAATAATGAACAACCATATGTTCATTAATTTAAAATTTTTGACATTGTTCAAGATGTCAACATGTATGAGTTTTTAAGGCCATTTATGGTTTTTGTTATTCAAAATCGTTTTTGGATTTGTGGATCACATCAAAGCTTATTTTTTATGAAATGGCTAACAAGATAACAAAGTCCTGAAGGTTATAGAAATATATTGCAAATTGTGATTTTTTAATTGGCCATTTTCAAAGTGCTAGAGAATAAAACAAACTGAAATTTCAAATGTTTGCTTTAATGCTTAGAGTGTCTACCAGTGCCAATATTGGAAGATTATTTTGCTCCACATAATAGGCCAACTCTTGGTTTCGCACTTGGTTCATACATTGCTCTGTCGATTATGTAAATACACTGTCGATTAAAGCAATTTATTACCAATTTAGAAACTCAGTCATACATAGTGTCATGACCCGCTCCCCGTACCCAAGGGTTAAGTATCGTGATGGCTAGTAACTGAAGTTATCTCTGGCCAATTCTTAAAAAACTTACTAAACACGAGCGGAAAAAAATATTTAAGTGAGGAAAATAATCATTGGAGCTTCTATTTTTATGACAAAATTTATTGACTAAAAAGGCTGATATTTACATATAAAGAATAGAATTATAAATATTATAAAAGTGTTGTGTGTGTCTATTCCGTAGCCCCGCGTCTAAGACTCTCCAAAAGCTATTTCTGAATTGCATGGCAGAGTGATAAATATTATGCTAAGAGCACAAGGGCATAAAATTCACCATGGCTAATTATTGGTTAAACAAAACTTGAAAATAAAATACATAATATATAATACGAAAATCATTTGACAGAAATCATATAAACAAAATAATCATAACCACGGTACAGAACGGAACAGAAGAGATATATAGACTCTAGAGATGGCTCGTACGAACTCTAGAGGTAGCTCCCATCATAGTGTAGTACTTGGCTCCGTACAGCACTTTGCTCCACACCAGAACAGAGGTCACTGGAATGACAAACAGAACAAAGGTCACTGGAGTGACAAACAGAACAAAGGTCAATGGATTCATGACAAACAAAGGACCACAAAGTGGCCAAACAGAGACCAATGGTTATTTAAATCCCCCAAGGCATGGGGCTCCCATGGTGATACTTGCAGAAAATAATTACTTATGAAATCATTGTCAAATAATTATTAAGATTTAAACATACATATCCACGGGTTTCATTTTAAGCAAATAAAGTTCAGAAAATAATCAACGTAATTGAAATATCAATATAATTTATGAAACACAATTTGCGTAAAATAAATTATGGTAACTCAAAACATACGTAAAATATATTATGGTAACTCAAGGTATAATATAACTCACCTTAAAATTAATACCTCACTCTTTCTTCTTTACTTCTAGTATTTCTTCACCTTTCCTGGCTTGTCTCACCTCGATCATCTCCTCTCTATAGGGAGGCAATCCATGAGCCCCAAGCCACACGCCAAATGCTTCTCCCCCAAGCTTATCCAACAGTGACTCATTAGTCTACACTTATGCATGCCTATATCATCCTAGGCTACGTGCCACTGTTTCGGTTTGTCTCTTTTCTTTTTTCTTTTTTTAACATATAATCCATTACACTTTATCTCATAATTTACTTTTACGGAATATTTAATTAAACATTTAGGTTTTTTCTCATTTATAATTAAATAATACTAATATAAAATTTAAGTTAATTAAATAATACGAATATAAAATTTAAGGGACAACTTAAATTTTTGGATTGTTACAATCTTCCTCCTTTTAAAAATTTTGTCCTCGAAATTTGTCATATGTATAAGCTATCTGTTGCGCACTCTAATAAATATATATATCAAGAATAAATTTGATGATTAATCTGATATAAAATATTGCTAAATCATTGCCTCAAAAAAAAAAATTACCAAAAACTACTCACTGTTTATTTGTCAAAAACTGTTTTGGGCCAAAATGAAAGACAATGGGTGATTGTAAAAACTTTTCCTTAGTTTTGTTTTCGAAAATAAAAAAAATAAAATGAGAACACAATTAAACAAGCGACTGGAAATGAAATGATGGAATCATATGCAAAAGTTGAAGGAATTTGATATGAGCTTCTATTTCTTTTATCCGTGAACTTTCCATTGATGGGGAAATAGTTTCAAAATTAGTATCTTTTAAATTTTTTTTTATTTTTTTATAACTTTTAAAATATTATAGATTTGAACCCACTTCTAAAAAGTCAAAATTAATTTTTTATTTTTTATTTTTTTTAAGATTTAGTATACTTGTTTGAATTTTTTTTTTCTTCAAATTATTTAGCATATACATGAAAGATATATACAATTATATATAGAGTAACAAATAACTCATCTTAGCTACACAAATATTTAATTTAAATACAACCTATAATCTAGCTCAACGTTTCCCCCATCCTATTTGTGCATGTGTCTTTTGCTCCAATGCTTTTAGAAAAATAATTTTAAAAACCTAGGCTCTGATACCACTTGATACCACTTGTCACGACCTGCTCCCCGTACTCAAGAGTTAAGCATCGTAATGGCCAGTAACTGAAGTTACCTCCGGCCAATTCTTAAACAAATTACTAAACGCGAGCAGAAAAAAATATTTAAGTGAGGGTACCAAAATAATCATTGGAGCTTCTATTTTTATAACAAAATTTATTGACCAAAAAGACCAATATTTAAACAAGTTTCGTGCTAATCCGACCTCGTTTGGTGATTTTGGGGCATCAACACCTTGAATTCAAGTTTCTTAAGGAACTAGTTTGCCTAGAGTGAAATCATGCTCTAACTCCCAAACTGGGAACCCGATTGGAGTCTCATCTTCTCCCACAAGTCTCTCGTGCCTAGGTGGTCGTGTGTGCCAACTTTTGTGCTAAACTAACTCCGTTTGGTGATTTTGGGACATCAACACCTCGAATTCAAATTTGTTAAGGAACTAGTTTGCCGAGACCGAAATCCGGCTCTAACTCCCAAACTGGGAACCTGATTCGAGCCTCGTCTTCTCCCACAAGTCTCTCGTGCCTAAGCGGTCGTGTGTGTTAAGTTTCATGCTAATCTGACGCTGTTTGGAGTTACCTCAAATTCAAATTTCTTAATGAACTAGTTTGCCTAGACCAAAATTCGGCTCTAACTCCCAAACCGGGAACCCGATTGGAGTCTCGTCTTCTCTGTCACGACCCAAACCCGGTACCTAAAGGCTTGGTGTCGTAACAAGATAAAAATAAAATAATTCGGATAATTCTGCAACGCAAGCGGATAAATTAAATAAAATATTTGGGTACCAACTGTTTATTTAAAAGGAAACAAAACATAGTCATTTGAACTTCTTTGTATTACAAGAGTCTGTTAAAAAAAATATAAAAATCTAAAAAAAAAAAAAACAACACGGTGATTCATTTTCCATCTTGATCCCGCTAAACCTCGTCTCCTGAAAGGGGTAACAGCTATAAATACATAGCAGAGTGAAAAATATTATACTGTGAGTGTAGGGGCACAAAATAGCCATGGATATTTATTTAAGCTAAAACATTAACATAATTTGAGTTGAATACACAAATTAATTAAGTGCCAGAAACTGAAATAATTAACTATAACCACGGTACATAACAGAACAGAACAGGGGTCTCTAAGTGACAATCACTACAGGGGTCAATGGATCCATGACAAACAGGGGATCACAAAGTGGTCAAACAGGGACCAATGGTTATTTAAGTCCCCCAAGGCGTGGGACTCCCGTGGTGGTACTTACACAACATAATTGCTTATAAGGTCATAATCAAATATTTTTTAAAATATAAACAAACATATCCATGGATTTCCTTTTAGGCAAATAGGGTTCAGAAAATAATCCACGTAACTGAAACCTTTATAAAACATAACTTTTATTAATATACTAATAAAACATAAATAGATTTTGGTAAGTCAAAACATAAGTAAAATACATTTTGGTATATAACTCACCTTAAATTAATTTCTTTATTTCCACCACTCAAGATCCTCACCCGTGTCGTTCTCTTTTCTTCTTTCTATTTCCGTTGCCTTAAACATGATGCCATTCTTCTCTATTTGTAGGAAGTAATTCGTGGGTGACAAGTATATGGAAAGTTCTGTATATTGACGCGTGGAAATTTTACTGATCACTCCAGTCCACCCTTATCTAATTCTTTATTAACTTGTTTGATTTTTTACTTTGACCATGGACCATTCGGCTCTCTTAGGACTCAGGAAAAGTTATTACCTTCTTTGGTAATTCACGATGACTCCTAAATTTATATATGACTATAAGTTAGGTTCATGTCTAAAAACCTCACTACCCAACTATAAATCACCACTTACCACTTACTAAAATATTTAATGTGTAGGGTTTCACAACGTATTTCTTTAACCATAAAATTCCCAATTTCCTAAATTATGCATTTATTTATTATTATTGACACTACATGTATATATATACATATATATTATTATTATTATTATTATTATTTATTTATTTATTATTATTATTATTTTTTTTAATTTCTGAGTTCTATTTATTGTAATGTTAAATTTAAAACATTCGGGTGTCATATTCTCTCACAAGTCTCTCGTGCCTAGGCGGTCATGTGTGTTAAGTTTCGTGCTAAACCGACGCCGTTTGGTATTTTGAGGCGTCAACACCTCGAATTCAAATTTCTTAAGGAACTAGTTTGCCTAGACCAAAATCTAGTTCTAACTCCCAAACCGGGAACCTGATTCGAGCCCCGTCTTCTCCCACAAGTCTTTCATGCCTAGGCAGTCGTGTGTGTCAAGTTTCGTTCTAATCCGACACTGTTTGGAGATTTTGGGATGTTAACACCTCGAATTCAAATTCTTAATAAACTAGTTTGCTTAGACTGAAATCCAGCTCTAACTCCCAAATTAGGAACCCGATTGGCGTCTTGACTTCTCCAACAAGTCTCTCATGCTTAGGCGGTCGTGTGTGCCAAGTTTCGTTCTAAACTGACGTCGTTTGGTGATTTTGGGGCGTCAACACCTCAAATTCAAATTTCTTAAGAAACTAGTTTGTCTAGACCGAAATCCAGCTCTAACTCCTAAACCGGGAACCCGATTCGAGCTCCATCATCTCCCACAAGTCTCTCGTGCCTAGGCGGTAGTGTATGTCAAGTTTCGTGCTAATCCGACGCTGTTTTGAGATTTTGAGGCGTCAACACCTCGAATTCAAATTTTTTAAGGAACTAATTTGCCTAGATCGAAATTCGGCTCTAACTCCCAAACCGGGAACCCGATTGGAGTCCTGTCTTCTCCCACAAGTCTCTCGTGCCTAGTCGGTCGTATGTGCTAAGTTTCGTGCTAAACCGACGCCGTTTAGTGATTTTGGGGCATCAACACCTCGAATTCAAATTTCTTAAGGAACTGGTTTGCCTAGACCGAAATTCGGCTTTAACTCCCAAACCGGGAACCCGATTCAAGCCCCGTCTTCTCCCATAAGTCTCTCGTGCCTAGGCGGTCGTGTCTGCCAAGTTTCGTGGTAATCCAACGCTATTTGGAGATTTTGGGACGTCAACACCTCGAATTCAAATTTCTTAATGAACTAGTTTGCCTAGACCAAAATCTGGCTCGAACTCCCAAACTGGGAACTCGATTGGAGTCCCATCTTCTCCCATAAGTCTCTCGTGCCTAGGCGGTCGTGTGTGCCAAGTTTTGTGCTAAACCGACGTCGTTTGGTGATTTTGGGGCGTCAACACCTCGAATTCAAATTTCTTAAAGAGCTAATTTGCCTAGACCAAAATCTGGCTCTAACTCCCAAACCGGGAACTCGATTCGAGCCCCGTCTTCTCCTATAAGTCTCTCGTGCCTAGGCGGTCGTGTGTGTCAAGTTTCGTGCTAATCCGACGCTGTTTGGAGATTTTGGGGTGTCAATACCTCGAATTCAAATTTCTTAATAAACTAGTTTGCCTAGACTGAAATCCGGCTCTAACTCCCAAACTAGGAACCCGATTGGAGTCCCGTCTTCTCCCACAAGAATTAGTTTTCCTAGACCGAAATCCGGCATGTCCGTCATGACCTATCAACTCGTGGAAAGTGGCATTCCTAGCCTCTAAAGTTCGGCAATCCTCAGGTAGCATGAAGAGTTGACGATTAAATACATCCTGTATTGAATAAGACATACAAGTAAAATATGCTTAAACTATGTCTGTCATAAACTATGCTTCACTTGTATAAGTAAAATCATGTAATATAATTAGTATCAATGTTAATATACATACAAAACATATATATATATATATATATATATATATATATATATATATAGACAGAGTGTTTAATACTTCATTTGTTGCTTTTAAAAAAATCATCAACTAGGGAAAAAAACATTGTTGTAGCATCCACATCTTTAACAACTTCAGAGCAAAGTAAAATAGTAACCAAAACAAAAGAAACATAATGGTCTGAAGGAAAATATGGTTGTACATGGACACATATACTATGGACTTAATTATAAATGAAAATAAGAAGAGATGAGCAATCAGTGATAATGAAATAATCTGCGACTCCCAGTCATCATTGGCACTATCATAAGAAGAAAATGAAAGGCATGTACCTTTTGGGCTCAGCTATCATTATTTCAATCTCTGCCATTTGGGAATCATCCAAGTCATTCATGTATATATTCATTGAACTTAATTATAAATGAAAATAAGAAGAGATGAGCAATCAGTGATAATGAAATAATCTGCGACTCCCAATCATCATTGGCACTATGATAAGAAGAAAATGAAAGGCATGTACCTTTTGGGCTCAGCTATCATTATTTCAATCTCTGCCATTTGGGAATCATCCAAGTCATTCATGTATATATTCACATCACCAACCGTGGCTGGAAAAAAGGGCATATCATTTATAGACATGAATTTAGCACATACAGATAAGCAACATAAAGAAGTCAAGTGGAGTATTTCATACACCTATAAAAATTAATGAAAAATCCATACGCAGATAAAAATTAATCTCCCTCAATTATGATTGAATTTTGACTTCTTCCTTCTCAAAGTAGGGTTAGTGCTTTTAAATGCAATCAACTAGTGGACAAGGTATTTCATATATTGAGAATAGTATTGGGAAACTTGTAACTGGTAGGCAATAATCTAATGATGAACATGGAAATAATAGAAATTTAAAGTTTATATGCATACATCAGCCATCACAAGTAGAAGTTTTCATCACTGAATTATATATTTAATATTTTAAAAGGTTAATAAACCCAATTAAAAATTTACTACCCTCAAAAATACTGCAGGAATAAAAAGTGAAGAATTAAATTCTCTTTAGCAATTTTATGCATTCATAAAATCCATGCATATGTGATCAATTATAATCTTAACCAAGAGATGTCCCCACTGAAAAGCAGTTACAAATTACAATCATTTTAGGTTATGTTTGATTCAAAGATTTCAGAGGAGAAAGGAAAAGAGAAGGGAGAAAGTGAAAAAATATAAGCTAAATTTTTGACACTTTTCCCTCCCTATTTCCTTTCCCTCTACAAATCTCTACTTAAATCTATAAATCCAAAACAACCTTAGGGAGCAACTTTAGTTCCCAAGACAAGAAAACATCTACAATGCTCAAGCCAAGATGTTCCAATTAATAGTAGAATCAATAACAACCAAATATCTATATCTACATTAGTACGAAGTGACTTAATCATCTATATTTGTCATTCTTTTTAAAATTAATCAAAAATATTTGAGCATTTAGCGAAAATTAATGGTGCTTTAGCAAAGAGGATAAAAATTAGAGATTGTCATTTTTAGCACAACTCTGTCCTTAACATCCAAAACTCTAACCTTTCTTATAAGTGCCAATCACAAAACTCAATTCCATAAAAAAGAACAATCAAATTTATCCAACAAATTCAAGGGAAGTTCACAGACCCAATTATACACGAGAATCGAGCCTTCACAAAACAAAACAAAACAAAATAAAAACAAAAAAGAAGAGGGTAGGTAAGTCATATATTTTATACCAAAAAATTAGATATTACAATGAAGTTCATTACATGCCTAAAAGGCAACACGCCCTTCAAAAAGGAAAAACACTCCTAGCTACTAACACACAATGTAATCTACTAAATAGATTTAAATAAGCTCAAAGCGAGGCTAAAGCAATACAACACATTGGACAAATAAATTTTAAATAAAGTTCAGTCCAATCAACACTATCTGGTCAAGAAAACCCACCAAGGCTTCCAAACCAGCCCATGGTCTTAAACAAAACCACCCATGGTTTTGAAACAAACCCAGCATGGATTTGAACAAACCAGCAGCAAACACTGAAGTAGCAACTTAGCAGCAACAACAGCAGGCACACATGGAGATCATTTAGCCAAAACTCCAGCTGTGCTAGAACAAAATACCACCTCCAACAAATATAAAAATCTCATGGGAGCCCACAAACTCAAGCCTTTTTGATATCACTCTTAATGGCAAATCAAAGATTTCCAGAAAAGCACACAGAAATTTACCCATCAACAAGAACCACCACAAGATCTTGCATACACAAACAAGAATCTAGAAAGGAAAGGGAAAATTTCATAGCAAATCTAGATAACCAAAGTGGGTTCTTAGTTCTCACCATGAAAGCTAGCACACAAAAAATGGAGAACACCAGAAAACACCCCATCCACCATGTAGAAGCAAACTCTTGAAGCAAGAGAAGGAATAACCCAAGAGATTAGACTCTACAGCATAGAGGAGATATCTCAAAAATACAAATCTCCCCGCAAACTAAATAAATAAAAATAAAATAGTGTAGCCCAGGGGAGGCATCAGGGTACTAAGGGGAGAAGATGGGATTGTATAGCAGCCCCCTTTCCATGGCTGTGAAAAGCCATAAAAAAATCTCTAGAGAGACCTATTTCAACAATGGTTAACCTTCACAAAATTGATACAAGCACAATTATAAGCACATGTGTGTATGAAATTATCAATACAATAAAGAAATTTCATTAATATCAAGTTATCAACAATACTCCACACTGACTATACATGACAACCAACATTCAATTGCAGTTGCAAACAAGAAGAGTATCAAAGAATAATAATAAAATAAAAAAAATAAAAGCCATTCAGTAAATAAAAGAGGGGGTGTGCAAGTCCAACTGACCTTTAACATGGGTGTTGGAACAATCTTCTGTGTATATAAAATAACTTGAAATAAATTCAAACAAAATAAATAAATAACATACTAGATTTATTTATCGAACCGAATTAAAATTAAGACCAAGTCGAGTGTGTGACACTCTGTCCTTAAGACAGATTCGCCCCGCTACGGTACTTACGGTTAAGCGGCGTCTATCTCCCAGGATACAATGATCTTCACAAATTGTAGTAGTACTCCAAACAATTTGTTCGGCGAACCAAACCTATGTTCTAACTCTCTGAAATTTATTCCTAAAAAATGAAGATTAATGCACCAAAGATAACAAACTGGACAGCAAATAATATTTCAGACTGATTTTTGGAATCATCTTCGACTGCTGGAAAAGGATTTGTATTTATAGACAAATACATTTATCCGAACAGGTACCAAAAATGGAATGAAGAGACGCACTAAAATTCAAATGTTTTGAAAAGTGTCCGTTGGAATGTACTGGAGCACTTTTAAAACATTTTGAAAAGTGAACCGTTAGTGGTACTATTCAACCTGTTGGAACTCAAATCAGTAGCACTTTATTAAATAAACTATTTTGAATATATATATATATATATATTAAACTATTGAATATATATATTAAACAAATTGAATAGTTTAATAAATAAAGTAAGAGGTACAAATTTTAGGAAACCACTTAGGAACTTAAAATTTGAATTTAGAATTAAATTAAATTCCTACAATTACAAACTTTAGGAAACCACTTAGGAATCCAAAATTTGAATTTAGAATTAAATTAAATTCCCACAATAATTTTTATCTAAAAAATTAATGTTAAACCCGAAAACGACGTCAACTTCCCATTCACTCATAAATGGTTTTGACGTTCCGTCTTCACCGTATAACTTGCCACGCGGCAAGGAACGCTTCACCTCTTCGGTCCCACCCCAAAAGACGTTTGAGACCCACTCAAATTGAGCTAAAAAATATGCCTATATTAAACCATTTTTCCAACAATCCCCCACATGAATGGAATTTGACAGAGAGAAAATGCAATAACATGATCTAATCAGAGAGTTAAGAAATTGGAAATATTCTGCAAAGGATAGGTAGCTTTTGGCTTTGAACCTTCCCTTGTGAGACACTATCGGATTTACTAACTAACCAGTGAACATGATGTCTTGAACTGTTCAGCCATTTGTGTAAACCAAGACAATAGAACTCACACAGTATATTCCCAGACACAGTTTAGTTCTCACTATTGTGTTCATTTTTTCCCTGAACAACCTGGTCTTCATGAGTGCTTTAGAGAATTGTAGCCCTTCACAAATCTCATAGAACCGGCCCAGTTCACACTCATATAGGTGATTCTTATGAAGAGAATCCTGCCATACTCCACTAGGTTTACCTAGATATAAGAATCATTAAAATTTTACTTAACCTTTAACGCTGCAGACATCACTTATTTCATCATAGAAATGGGTAGGAGTTGGACTCCACAGTGATCCTTCTGAGTCAATCACAACTCGGTTGTCCCTTTGAACCTAGATCTTGGGATCTCCAGTCAATTAGGTTGGGTTTCCGTTGTGGTAACTCTTATTTAATAGGCTTAAGTCTCATTCCCCTCGATGAATTCTCAACTAACTCTCTTGCTAACCCTTTGGTTAGTGGATCCGCTATGTTGTCTTTAGACTTAACATATTCTATGGAAATAATTCCATTAGAGAGTAGTTGTCTCACGGTGTTATATCGACGACGAATGTGTCGTGACTTACCGTTATACATATAACTCTGTGCTCTACCAATTGCTGATTGACTATCGCAATGTATGCATATAGCAGGCACCGGTTTTGGCCAAATTGGAATATCTTCGAGGAAGTGGCGAAGCCATTCTGCTTCTTCCCCAGCTTTGTCTAAAGCTATGAATTCTGATTCCATAGTAGACCTAGCAATACAAGTCTGTTTGGAAGATTTCCAAGATACAGCCGCACTACCAAGAGTAAAGACATACCCACTGGTGGACTTTGAGTCTCTTGTATTCGATATCCAATTTGCATCACAGTATCCTTCAAGTACTGCTGGATATCTAGTATAATTTAACCCAATGTTACGAGTAAATCGGAGATATCTCAGAACCCTTATAATTGCTTTCCAGTGTTCTACTCCCGGATTACTCGTATATCTACTTAATTTACTTACTGCATAAGCTATATCTGGGCGAGTGCAGTTCATCAAGTACATTAAGCTTCCAATAATTTGGGCATACTCTAATTGAGAAATACTTTCCTGTACATTCTTAGAAAGATACAAATTAACATCTACAGGTGTTCTAGCAAGATGATCATCATCTTTGCTGAATTTGTCAAGTATTTTCTCAATGTAATGAGATTGTGACAAAGCATATCCTTCTTATGTTTTGGTAATTTTCATACCAAGTATTACATCAGCAATGCCCATGTCCTTCATGTCAAAATGTTTATTCAACATTTTCTTAGTAGTTTTAATCATGTCATTATTACTACCAATGATGAGCATATCATCTACATAAAGACATACAATGACATAACATTTATCTGTATTTTTAATATAAACACATTTGTCACACTCATTAATTTTAAATCCATTTGACATCATTGCCTTGTCAAATTTCTCATGCCATTGCTTTGGCGCTTGTTTTAAACCATATAATGATTTAACCAATTTACACACTTTCTTTTCTTTTCCTGGAACAGAAAAACCTTCTGGTTGTTCCATGTAAATTTCTTCATTTAACTCACCATTTAAGAAAGTGGTTTTCACATCCATTTGATGAATTTCTAGATTATATAGAGATGCAATGGCAATTAGCATTCTAATGGATGTTATTCTAGTAACCGGTGAGTATGTGTCAAAATAGTCTAGACCTTCTTTTTGTCTAAATCCTTTGACCACAAGTCTTGCCTTGTATTTGTCAATTGATCCATCCGCTTTCATTTTCCTTTTGAAAATCCACTTGTACCCAAGAGGTTTACAACCTGGTGGCAAGTCCACTAATTCCCAAGTGTGATTTTGCAAGATGGATTCAACTTCATTGTTGACAGCTTCTTTCCATAAAGGAGCTTCAGGACTGGACATAGCCTCTTTAAAAGTTAAAGGCTCATTTTCTAACAAATATGTTAGAAAATCTGGACCAAACGATTTTGAGGTTCTAACATGTTTACTACGCCTAGGTTCCTCTTCCTCATTTTGATCTAACTCTTGTTCTTGATCATGTTCATGATCATTACTAGTAATAGCATCAAAAGATCTTTTCTTATTACTAGTCTCTTGTCCAGTCTTATTTGGAAATACATGTTCGAAGAAAGATGCATTCCGAGATTCAATAATAGTATTTATATGCATTTCGGAATGTTCTGATTTATGAATCAAAAATCGATATGCACTACTATTCTTGGCATAACCAATGAAAATGCAATCAATGGTCTTAGGACTTATCTTAGTCTTCTTAGGACTAGGAATAGCCACTTTAGCCAAACACCCCCACACTTTTAAGTATTTGTAGGATGGTACTCTTCCATGCCACAATTCATAAGGTGTTTGATTTATTTTCTTTCGGGGTACTTTATTTAAAATATAATTAGCAGAAAGTATTGCTTCCCCCCACAAGTTCTGAGGTAATCCAGAATTGATCAACATGGCATTCATCATTTCTTTTAAAGTCCTATTTTTCCTTTCAGCAATTCCATTTTGCTGAAGTGAGTAAGGAGCGGTGGTTTGATGAATTATTCCATGTTCTTTACAAAATTCACCAAAAGGTGATTCATATTCACCACCTCTATCACTTCTAAGTTTCTTGATTTTCTTACCAAGTTGATTTTCAATTTCATTCTTATATTGAATGAAAGTTTCTAAAGTTTCATCCTTTGTTCGAATTAAATAAATATAACTATATCTAGTATAGTCATCTATAAAAGTGATTACATACTTTTTTCCACCTCTGGTTTGAATTGATTTAAAATCACAAATGTCACTATGAATTAATTCAAGTGGTTCTGTACTTCTTTCAATTGAATGAAAAGGAGTTTTAGATAATTTTGCCTCAACACAAATTTCACATTTATGATTTGAATCAATGTCAAATTTAGGTAAACATTCCATATTAATTAATCTACGCAAAGATCCATAATTAACATGTCCTAGTCTACCATGCCATAAATTTGAAGACTCAAGCAAATAAGAAGAAGATGTAGTATTATTAATAACTGAGGGTACAACTGTCATTACATTTAACTTGAAAAGGCCATCAGACATGTAACATTTTCCTACATACATCCCATTCTTAGTAAGTACAAATTTATCACTCTCAAATACTAGCCTAAACCCATTCTTACTCAACAAAGATCCGGAAACAAGATTCTTGCGAATGTCCGGTACATGCAGCACATTGTTGAGAGTGAGTTCCTTTCCTGATGTCATCTTGAGAACAATCTTTCCTTGTCCTTCAACTTTCGAAGTTGAGGAGTTACCCATAAAAAGTTGTTCACCATTGTCCACTGTAGAGTAAGATGTGAATATCTTTTTGTCGGCACAAATATGGCGAGTAGCACCAGTGTCCACCTACCATTCTTTAGGATTTCCGACAAGATTTGCCTCGGAAACAACTACAGAAAGATTGATGTCATCGACACCATTGGAAATATTGTCCACTTCGGTTATATGAGCTTGAGTAGGCTTCTTGCTTGTTCTTCTTTTGCTTTTGCCTTTGCTACGGCAATCTTTGGCCCGATGTGCTTCTTTGTCACAGATGTAACATTTGCCATTAAACTTGTACTTTTTATTATCCCCCCCTTTAGAGCCTTGTGATGAACTTTCTCCAGAAGACTTTCGTTTCTTGGTTTTTGAAGCATGTTCCACCACATTTGCCTTAGACTCCATAGGAAGCTTACCAGCCCGCTTTTCAGAATTGCGGTTGTCCTCCTCAATCCTCAAACGCACAATTAACTCGTCCATAGAAATTTCTTTGCGTTTGTGTTTGAGGTAGTTCTTGAATTTCTTCCAGCCTTTTGGTAATTTTTCAATTAAGGCTGCAACTTGGAAGGATTCACTGAGAGACATACCTTCTGCGTGAATGTCATGCAGAATGAGTTGGAAATCTTGAGCTTGGCTGATCACAGTTTTTGAATCAACCATTACAAAATCCAAGAATCTGCTAACCACAAATTTCTTTGAGCCGGCATCTTCCGTTTTGTATTTTTTCTCCAACGATTCCCAAAGTTCCTTTGCTGTCTTGATTGGACTGTAGACGTTGTATAATGTGTTGTCAAGTCCGTTCAAGACGTAATTCCGGCAAAGGAAATCGGCATGTTTCCAGGCATCAACCGCAGCAACCACTTGCCGGTCGGTTTCATCCTCTTTCAGGATAGGAGCATCTTCACGGAGGAAACGAGCCAGGTTCAGAGTTGTAAGATAGAACAACATTTTCTGTTACCATCTTTTAAAGTCAGTTCCCGAGAACTTCTCTGGCTTCTCTCCATGACTTATTGGTACTGTCATCACAGGAGAGGGGGTTGGTGCAATCGCAGCCACCACAGTAGTACTTGTTTGGGCATTAGTTTCAGTAGCCATCAATTCTAATATATAAAACAAAATTATAATTAGAATTTACACTACACAGAAAATTAAACCAAATTCACAGAATTAAATTCTGTAAAAATAAAAGAAACAAGAATGTAGCTTTTATTTTTCAATTAATTTGAAAATAAAATAAAATTTTATTTAAACAAATTAATTCCACACAGAAAATTAAATTCTGTAAAATAAAAGAAATAAGAAAATAACTTTTATTTTTCCAATTAATTTGGAAATAAAATAAAATTTTATTCAACCAAATTAATTCCACACAGGAAATTAAATTCTGTAAAATAAAAGAAATAAGAATATAACTTTTATTTTTCAATTAATTTGGAAATAAAATAAAATTTTATTCAACCAAATTAATTCCACACAGAAAATTAATTTCTGTAACACTTCAATAATTAAAAAACTGAAACAGAATTTTAATTAATGAAAACTCAGAAAATAAATTCTAAAAACCAAAATTAATTTTCTGACAAAATTCCACAAAAATATATTCTGAATTGTTAATGACACCAGTATCGTACTACTAGTTGTCAAAGAAAATAGACAGTATATTACTACTATCTGTCAAATAGCATATAATCACTATTTGTTTTTCCAACCAGAATATTATTTTGTAAATCTACAGAAAATAATTTTCTTAAAAGAAGAAAGAGAAAAGGAAACAAACGAATAAATTCTGTAAACAGAATAAATTCGAATCTGTCTTAAGATTGTTAGAACAATCTTCTATGTATATAAAATAACTTGAAATAAATTCAAACAAAATAAATAAATAACATACCAGATTTATTTATCGAACCGAATTAAAATTAAGACCAAGTCGAGTGTGTGACACTCTGTCCTTAAGACAGATTCGCCCCGCTACGGTACTTACGGTTGAGCGGCGTCTATCTCCCAAGATACAATGATCTTCACAAATTGTAGTAGTACTCCAAACAATTTGTTCGGCGAACCAAACCTATGTTCTAACTCTCTGAAATTTATTCCTAAAAAATGAAGATTAATACACCAATGCACCAAAGATAACAAACTGGACAGCAAATAATATTTCAGACGGATTTTTTGGATCATCTTCGACTGCTGGAAAAGGATTTGTATTTATTGACAAATACATCTATCCGAACAGGTACCAAAAATGGAATGAAGAGATGCACTAAAATTCAAATGTTTTGAAAAGTGTCCGTTGGAATGTACTGGAGCACTTTTAAAACATTTTGAAAAGTGAACCGTTAGTGGTACTATTCAACCTGTTGGAACTCAAATCAGTAGCACTTTATTAAATAAATTATTTTGAATATATATATATATATATATATATATATATTAAACTATTGAATATATATATATTAAACAAATTGAATAGTTTAATAAATAAAGTAAGAGGTACAAATTTTAGGAAACCACTTAGGAACCTAAAATTTGAATTTAGAATTAAATTAAATTCCCACAATTACAAACTTTAGGAAACCACTTAGGAATCCAAAATTTGAATTTAGAATTAAATTAAATTCCCACAATAATTTTTATTGAAAAAATTCAAAAGAATTTTTATCTAAAAAATTAATGTTAAACCCGAAAACGACGTCAACTTCCTATTCACTCATAAATGGTTTTGACGTTCCGTCTTCACCGTGTGACTTGCCAAGGAACACTTCACCTCTTCGGTCCCACCCCAAAAGACGTTTGGGACCCACTCAAATTGAGCTAAAAAATATGCCTATATTAAACCATTTTTCCAACAATGGGCATCTCCATGGATGAAGTATCCAACAACCAATTCTTTATCCAAGACTATGAAAGTCTGCTCTGTAGAACAAACCCAACTTCAATAAGGAAATAATTGATCAAAACAAAGAGAACCCAGTTGAGATATTGATGAGAGAAGGGGGGTTACTGTGGGGGTCTTGGGTCCAGGAGAGCTGCATCTGGTACTCCTCATGGTGATGATTAAGTTGATTCATGCAGGCAATAAGAGTCATGCCTCAGTGTTACCTTTTTCTTCTCCTCCATCAAATGGCATCAGAATTCCATTTTTTCCATTGCCACCATCTCCATCTCCATCATCATACCCATCTTCAAATTCTAATCAACCTATTAGTGTCTGTTTATTGCTTTTAGAGCTTCTGCTCTTTCTTTTATCTCGTAATTAATTTTTATTTTTTGTTGGTGTATTATGATGTACTCTAATTTTAATGGATGTGCATGATAAAAAATGGAGTCAGAATTAATCAAAAATGAGATTTTGTAAATAAATAAAAAAAATTACTAAAAGTAAACACTAGCCAATTAATCAAAAATGAGATTTTGTAAATAAATAAACATAAAGCACTTACAGCTCTGAGAAGGAAACTCTGGCGGGAGTGAGATCTGGAGGAGGAGATGGAAGGAAGAGGGAGTTGAGAGTGGAAGGGTTTGCGAAGGCCGTTGTTCGTTGCTAGCTGTCACTCGCTGCTGCTCATCGTCGTCGTCGTTCACCCTCGTCACTCGCTGTTCACCCTCGTCGTCGTTCACCCTCTTCAATGAATGGCAATGCTGAATGCTGGAACCCAGAAAGCTTTTAGGGATTTTGGGGATTTTGGTTTCAAAAGCTTTTAGGGATTTTGGATTTTGGTTTCAGAAAGGTTTTTAGGGATTTTGGGAGAACTTGACCGCGAATGGGAAACAAATGAGCGAGATAGAAAATTTTAGTTTTTGCGACGGCATATATTAAACCATCACAAATGATAAACATTAACAAATAAAATGACACCGTTTTTTTTTGCGAAATTGTCCACTATTTGCGACAGTAACTTTTTCCAGTCTCAAAAAAAAAAAATTGCGACGGTAAACCAGGCGTCGCAATTGTTCTTGTATTTTTCTTGTGCATTCATTAGTGACAGGGTTGCTACCGTCGCAAAAGGTCATTTTTGGCGATGGCAGATACACGCCGTCGCAAAAGATATTTTTTGGCGACAGCACCTACACATCGTCGCAAAAAATCATTTTTGGCGACGGCACCTATACCGTCACAAAAAGCTCCGTGTTATTTGTCCTGTTTTCTTGTAGTGTAATCGCTAAAGAGATGAGCAAAGTGTTTGGTATATGTTACATAAACTTCAAATCATGTGTTACTGGAACCTAATTGCTAGTCTTTCCTGGCATTTATAGGATTATGCTTCTGGGCTACCCATATAAGGGTGTCATATTCTTGTATGTACCCAAAAAAAAAAAAAATCATTTTTTTTATTGTCATAGATAGGAAACAATAACATTTTCATTAATGTAAAACACATACAATCATTTCAAGGACATCACTTATTCCGATAGGACTATGCCCGTGCCACCAAAATTATTGGGCATCAATTGCATGGAATAATTGCTGAGTAGTTTGCGGATTCATACGAAAGAGCAATATTAATGACTACTTACGGATTCAAATCTGCATCCGAAATAAAAATGAATATATATATATATATGGTCCTCTTAGATTGGCATTATCGAAGAGTCTCATGCACCAACCTTCTTATTTAGCATTGGCAAACTAAAATTCACCACTAGGGGTGGTGGTACAGTGGAAAGGTCCATTCCTTCTACATAGTTGAGCAGGGCTCAACTCTTGAGGGGTGCGACTAGCGGTCCGTTTTTCAAACCATGAAACTGACTGAGCTGTACTTTGATTGTGACTGTCTTTTGTGCTGAGATTTGTGCATTACTCTTTTGCTCAGTAATGGGTCCCTTCCTTTGGGTTGAGTTAAATTTAGCCGACAACGTTTACTCTGGAGTCAAGATCCATGGATGCTATGATGCCTCACAGCGTCCTTTTTCACATTTAAAAAAATAAAATAAAATCTGTCTCATTAAAATCGTATCGAAGCTGCCAAAGGTAGTGTTTTGTTTTTTAGAGTCAGCTGCTAAGATAAGAGTTAAAGTTGTACGTATGCATCATAGGCAATATGAACTACATCCAATTAAAACGACTGGAGTTGGTTGGAGCGTGTGGACCTCAACACAAGGTCATCAATTGCTGAAGGCCTTCCTCTAGTGCTCATCACGGTTTTATTTTTACCCTTTCGTTTTTTTTCATATTTTGGTTAATAGATAGGAGTTTAATTACAAATATGACATATTACATGTAACAACACTAGTCTAGCAATAGTTAGCCCTTATTTGAGATGAGCTAATTTAGCCTGACTTTTTAATTTTTTGACAGTTTAATCTGATTAAAAAAATTATGTTTGGGATAAATTTTGACCATTTTGTTTTAATTGATTTGACAATTATGATAAAAAAGTGAAATTATTATGATTTAGATGTGAAATTTTTTCTTAATGACTAAATTAGCATGTTTTGTCGTTATCGACTAATTTAGTCAAAATAACTCATGTCTAGGATAGTAAATGAACAGAACCGTTTGTGTACAAACTTGAGTTCGACTTGGTAAGGACTTGTTCGAACTCGGTTCATTAAATTTTTATTGCACTTGAGTTCGAACTCGAGCTCGAGTTTATTAAAATCTTAATAAATAAGCCTAAACATATTAAAACTCGGCTCATTAGTTGTTCGTTTAATATTTGTTTAAATAATAGAATAAATATATAATTATATATTAAATAATGTAGAAATATGTATAAAAAATAAGATAAATATGTTATTTATAAATTTAAATAATGTAAATAATAACTAAATTTATTTATACGTAAATAGCTAACTATAGATAATACATTTATATAATTTAGTGGTAGATATTATTATTTTGATAAGATATTGATTTTCCTTTTAATATGTTTGCATATATTATATATGTAATTGTATAATTAAAGTTTTAATTGGAATTTTAGTCTCATACGCAAGTATGAATTTATAATTTCCTTGACTCGTTAAGACTCTTGAACAGACTCAAGTTTGAGTCAAGTCTGAGCCAACTCAGCTCCAGCTCAGTTCGTTAAATTTTCATTGAGTTCGAGCTCGAGTTCGAACTCGTTAAAATCTTAATAAATAAGCAAATTAAACATACAAAAGTTCAACTCAGCTCGATTCAAATCGTTTGTGCCCCTACTCATGCCAAACAAAGTTTAGAGTCAGCTATCAACTAGCCCAAGCCCAAGCCGGCCCCCATAGTAGGAAAAAATAATGGGGGAGTTACGGACTGGTCCTTAGGACCAGACTTAATTTCCAAGAAGTCCTGACTCAAAATAATTTAGCCCATCTTTCATTTTTACCCCTTACATTTAGTTGAGTGATTTTATCTTAAACCCAAACACATCCCTATCTCTATTTCTCCCTCTTCTCTTTCTCTCACTCTCATATTTCTCACTGGCACACCATCTCCTCCTTCTCCATCACCATATATGTTGTTCGGCTCAACCATACTTGCCTCAACCACTATCGTCCTTCTCCCTCGTTGCCATCACCACTGCTCCTCCCCCATCATTTATTTGATAGCTTCAACACTGCAATCCTCCATCATCGATCTACCATCTTCGACATCGCCGTTGCCATCATCTTCCTCCATCACCGGTTTGGGATGCAAAGTATCCAATCAGCGCATTGAAAGGTGTTGTTGATCTTCTACAGAAGAGTAATTGATCTAATAAATTTGTTACTTAATTCAGTGATAAATTTGTTACTTAATTTATGAATGATAAATTTGTTACTTAATTCAATGATAAATTTGTTGTGATACCTCTCTCTCTCTCTCTCTCAAATCAAGTTTGCTATTTGTAAATTTTTTAACAAATTCAACAGTGATAAATTTATCACTACAACTTTGGCTGAGATTTGTTGCATGATAAATTTATCACTGAATTAGACTTTTGATTCTTTGGCTTGATTTGTGATTTTATGATGAGAATTATTCTCTGGTAATGGCTTTCTCATCTCTCCTTCATTCTCTTCATTTTTTTTTCCTTTTTTTCTCTCATCGCCACCAGATCTGAGGAGGTGGTTGCGGTGGTGATATGTTGGAGATGAAAAATGGCCAAAAAAAATATTGTCGGTGATTCGCAATTTGAAGTTCAAAAATAAAACGGGAAACTAGGAGAAAAAAAACTAAACGCGCGAAAGTATAACAATAAGGGTAAAGTCGGGATAAAAAAAAATATAACAGGACTTGCTAGTGCATGCGATAGAAACTTAGGACCTAATAGATAATAGATTTAATTATTGGGATTGACTGGTAAAAAATCCAAAAATAAAGACTACAAATGTATCAAATTTCTATTTATAAGAATTAAATCCGCAACATTGAAGTACTTCTTTGCCTACTCATAGGGAAAACCCGATTTCAAGTGAATAGTGAGTCATTTAAATATGGTTTGAAAGTTTAACTAATTTAAAATTATATTTAAGGTTTGCTTTTTATTTTAATAGTTATACAATCTTCAATCGAATTAATCCAATCACAACCTAAACTCGAGTGAGTTTGTCTATCTCATAGAATTACGTTCCTTTAATTTTGAAGAAAAATATGTTCTGGAGAATTTTTTTTTTTCTTTTTTTTTTCATATTTGATTTCATCTTTGAAATTAATGTATTAATGGTTATATTAGTGGTGGTGACGGTAGTGGTAACGTAGAGATGGAGGTTGTGGTGTCAACAACGGTAGAGGGAAAATGGGGTAGTAGAGATAATAGTGTGGCGACATTAGTAAAATTTTAGTCTAAACAATATTTTTATCATTCAAAAATTAAAAATATTTTTCTCTTAAATAAGTTGGTTTTATGTTGAACCCCATAGCAATTGCCCAGTGGTCATGGAAATGACACTTAGGTATCAATCTCAGTGAGATTTTATATTTGAGTTTATGAAGAGATGTTGGTTTGTGTTGTAATTTAATTATTAACATACTAACAGCTATTGTATGCACAAAAAATAAATCAAAATAATAATAATTTTGTTCAGTTTTGCTTTTTAATGGGGGTGTTTGGGAACTTAGATTTGGGGCTAAAATAACTCCAAAAACAATTTTAGCCTAAAAGCTCCTAAACCAAAAGTTTTTTTTTTTTAAAAAAAAAAATAGGCCGGCAGTGGCTGTCACTGTGACAGTCCTACCGCTGTCACAGTGACAGGTAGCTAAATTATAATTTTACCCCTTCAAATTAATTTTGGAAAATGTAAAGTTAGGGACAAATTTGTCATTTTAACTTCAAACATCATTTCAACACCTTTTTCAATACATCAACTCAAATAAAAATCCATCCTATTTTCCCAAACACAAAAACTAAAATAGTCTACTAAAATAGCCAAAAAGCTAAAAAATCTCTAAAATAGTCACTTCTCAAACACCCACAGTGTATCAAATACTAGAAAGAAAAAAAAAAAATTTAAAAGTGTTCAAACAAACAAAATGTTAATATTTTTCAAAATATATTTAAACTTAATTTATTAATATAACAAGTATCTTAAATATATTTTTTATTAGTTTGTTTTACCCAGCTCAATGCTTAAATGAAAAAGATAAAGTATACGCGGTCCATAAAATAAAGTTGTTTTCAGTACCCAACTCAATGCTTAAATGAAAAATTATTAAGTATATGTGGTCCATAAAACAAATTAAGTGGAACAAAGGTTATTTTAAATTATCAGCAATGGTAGGTGTCATGAAAAGTCTTTCATGAAAATCATCATGAAAGATTTGTGACCTTTGGATTACACTTAGAATAAAGCACTACACACTAATCAAGGTAATCTAAGAATCACAAATCTTTCATGATCATTTTCATGAAAAATCTTTCATGATCTCTAACATTTCTCTTAAATTATTAAGTATGCGTGGTCCAATAATCAATAAGATGTTTGTGTTGTCAAACCAAACTTAAATAATTTAGAAGAAGTGTTGTCCCGCTTAATTTGTTTTAGAGAAATTCTACTATGTACTCCCTGGGAAATAATATATCATATCCATTATTAGTTTTAGTTATGTAATTTTTTCTTTTAATTATGATTATTTTTTTTTTAATTATAATAATATTTTAATTATAACGCATGGAATCTTATGGTGTTTTGGCAACATGCCAAAAAAGCCAATTTTTTGGTTTTTAGCTTTTTTAACAAAAAAAAATCAACTTTTTTACCCAAAACAATCCAGCCTTTTACCAAAAAAGCCACTAAAAAAGTCAAAAAATTAACTTTTTACCAACTTCTCAAAACACCATTATTTTTTATATGTGACATTTGATTATATTATTATTATTTTTTAATTATAAAGTACATATGTATCTAAAATTAGATTTGTATATTATTTTTATTATTTTTACCCCTCTCATGGTCGCTCCACGGGGCTTCTTCGGCCTCTCCTTTCTCTCTTTCTCTGTATCCCAACTTCCCTCTCTCTCTCTCTCTCTCTCTCTTCTTGACATGGATCACTCTTTCTCGTTGAATTCGCTGGCAGACCAAAAAAATGGGAGACTTAACTTGAACAAGAGGAAAGCCGAGGTCTCTTCTGTTGTGTGTAAAAGAAAATTGAATTGCAACTAAATTTTGTTTCAATTCAAATAAAATAACTGTTTTGTTCAATGCAGCTTCTTGTTGCAGAGGAATGTAAAGACAAAGAGACAGGACGAGAATCTGAGGTCGCAGCAGCAAAACGTAAGAGGGAAACTTCGATTGACACTGATTACATTCATGACCGGGCACGTCGCGGACAGGCCACGGATAGCCACAGTTTAGCTGAAAGAGTGAGTTTGCAAAATAATAATATTGTTGTTGAAAATTTAAGTGAATTGAATCTGCAAAATAATAATAGTGTTGTTGAAAATTGAAGTGAATTGAGTTTGTAAAATAAATTTGTTGTTGAAAATTGAAGTGAACTGAGTTTGCAAAATAACATTGTTGTTGAAAATTGAAGTGAATTGAGTTTGTAAAATAATATTGTTATTGAAATTGAGGTGAACCGAGTTTGCAAAATAAGATTGTAGTTGAAAATTGAAGTGAATTGAGTTTACAATATAAAATTGTTGTGAATTGAGTTTGCAAAACAATATTGTTGTTGAAAATTGATGTGAATATCCTTTGGAAAGAGAATCATATTTTAAGGGATGTACGCGTTATTAATAGGCAAGGAGGGAGAAGATCAACAAGAAGATGAAATGTCTGCAAGATTTAGTTCCAGGGTGCAGCAAAGCTACAGGAAAGGCTGGAATGCTTGAAGAAATCATTAACTATGTGCAATCTCTTCAAAGACAAGTTGAGGTGTGTCTTTTTCTTGTCTACTTCTATTCCCAATTTCATTAATTCATTACTTGATCTTTGATAATTTAATTTTGTTGATTCATATAACAGTTCCTATCAATGAAACTGGCTTCCTTGAATCCAAGAATTGACTTCAACATTGATAGCTTCTTCATGAAAGAGGTAAGGCTGCAACAGATCAACTACTTATTAAGGGTTAATTGGTGAACATCGAAATTATATTTCTTTAATTACTGACTTGTGCTTTAAAAAATTATGCAATGAAGTTTCCTGCTTACGTCACCAGTTTTCCAGCAGCCGCTGCACCTTCTGGAATGGCCAATTTGGCCTACCTCCAGTTCCTTCAAGCGCAACAAGGACCACAAGCGGCACAGACAACCACAAGCTCTTCTATGCCTGTCCCAAATGTTTTTCTTGACTCATTGTCCTGCTTCCCTGTAATCTCTTTCTCTCCTAGTAGCTTCTTCCGTTTCATCGCCGTCTTTGATTTATATTTGTCATAGTGCCTTATGCATTACTTCTCATTGCAGCAAGATCAAACTCAACCCATCTCAACTTGGGGAACTGATTTACACACCCTTCGCAATGCAGAGTTTCGTTAACACTGTGTTTGGATCATAAATTTGAATAAGAATTTAGAAAGTGAATGGGAAATGGAGAAAAAAATGAACTTATATTTCATTCACATTTGTCTCACATTTTCCCTTTCTCTTTTCAAATCACTACTCAAATCCATGATCCAACATAAAAAATATCCAACTGTTTTTTTTTCATCTCCATTGTTTACAGGTGAGGCATCGCTGATATTTCACTATTTTGTTTATTGAACTAAATAGGAATTTATAAACCCCTCATAGCTAACTTTATGCAAAAATTCTTGTCCTGTGTTATGTATTTTCTGATCCAATCAAAATTCTAGCCAAAATGAAAAAGGAAAAAAAAAAAAAAATTATGATTCTTCTAATAGGAAATAGTATTGTAATCCTTGTTTTTAGAAATTTAGCTCATGCACATCTATTTTCTTCAATTACTTTTGCGGAACTTTGTCTTAGAGAGTACATCTGGTTTTGCAGGCACCAATCTTGGATAGCTACAGACTTCCAGTACATCAATCAGCAAGTATTTTTTTAGAATTTCAACATTACTTATTTCCACTGTTCTCCTTTCTGTTCTTCACTCCTACCCCCAATTCTTCACATTTATATGTCTATCTGCATTTACTGTGGCAACATTTGTAACAATATGAATGTATGTAAAAATAGTTTAGTTTCCCGTAAACCACTGTGTGATTACCATAGATTGTGTGTGAAATTTGCGATCGCATGCAAGGGAAGAAGGGGACCTCATCCGAAGTGCCATTAAAGTTCGAAAAAAAGTCTATGTGCACAGAAAGTATTTGACACAGAATGTATAAATGTGAGACAAAATATTCACAGCTATAAATGTGAAAATATTTGTGAATATTGTGTTCTCTTGTGTGTCCTTCTATAATGGTGATGGAGAAGGGACTAAAGTATTTTGGGTTGTGGTTGGAAACTTTAGGCAGAGAAGGGACAAGGAAGGTTGTGGGAGAGGTTATATGAAAGAGAAGGTGATAAAGACATAGCAATTAAGTGGACCAAATTGTAGTTCCCTATAAGAGTTGATGTGATAAAGACATGGCATATAAATGGCCCAAATAGTTTCCCGTTAAGAGTTGGTAGTGAGCTCACCTTGTTGTATAGAAAGTATTCAAATTTCAATTGGACAATGAGATAATAGTTGCTGAGAATTATTAACTATTTAATTGTTTATTTGATAATGCTAAGAGGATATAAACACGTGTAATTATTTAATAATTTTAGAGTACTAAGGTTGCAAACAGATTGAGCTAAATAGAGCTTGAGTTTAGCTTGTCAAATATTTAACAAGCTTGAGATCAACTTAAGTCAACTTGATTATATAAATAAGCCTCACTCGAGCCTCAAAAGAAAATGAAAAAAAAAAACTTTAATTAGTATGCACATTAAAAAGTAGTATTAGCATAAAAATGAAAGAATGCTTATATTATTAATAAACTTCATGAATCAAATATTTAAATTTTCACAAACACCAAACATAAATAGAGAAATGAAATAAATCAATGAAAATATGTTAGTTAATGTTATTGAAATTAAATAATAATTCATATATTATTGTGTTCACAAGTTTATTTGGCCCAAGCTTGGATCTACTTGAGTTTGGTCCAAATACTAAACGAGTCTAAATATTTGCTTTGAGTTTGTTTATTTAACAAAAGCGTCAGACTCAAACAAGTTTTAAATGAATTGAGGTCGAGCTGTTCATGAGTAATTTGGTTCGTTAAGATGATAAAGAGATAAAAGTGTTATGTCAATTTAAACATTAAAAGAACATATTGTACCCTCCTCTGTCACTCAAAACAAACAGGCCATAAGGGGAGTCATTGTATAAAAAAGATGGAACATCAATTAAATTGCTAAATAAATAAAGGAAAAAGTTTGTAAAAAAAAAAAAAAATGTTCTAATTCAATGCTTCAACAACTATGAGAGAATGGTTTTAGTAAACAACCAAACCACTTTTAAGCATTATATATTTGCAAAGTATTGATTACCCCCTCCCCCTTTCAATTTCAATCAAATAAGTATACATATGTTACATCTTGAAAAAATTGATGAGCTAGTAAGATCATCTCGCAATTAATGCCAAAGTTAAATTTTGGACATAATTTAAAATTAAAATGCTAGTATACTTTGGTAATTTTGCTGAGATTGTGCAAATGTGATTTATTTTATTTTTCTCATAAAAAATATCAAATGAAAATATTATTAAAGTAAATTATAGTTTTCACTTTCCAACTTTCATTTGGTTTTTACTTTGATCTTTTAATTTGTGACAACTATGTTCTTTCAATGTAGTCATTCTGTCACTTATCATTAAAAAATAAATAAAATGTAAAAAAATATTTGAAACCTTTAAAAAATTCTCACAATTTATTTGTCAATCATATAAGGTTACACTCCCTTGTAACATCATTTTTTAATCATGTTCCCGTGGACCCTCTTCCTTTGATCGATTGAGCTTGCATAGAAGAGGCTTGTTTTATTACAATACAAGAGGTGCCCACAGCTTCATGGGTTGTCAAGCAATACAAGAAGTGGTCCATCTGTTTGGTCTCCTCCTCAACTTGGACGGTAAAATGTTATGTGTTGTTTAATTATGCGTTTCGGAAGAAGCTCCCCTTGGGATTGTGGTGTTATTGTTGAGGATATCAGATCCCTAGCTAGGCGAGATGGTGTGTTCTTTAAATGGTACCTAAGAAGTGCTAATGGGGCTGCCCATTGTACTGTTGGTGCTTGTCTTTCTAATATGTTACAATTAGATTGGTAGCTCGTGTCATGGCCTTGGTTGTTTCCAAGTTATCTGTGCGGCACTTAGACAATCTCAAATCTTACTTGATAATGCTAAGTCAGCCTAACTCACAAACTTATAGGAAAGAGAAGTTAGAAGAACACAAGAGAGTTTGAGAGAATGCCTTGTATTCACATGGGAGAAAGCTTTATAATTCTTAGATGGTTTGGAGCAAATGAGCTCCTCTCCTATTTATAGGCACTCTTGGCACTCTAGAATCCACTAGGAAATTTATGAGAAGCTTCCCTTGGAAGCCTTTGGTACAAGCTAAAAGAATATTCTAGAATGCTATAGAAATATTTATGCAAGATATTTACAAGTTTAAGTGTCTTGAATACTCAAATGTTCTAGAATCCTCCATATTCTCTTCAAGTGTTGGAATGAGTTAGGAAGTTCTAGATCCTTCCATTAATCTCCATGCTCCCAAGCTCCCATATTTTTTCAAGTCTTCCAGAGTATTCTATTAGTCTCCCTTCCTTAAGATTTCCTCTTGGTAAGTAATTTTATCTAGGTAATTTGTCGGGACGTGACATCGGCCTCCTGTGTCCCTTGTTAGATGTCTTTCTACTAATTTTCTATGAATGTCAAGTTCCTTTGGGGTTTTTTTATGAATGTCAAGTTCCTCCAATAAAAAAAATATTTGTTAATTTCTAACACTTTTATGTGATAGTCATGTGAACACATTTTAAGAGTAAAGAAAAAATATATAATTTTCACTCAAATTATATTTGGTTTTGTATGTTTCAAATTTTTAAATTATCAAATTAATTAATAGTTTTTAATAATAGTTTAAAATTTTAATAAGTTTTTAAATTTTGAATTTATATATTTTTATTTTTAGTAAATTTTTTAAATATTTTAATCAGATTTTGTACCTCTTTAGATACTCTTCATCCAGATTTAACTTAAGCCATCTCCAACGGTGCATCAAACCCAGCATCAGATTTGAAATTTGATGAAAAAGCCACTGTTTGTGTCTTTAATGGTTTCACCAAATTGATATCAAAATGAGAACAGAACAAAACTTTCATCAAACTGAGAACAAGCTCGTGATTTCAGTATTTCACTGTGCTATAACGTTTGGGTGGGCCAACCGGTCAACCAACTGGATGTCCGGCCGGTGGACCCACCGGTCGACCAGTTTCTTTTCAAATAGGTAGGTTCAAACAGGTTGAAAAAAAAAATTTCTTGCCTTACCGGTCGACCCTTCCTTTTTGATGCACCGTTGGAGCAATCCATATCAGATTGAGAAAATCAGCTATTTTTTACTCAATTTGATGAAAAAAGTAATGAACCATTGGAGATACTCTTAAAAGTGCAAAATTGGTGAAAAACCTTGAAAAACTTCACTAAATACTATAAAAATAAATAAATAATGCATGATATTTATTAAACTTTTTAAATATTTCTGAACAAATATTTTACTATTTAACTGCATCTAAATAGATGCATCTAATCTAAAAAACTAAAAATAAAAAATGAACAAAATACTAAAAAAAGCACTTCATTAAAAATAAAAATATGAATTTAAAATTCAAAATTAAACAATATTATTACTCTGTTTGGTTTTTATTTTTTCAAAAATTATTTTTTTTAAATCAGTGAAAAAAAATGTCTAAAATCAATTTTTAAAAAATTAAACCAAATAGAGTTGGGGATAAGTTTTCTTCCATACCTCATCTCTTCATATCTTTCCGTACTCTTTTTATCGGGTTTTAATTCGAACTCGAACTAATGATCTAAACCATTTATTTCGTAGACCCCGTAATGAAGGTCATCTATACAAAAAATTATAAATATAAAAATAAATCACATTTTATTTTATTAAATGAATGAAAAATATAATTAAATTTAAATTATCTATTTTATAAAATAAAATGTGATTTATTTTTATATTTATAATTGTTTGATGAAATTAATTTTTTATATTAATGACTTTTATTGTAAAAGTTACAAAATAAAAGATTTGAATTATTAATGTGAGTTTATTAAAACTCATAAAAATAGTATAAGGAATATGCAGGGGAGCGCTTATCCCATAGAGTTGTAAGGTAGATTTGGCTTTTAACAATATGTTTTTATGAAGTTTTCAAAGCCAAACTATAGATTTGGCGGGGGATAATTTTACGCTCTCTCTCAACTGAACCTAGGTTTTGAAGAGCGAAGTAACAGAGGATAGGAGGACGACGACCGAACCCGAATACCAAACTGTAAGTTCTCGAATCGCTTCTCTCTCTCTCTCTCTCTCACACACACACACACACACACATTAATCCAAAGAACCCTAATTTTGTAGATATATTTTGGCCTAATAGATACAATTTACTTTTGTGATTTGTATGTATGTGTTTATTACCATATTGGCTCAAAAAATTTGGGGAAATTTAGATTGATGGGTGTGGAGTAACCCTAATTTTATGGATAATTTTTGCCCTAATAGATATAGTTCTCTCTCTCTCTCCCCCGCCATTGAACCCTTTGGTGATTCGTATGTATGTGTTTATTACCATTTTACTCAAAAAATTTGGGAAAAATTAGATTAATGAATGTGGAATTGGAGAGTTGGAGATGCCCTAAACCAGGTAGGCAGTCTCAGAACAAGTTGTTGTTGTGGTCATTTATTTATTTATTTTTCTTTTTGGTGTTAAGTTATCACATTGAAGTTCAGTGTGGATCTAACAAATTGAGTGGGGTGTAGTTTGACTGCTATACAATAACTATGATGAGTATTTTGTTGTTGGCTGATGCTGCTGACAAATGTGCTTGAGGTTTTCTAACATGAAAATAGTAAGAAAAGGAATGAACTGAAAAGAAATAATTTGGTTTGGTTTTCAGAAATTTTTTTTTTTAAAAAAAAAAAACAATTATAAATTAATTTGGTGAAAGAAATTAAAAATTAAAAACACTTATCATTTTTATATAATTTTATTTTTTGGGAGGCCAAAATGATTTTTAAAAATTTAAAATTATATTTTTGATATTAATTTTTAAAAAATATTTTTGAATTTTTTTTCTGAAACACAAACCAGGCATGGCCTTTTTTCTTTTCTTCCTTTGGGGGAAAGAAGATGGAAAGACATTTGGAAATGGAAGTGTTGATAGTTTGCCATAATTCAGTTAATTCGTAGTCTTTTTATTTTATTTAATGAATTTTTGGGAAGTCAACGTAAGGAAATCTCCACTCGTGCAACTACCTGCTATTGGATAATTGATGAGAATTTTTCACCCCACTAGTTCTGAATACTGTATTAAGGCCTCGTTTGGGAACAAGCTTTTTTAGTAACTTTTTGGCTTTTTGACTAAAATATGATGTAAAAAAAAAACTAGTATGCTTGAGATGATTTTTTGGCTTTTTACGAAAAGATATGTAAAAAGTAGAGAGAAAATGGAATCTTTGACTTTTTTGTATAGGTTGTTGGCTTTTTGGCTTTTTAGCTAAAAAAGTCACTTGCCAAACAAGACCTAAGTCATCCAATCCTTTGTCATATGGAGCCTTTCTATAGTTGTTGCGTTAGGGTTTTATAGTAACTCACGATATTTATACAGAGACATCGGAGGCTTTCATAGTCCGTTCGGAGGAAATAAAGTGTTGAGTATAATCGAAAGGCTATCAATTAGAAGAAAAAAATGGCAACGGAGTCATCGGAGGGAGAGGAAGAAGGTAAGCTCATCGGAGGTAACCAAAACCTGGTTGTCGACGATGACCTCCGTGAAATGGCCAAGAAAGCCGCTTGGAGCGTCAGTTCTTGCAAGCCCGGCAATGGCGTCTCTGCTCTCCGCGATGACAATCTCGACACCTACTGGCAGTACCCCCCTCCCCCTCCCTCTCTCTCTCATACTGAAATACTTTCACTGTGTGATTTTATTTTATTTTTTAAATTCAGATCAGATGGGGCGCAGCCTCACCTTGTAAATATTCAATTTCAAAAGAAAGTGAAGCTTCAGGTATGTATGTATATATATATGCAATTGAATTCACTTTGGCCTGTTTCTCTTTCTGCTTTTTAATTTTTTATTTTTATTTATTTATTTTATTTTATTTTTTGTAGTTGATTTCAATCAGTAAGAAGTTCTTGTTTTTCAGTTAGTGGTTCTCTATGTGGATTTCAAGCTTGACGAGAGCTACACACCTAGTAAGATCTCTATTCGTGCTGGTGATGGTTTCCACAATTTGAAGGTGAATTTATTTCTCAACATTCAGGTTGTCTCACAAATGCAAACACATAAACACTTCGTTATTTTAAAATTTGTATTGAATTGATCTTGATCTAGTTCCGTTTGGTTCTGCCCTTGCAAATGCAACTAGGAGATAAAAAATGTTGAACTTGTCAAGCCGACTGGTTGGGTCTACATATTATTATCTGGGAATGATCCTCGGTAAGCAATATAAACTTTAATTAAATGTTTATTTGCCATTTTTATTTTTATTTTATTTACTGAATTCTCGAAGATTAATTTCTTTTGTGCTGGTTTTGTTAGTTTTCAAAGATGTATGTGCTAGATTGGGCATAGATTGATTTAATTTCTTTCTTGTATAATTGTATCGTTACTTTTACATATACACTTGCTACTATCTATTTTATTTGGGGTTTAAAACTTAATGGCAGCTCTTTACTATATAACATTGGTCTGATGTTTATTTGATGGACTTAACGAAAGGTAGTCATATCTTATCCACCTTGTTGAGTGCGACTGGATTGATATGATACTTGAAATAGGAGTTAATTTTGTTTCTCATCATGGCGCATTGGCGATAAGTGAAAGCTGAATTGTGACGAGAAGGAGAGAATGTGTGTTTTCCTTGAGAGCCAAGTACAGGGGGAATTTTTTAGCAACATCATGTTTGAAGCTCTCAAAGAGACGATAGAATCCGTTTCCCCTTCTCCATTTTCCTTTAATAGACAATGGGATTTGCACCATACTTTCTAACGTTTGTTACACCCCCCAACTGGTACTAGGTCAAAGCACCAGTTATGAGTGGATAGGACTAATAAAGGAGACCTTCAAATGTATATGTTCTTTGTTGTATATATCCCATTGAGGAAAATTAATATGCAATGTGCAATATAAGAAATTCGTCATGTGTAGTTCAGAAAACAAAAGAAAAAGGGTAATGTGATTTATGTTATTTCCTTGTTGAATGCCTTGATGATTCTTTGTGGTTAGCATTCCAGGTTCTGGATCCATTTTTTCCCTTAGTTGACATCTAATTTTTATTTAAAGAAATAATCTATTTTATTTATTTATTTATTTTTCACATAATCCTCTTATGATACTTTGTTTTGTATCTCATAGCTCTTATAATCTCAAAGGACAGATGAATACTTCTATACATAGATGATGGGTCTGGATATAAGAATGTAGCACAATACAAATATGTTGTATAAGACCCAAAGAATTAGACTAGTGGAGAATTCTTGTTTTCGTTATTTGTAATTGCACACGGAGTTAATAGCAGTGCTTGTGGTCTAATCCTGTTAAAGCATTGGAGAAGTCTGCTTATTCGAAAAATGTTTTCCATTAACTTTTGTTTTGCTATATGATTTTGGGGGGAAAAAAAAAGAAAAGAAAAGAAAAGAATGCTTATTTATTTTTAGGAAATAGATTGGCTAAGTTCTAAAAGTATCCATCTATTAAGTGGTTTTGAATTGTATGTATGCACAAGTTAGTAAACTTCTGAACTCTAGTTTTACCAATATCTTTGGCAGGGACACTTTCGTCAATACTTTCATGTTGCAAATTGCCGTGTTGTCAAATCATCTTAATGGAAGAGATACCCATGTACGCCAAATAAAAGTTTACGGGCCTCGACTGTGAGTTTGAGTCTTTCTGCTTTTAGATGAGTTTTGAGTCTTTGTACCCATGTATGTGATTACCTGTTGTCTAACAGAATCATCTCACTTTATGTTCTATCCGCAGGAACCCTATTCCACTCCAGCCCTTTCAGTTCACCTCAAGGGAGTTCATTACTTACTCTACTGTACGATGAGGAGTACATGATCTTGTGTGTTTTAGCAAAGCATGCTGCTGAATGTGACGAGATGGATTATTGGAAGATAGAGATGGTCTCCTTGCAGTTATATGTTGTTCTTCCTTTCTAGAAAGAACTGGACTCTTTTTCTTTTCTTTTTTGTTTTTACTTTTTTTGGCGTCATGCACATCGTGTCTTGCTTGGTTTGTGAAACCTTGGATCTAAACTAAAGTTGTTCACAACATACATCCTGTGTGGATGTGTTTGGCATTTAAACTAAGTTTCAGATATTATTATTATTTTTTATATAATTATTTTATTTGTGTTTTTTGTTATTGTATATATAGGAATACTTATGAATGTTTTGATTGGATAGGCAGTTGTTGAGCCTGTATAAAGAATATTTTTTGAAAATCCCCTGTATGGTTGTTACGCTTCTCCTTCTTGATGTTTAATTATTATTGATTTATCGTGTTTTTATAGTAACAGAATGCTTCCTACCACTAACAAGTCATATCAGAGCACTTCTGCTCAAAATATAACGCGTCATGGCTACAAGGAAGTGAGAGCAAACCTATAAGCCGAGTGCAAAAACACTCATAAATAGAGAATGATGCGGACAAGAACTCCATCTAGGGTTGAGGATCTTAGCCCAGTCTTAAGTTTTTAAAAACACAATATGAAAGTAAACTCGGAATATATTGACTAATAAACTATATCAGCCGTAGTCACCACAAACCAATGCAGCTAAATGGATATAAATCAGTAATCCTGATACATTAAATATCTATAGTTTCAGAATGAAGACAACAGGTAAGCCATAAAAAACTTATACCCCACAGCTAAACATAAATGGCCGTTACATAAAGCAACTTACAGTTAAGATTGTCAGTCGTTTAACATGTGGCCATATGCACGATGAGCTTCTAGGTAGAGAATAAACATATTCTGAGTTAAGGAAGCAACAACTTAGTCAAAAAGATGATCTTGATCTACAACAGAGAGATATCATTCACAGGCTGGTTTTGTGTCGAAACTGCTCAAGCAGATTGCGAAGGCTTGGAAAGCAGAGAGTGGATAACGATAATCCATGGTGAAGATGTCTTTTCCGATCTTTCCAAACTGTAAAATTACTTTTTCTTGTTCAGCAGTTGGCACATTGTCAGATTGATCAACAGCTGCCACAAGCTGGAAATTCTTAACGGAAGCAACAGTAACACGGCCTTTAAAGTTTAGGCACCAGCACTGTAGCTGCTCGTGCCATCTAGGAGCCTTGTTTTTAAGAATCAATGGTTCTCCAAAGACGGGGGCAGATCTTGGAGAAGCTACAAGGCTTGAGGAGCTGAAATCTGTGACGGGCTTGTTTCCTTTCGAGTCCGGTAATGAGGGAGAAATATTTTCATTAGGGGAGTGTGGGAATGATGTAGGTGTTGGGGCAGCACCCCCCTCTTGAATAGAAGAAACGGGAATAGAATGCATGACACAATGCATTCTCCGGGGCCCTCTTGTCCTGAGAACATTAAGCTCATATGTGATGGTAGCAATACTGTAACTACATGCAGGTAGTTTTGGAGAAACTTGCTTGGCATGAAATCTTCGACTTGACCGAATGTTCTGTTGAACTGCAGCATCATTTGGAGGTTGGCTATCATATATGGTGAACTTGGTGCCCAGAAAATTAGACCTGGTCCAAATTTTGTCTAATATTAGTTAGGTTCATGAAGAATAATCCATCAAACAAGGACAATTAGCATGTAAAGTTGCCAATACTTGCCTCAATTTTCCAACAAATGTATTGCTGGCTCGAGAAAAATCATCTGCAACTAAAGATATCAAAAATCCTGTGCGTGTCGCCCGTCTGATCCTTTTCGCAGCCAACAACAATTTATCATTCTCATTCTCCGCTGTCAATCACTAGAAACATAAGTCACAACCTCCCAGTGACTACTAAAATTCCATCACATCGGCACTTTCTTAAAGTCCTTTAACTAACAAAACTACAAAACCAACTCATATATGAATATTCTTGCAAATTATTTGATATCTGGATCCAGAAAGCTTTAATGTAATGCTCCATTCCATCAGACTAATCTGAAGACTAAAGGCAAAGGTGAAAAAGAAATTGGGAAAAAAAAAAAGAAGGTGTAGACAGGAGGATCTCTCGTTAAATTGTATTTCTTACATATCAAAACAAACTACCCTATCATCATTATACCTCTCCTCAATCATCATTATACTCCACCATCTCTTTATGAAGACAAAAAAAGGCAAAAGAAAAATAAATACTCTCATAAAATTGACTATTAAATACGAAGAAAGAAATGAAAATCTGTCATTATACAAACAAAGACTTGATCAGTGTACATCTCTCTTGGTGAAAACAAAAAATTCTCACCATTATATCTCTTTTTGGCCAAATTAAAAATCCACATCAGCAAAAGAAATGTTAGAGAAGAATCAGTTATAAAAACAACCACAAAAGCTCATGCAACACTTAGTTTTGTAGTTGTTTCTGTGTAGTGTTGCATTAGCAATGGTCAGTTCAAAAATATAAATTGTACTTCTTCCTATGAATGATATTTTAGCAAAACTTGAATATAAATATGTATTAGTAATTTTGCATTTTAAAAAGTGAAATAAAAAAAAAATTAAATAAAAATATTACAACGCAAAAATTTATAAAGGGCCTCGACTAGAATTTTTGCTTGCTTTAGGCAGCATCGGATAGGATTGAGCCGCCTCTTCATTTTGAATGATAAATTCATATATATAACCAATAATAAATATATAAAATTATATAATTTTTGTGTGCCCTCCTCCCCCTCTCCCCATTTGTCGTGTCTTGTATATTTTGAAAGTGTCTTGTATTTTTTAAAAATTGGCGTGTCTGCATTTCGGTGTCGTGTCGCATGTTTGTATCCATGCTTCTTAGATCATAAATAAGACTCAACTATCCAACAACAAAAAATGCATAATGTATTTATATTCAGGTTATTTATTATCAGATACCCTCAATTTCCATAAGAACAAAGGTCATAATAATCCACAAGTTTAGGTCCATAAGCAAGAGTATTTGCAGGTGAACTTCCCAAGCAACAATGATATTATACATAAATTGAAAAAACCATAGGCCCATCATTTAGGCAATTCAAAGGAACCAGAAGTGTCTAATAATGAAGAAATAAGCATGTGAAAGAATAAGTGACTTACAAGGGGTCAGGCCAAAGTACATACGATATATGGAAGTTGCTCTGTCCCTTTTAATAAAACACTGAATTGGAGAATCCCGTGGCCCCGGCTATTTGCAAATAAGAGGCAAAATAACTCCGTTATACAAGATAGTCATCATTGTAGATATCATTAGTTAGTAGTAGTACTAGTAAACATTGTAAACGGCATGAATAGTACTAGGAATCATGAAAAAAATATCATGAAATGTATCATGAAGATTTTTCATCATTTGATTAGTGTGGTGTTTTGTTGTTTGTATAATCCAAAGGTGAAGAATCTTTCATGATCATCTTTATGACATTTTTTTCATGATCCGTAACATTACTCAAAGGGAATTAGTTAGCAGTAGTACCAATGGTACCTATAGCAACATAATAACAATAATGATAATCAGACAAATAGAAGTCACCTGTTTCAATGAAATCGGGAAGGTAAGTCTCCCACACTCCTCTGGAGTCTTGACAATCTCCTTCGTAATATCCCTCCATGACTTGCAAACCGATGCACAAAAAACAACAACGTTCCTCGCAGGCCATGATGTTTCACTCTCTTCAACCCTCCGGATTATATCCAAAAGCAATTCTGGCGGCAAGTTTGCCCAGTGTCCTTGTTCTATTGGTTCCGAAGTGGCTACATCAGGGGCAATATGCGATCGGGTTCGATTGCGCCAATGCTTGCCTTCCACCCCTCTTTTTGACATGCTCCCAATCCCATCTTTCATCTCCCTCAGCTCGCGTACAATGCTTTTGAAGGACATCTTACCTTCAGATGTTCAACTACAACCCCAAAAAAACACAAAATTCCTTTAATGATCTAGTTCTTTCTGGAAGTGGATCTGCTATTACAGTGGCAGTTTTGACCGTTTTGATTTCAAGAAAAAGTTTTAAAAAATCTTAAACAAAACAGCTGCGAATGAGACCTACTTGAAGAAACTTTAAGCACATTCAAAACAATATTGTACCTTTAAATGGGTGACCTTGAAACTGTACAAATACTGCATTTCAAAAAATAATAATATAATCAACAGAAAAATAAGCATCTATAACATTACTTTGGACCTCTCCCAAGAATATATATATTTCTTTTTTAAATGCGAACTTTCACAGTCCTCTATAACTTCACTTGTCTATTTATGGAGCCATTTCTAAACAAAGTTTTTAAACGAAAATGCGTAACTCGAGGCGTTTTACCCCTCATGAGGCGAGGTGTAAGCTTTAAAGTGTCAAGGCGTAGGCATTTCAAATTTTAAATTCTAATATTTAGTAAATAAATTAAATATTTTAAAATAGTGAAAAATAAATAAAAATTAAATATAAAAGTGTAAATACTTTTTTCTTTAAAGTATCGAACATTTCACTGTAAAGAACAAAACTTTATTAGAATTTAAAGCATCGAACATTTCAAATTTTAAATTCTAATATTTAGTAAATAAATTAAATATTTTAAAGTAGTGAAAAATAAATAAAAATTAAATATAAAAGTGTAACTACTTTTTTCTTTAAAGCATCGAACATTTCACTATAAAGAACAAAGCTTGCCATTATTGAAAGTGAAATCAACATTCTTAACTTTAGTGATCGAACTTCTTACTTGGGACTTAACTTCGTGTTTCTTTCTTGATTAGTCATTTACTTAATTTTTTCTATACAATATAATTGCAAAAATGGTTATTTCTTATTTTTGGATTTTAATTTTCAAATCATCTACCAGTCTAAGTTTAATAAGAGTCTAAAGCAACCTCTTCATATGCATACTACTGCTCATATGCTTATGAGCAAAAGGCATACAAGGCGCACCTAAAGTGCATGCCTCAGACTCTGATGTGTAAGCCTTTAGGGATTATAGCCTAAAAATCAAAGTCCTAACGCGTTTTACCTTAGCCTCGGGATGAGGCAAGCATTGAGGCAAGTCTTAGTAAAGGTTTTTAAAACTTTGTTTCTAACTTCACTAGCTATTGTTACAGGAATAAAAAAAACGAAGCCCAATTAGTACACATTAATTGTGTTTGGAAGAGAAAAGATTAGGTACACATCTATCCTTTTGGCATACTGCACAAAGTAGTTGACAGTGCACAAAGTAGTTGACGGTGATTTGAACCCATATTAACGTTTTACCATTGAACCCATGGTCACCCCCTCTCTAGCTATTGTTACAGGGATTCAACACAAAAATACACACAACACCAAAAGTAAGAGAGAAATTTGATCCAAGCCTCACAAATCCACCAGAATCAGCACAAATTACAGCAACAAACAAAAATATAAAATAAAGTCAGATCTAGTAAAATCAGAATTCATTCAGTTGTTTACTACAATCAGATGCATAAAGTAATTAGGGAAAATCACATTGGAATAATGAATGATAGAGATAGAGACAAGAAAATGACTAACCTGTACAATCTACATGAACAACAATCCGATCGGACAGAGAAGACTCCAGAAACCAGTGTGAGCTCTCTGGAATGGTCGGATCGGTAATGAAGGAGGTCAGATAGGAGAAACATGGCCAAACTCGAAAATGCCGTTCATGTTCTACGACACCGCACCAGATCTCCTTCGCATATCACTTCCTCTCCTCACATTTTCTGGCACCACCATCAACGCCGCCGTGTTCCGCCGCAAATCACACAGAACCACCACCACACAGCTGCTTCAATCAAGTGCTTCCCCACACCAGAACTTCACGCCTCTCCTTACAAATGGATTTGAGAATCTCTCTTTTCCCTATGTTCCCTTTTTCCGACAAATGTTAATCCAATGGGCTGCTGCGAGTCCTTCACCGCAGTATCCCCGGACCCATATAAGTTGTACTTTTGGACAAACAATTGATTTTTTATCTACTTCAACTTTTGGGTTATTTAAGGGTTTCCATCGGATTAGAAGGTATTATTGGGTTTGTAAGAACACCTCTAAGGGTTCATTAAATTTTTCATTAAATTTAAGTAAAAAATTACTTACTCTTTCTTCAATTTGATATTAGAGGTTCCAATGGTTTACCAAATATCAAATCTGTTCGGGACAACTGATTGGTCGACCGGCTAGTCGACCGGCGAGGAGAAATATATATATATATTTTTTTTTTGAACGAATTGAACTTTTTTGTTGAACTTTCTGAACTTTTTTCAGGACAACCGGTTGGTCGACCGGTTAAGGGAAATTTTTTTTTTTTTTTTTTTTTTGGAACGGTTTGAACCAGAAATGTTGAACTGTTTGAACTCTTTCTGGGACAACCGGTTGGTCAACCGGCTGGTCGACCGGTTGGTCTCCCCCAACAGTCAGGAACAGTGATTTGGTGAAATGCTTCGCCTGTTCTCAGTTTGATGAAATGTTTTGTGAAATCTCATTTTGATATCGATTTGGTGCAACTATTGGAGCACTAAACAGTAACTTTTTCACCAAATTTTAAATTTGATGCTGGGTTTGATGAACCGTTGGAAATGGTCTAAGAGTGTATCATAAGGTTTTTTTTTTTTTTTTTTTTTGTAATTTGAATCGTTCAATATGTATAATTTATTGAGTATTTTATCTTTATAGAAAATTATGTTGATTGAATATCAATAACTACTTAACCGGATCAGATTTCTGTCAACGGTAAATATAATTTAAAAATAAATTGTTAACAAAAATCTGATCGGATCAAGTAGCTATCGATACCCGATGAACGTGATTTTCTAAAGAGATAAAGTGTTCAACGAGTTCTACATATTGAACGGTTCGAATTATCAAAACAATACCTATAATGAATCCCACAAATCCAACAGTATCGTTCAGTTTACAAAGTGAACTAGAGACAAATCTGATACTTATTTAAGAACCATAAACTATAAATAAAAAATAAATTATAAATTTTTTAAACTATTAAAAAATATTATTTTGTCTCATCAACTATAAAAGTATATAAATATATTGGGATAATTTTTAACTGAACCAAATCATTTAAAAATGATTCGATCTGATTTGATTTCATAATTTAAATAGATTGGTTTGATTCTAAATTTTATGAAGTTATAAATAATAATTTAAACTTGATTTCAAACTAAACCAGACTATACTCCTAATAAAAGCCTTAAGGTTTCGTTTGGGAAGTGGGTTGACTTTTTAATTTTTGGGCTATTTTAGTTTGGGACTAAAAATCCTCATCTGGGTTAGACTTTTTGACTTTTATGAGAGAAAAAAATAAAATTATTATAGTTTGGATGTGATATAATATTTTATTTTATTGACTTTTTAACTTATTTTGTCTTTCTATGACTATTTTAGCCTATAGTCTCATGCCAAACGAGGGCTAGTGTGACTTCCATCCTATCAACTTTAACTACAGAGGAAATATCACATTAATAAAATTTTAAAAAAGAAATTACAAATCAATAAAAAAAAAACTTATAAATATTAATAATTATAATTATAATTTTTTTTTATGAATTTATATATATATTTTTTGACATCCACTTAAATGTAATTACTCAATACAATACAAACCATACCTCCTCATTTTGGGTATAAAATTGGGACAAAAAAATTAATGGCTCAACAATTTTTTGTGAAAAAAATCTAAGATTCAGACTTAAAGCCACAATTTTTATGAGTAAGAACTTGTATAGTAGAGATTAAATTTGTATAATATAAAATTTATATATAAGATAAATTTGAACCACATAATAATAATTCAAGTTAATTTTCAAATAATTAAGTCTAAATTGATAGTGTTACTATTTTTATCCTGCAAATTCACGGCTTCATCTTCTTATTTGGGCTTTGGAAACCATCTTCTTATTTGGGCTTTGGAAATGGGTTTGGTTTTGTGAGTCTTCTCTTGAAGAAAGGACAAAGATGGGTTTGGGTAGGGGTGTAAAAATAGCCCAGGCCTGTGGGCAGTTCAAAACCCGCCTATGGCCTGAGGTGGGCCCTGTTCGTTTCAGCCCGATTAGGCCCGGCTCCGAGCCCAGCCCAGTACCTTGGGCTTGTGCTTGTGCTTGGACTTGAGCCTTCCATTTTTGGCCCCGCCCGGCCCAAAAAAATCGAGCCCTGCTGGCGGCTCGGCCCTCTCTCAACCAATGGTCAAATTTTAAAAAATAAAAATAAAAAATAACTTGCAACGGTTAAATAAATAAAATAATGATCTTGCAAAAATTTTAAAAATAAAAACAAAAAGTTATTAATATTATTATTTTATTAATTTAATATATTTATACATCACTTAACACATATCTTAACATATCCATTACACCATCACTCACTCTGTAAAATTAATATACTCTTAACACACCTTAACACACATTTTTGGGCCTCACTTTTATCACTTTTTTATCATATATATCTCGCCCACTTTTTATTACTCGAAATCATTATCAAATTCATTACTTTAATTCAAATTCAGAGATCACATGCGGAAATAAACTCAAATGTTCGACTAGTAGAAATGAATACCCATTCTCTCATTCGTATGCAAATTGAATACTATATGAGCATACGAAATAAATTGCCCTTGGGCTTACATCATTTAAAAGTCAAGTAGAAGGGTATAACCCTTTTTCATAAAGGCATTCCGCCAACAACAAAGAGGCCCGTGGCCCAACAAATATGAAGATCCAAAATCTTGTAGCACATCCTGATTATCACCTGAAAAAGATTCAACAACGTGGGATGAACATATAGTCTAGTAGGGGATCTCAACATGGTCCTCAACAATAACAACTTACAGATAGCTATAATCATAACTGCTCAATCTCATACTAGAATAGTAATGTGGCAGTTTATACAAAATATACATAAGTATGAACTTTTCTCGAAAACAGCCATTTCATTCAACGCTATAGCGGTTCATAAGGGGTTCATCTTTCTTTCCTTTTCATTAACCCCCCTTTCCACAACCCCTTTTTCCACACCTTTCATGACAATAACAGTTCTAGAAAACAATTTCGCCAAGCCCATTACTTTCCTCCCATTTTCCGTATTTACAATAGGTTTTGCCCTTTCTAAACATGTTCACAAAAACCCAATTTCCTTCACACTTTCCAAAATCCAAATAGCATTTAGGTTTGTTTCAACATATTCATATCTCCAAGCATACCTTTAGTAAAAAGGGGAATAATAAATTATCAACGTGTATATAATCAACATTGAGGTAACTCGGCCTTTTCAAATGTAACCATCGTAACCCATAACATACTCAGATACAACCTAAGACAGTGATGATCAAGCTCTACTCTACCTGCCATAAGCACGGTAAGTTAAGGATACACCCATACAACAAATGACTAGCCAAATTCTCCAGACACAAAGCTGAAAGATAATGGTACCTAGTCCACATTCTCCAGACACAGGCTGGAAGGTAATGGTACCTAGTCCAAGTTCTCCATGCGCTAGCTGGAAGGCACTGGTACCCCTCATTCTAAGCGCAGTATATAACACCAACCATCTCAATATAACAAGCACAACCAATAGTGTAATACATACACAATGATTCAACACAACAATGTTATCTTCCACCGATGACCAAGGACAAAACCTCTAGATGCATGTATTCAGTACACCTATTAAAAAGAGACTTAAATCTTCAAGCTCAAGCCCCAACAACGACACTGGTGCGATAGTTAAAGATAAAACCCCCAAATGTGTGTATTCAACACTCATGATACAATAGTTCAATACTCATATTCATTTTCCAAGACTCACATAGAGTTAACATTTCACTTCCATTTTCAAGATCAACCCTCATAATTTCCCAAGTAGATATGTTCCACCACTTATTCCCAAAACACTTTTCTCATTTCACAAAACCAAATCTATTCTTTTTATTTCATAAAACCAATTTCATGGATAATAAATCCATAACCCATCTTAGTTCAATACGTTCATTTCAAAATAACCCCGATGCCATAGTTAATCCCTTAGTCATCATACTTTTACACAACTCATATTAACACATAGTGATTACAAATTGTTCAATCTCATTCCCTCTTTAATTTACCAAATCAAAATATTTTAGGGTTTTCTCTTCTTTCAACAATATCATGCTAGATTACCTCCAAATAGCCTAAATAACAATCAATGATAACAAATTCATTCTCACCAACCAACCCTAGGTTTCCCCCTTTCATGATTTTCCAAACAATCCCACATGGATATGATTTCATGCATACAAAACTACACATGTCTATCTATAAACGAGGCATTGAAAAAGAGCAAGGAAATCCCTACCTCAAATGGAAAACCCAAGGAGAAGAAGAGAGAAACTCGAAAGTGCTCCCAAACCCAACCTTTCTCGGATCAAAACGAAGTCACGCCAAACTCTACCTTTCTTACAAAGGAACTAGGCTAGAAACACACTAGAGCTAGATGGATTTTTAAGAAGTTGTAGTCTAGAGTGAGAAGCTCTCAAGTTATTCATTCAATGAACTCCATTAAATAGATTAGTGTATCTCATACATTCATGATACATAATGCATTTCTATATTAATGAATTCATTAGATAGATTAATGTATCTTACATATTTCAAATAGATACATAAAATGCATCTCTAAGATTCATTCATAATAAATCCATCACATTCATTAATGAGCATTAGTCTTCTATACATTGCATTCATCAATAATTAGTCACATTCTAATTGATGTACATGTATCTTACTTAATGAGATGAATCTAGTATAATCATGCATAAGCTTTGAAAAGTTAGAGAGAGAAATTGGCCCAAAAAAGTGATCCAAAGCTGTTTTTCGGACTGATATACAAACAGGTCCGCTCAAGCGTCAAGCCCCGCTTGAGCGGAAACCCAAATCTGGACATCACCCTTTGGTTTCCAAACACAACCAACCTATTTCAAATCTGCCCCAACACGACCCAAGACTCATATACAAAGAATAAAGGACGAAACGGGAATAACAAACAACACATCCACGAACCGAGTCCGGAATACAATTAAACAATGAAGGGAAAATCGGGATCGGTATATATATCACACTTTTTTTTAGCCACTCCTTATGGTGCTCTTATAATGAATGAATTAATTATATATAGTATATATATATAAGTAATAAAAAAAATCAAATGGTTGTTGGTGGGCATTGTACTATATAGCCTGCCTACCCACCCTAGCCTGCTCTGTTCACTGTTGCACTCTCAATCTCATTCAATCCTCAAGTCTTCATTTCAAGAAATGAAAAAAAAAATTAAAAAAAAATTCAAACGGTTATAAATTATAATAATGGTAAAAATTCAAACGGTCATAAAAATTTCAAACTCTAAGACAAACGGTAATATTATATATATTTATATTTTTAAAAAATATAATAATCCATTGTGATTTGAATTATATTTTGTTGTGTGCATTCCAATTCTTGTTAAATTGTTTCATCTTTGATTTCGTAATCCATGGTTCTTCATTCTTGCTGCTAATTCCATTTCCGCGGATTTGGATCAGAGCCAATTGGATGTTGAATCCTGTTTCTACTGTTTAGTTTATTCTATTAATCATTTTAATTAAAAACAACACATTTTAATTCATTACAGAAAATAACTTGCACTTACAATTATTGTAATCTGCAAGGATCCTGAATAGAGAAAAAAAAAAAACAGAACAAGTTAAATCTCACTCAGCAGAACACTCTTTTTGGAATCTGCCGAACGATTACAATCAATTACAAATATATAGAAAACAATTAACTATGCAGCATGTGTTGGCTAAATGAAGCAGCTGGCAGCAAAGCAGCGCATTGAGGACTGAGCAGGGCTGTCGGTTACTTTCGGCTGATTGATTGAAATTTACTATCGGCTGTATTGATTGAAATTTAACTATGCAGCATGTGAGTAAAGGAATCAGAATAAATATAAATTGACAGCTTTTCTCAAAAGAGTAGTGATTGAAGTCAATTTTATATTTATAAAGAATCCTATGTTGATTATTTCAAGCAAATGGGTCCTGAGCATCATGAAACTCAGGACGATCATAACCAGGTTGATTGGTGGATCCTTCTGAACTGTCTGAACTATCTTCTGAACTAGACTGTTGGGCCGGTGCAGGAGATTGTTCATTTTTTAATTGGGCTTGGGCTTGATCTACAGGAGACGGGCCATTTGAAGCAATTGATCACTGGCGGATCCAGGTTGAACAATGGGCTGAGCAGGAGGTTGAATACTGGACTGAGCCTGTGATTTGGACTTTGACTTGGGTTGGTCTTTGGACTTTCCCTTGGATTTGATCTTTGATGATTTGGGCTTGGAGCCACTAGATGAGGGACTGCCAAGATTGACTGGAGGAAGACTGGGCTGACTTCTTCTTGGCTGATTACAGCAGTTGGGGTCTGCTGGGCTTGCTGGGCTTTGACTATTGCAGGTGTTGGAGCACATGAATCAGGAGGAAATTCCTCATAAACAATTTCAAGAATTCTGGGCACATTGAACTTAGGCCACCATTTAACAGAGTGTTGGCGAATAATGATGTTGTTATCAATCCCATAATGCCATTTGAATATCCATGGGATTTTGTACTTGGATATAAAATTGAGCAAGATAGGAAATTGTTTTTGATGAATAGTAAATGGGTAAACAGCAGCAAAATAGGCAATTGTTTCATTGAGTGAACTGGGAAGAATATCTGAAATGGGGCCATAATGAGTCCACCATCGCAGAAACCAGGTGGGTAATTCAGATTTGAATTTTTGATCAAAGGAGATGAACCAGGAGTGACTAAATGACTCATTTTGGTACAAGAACAATTTGAACCAAGCATCAATATAATCATGATAATTATATTGAATAGAATGACCAGGTAAATCTCGAAGCAGATTAGGATTGCCCCATTCTGCAAGAGAGACAATGTTGTGAATGTAAAGTGAATGGTATAGGATCTTGTAAGCATAGACACGATCCTGAATTGGTTTGATCAGAATGGAATGATGGTTGAGCAGAATATCTTTGTAATAAGAGAGGTTCTTCTCTGGAGGTGAAGAAATGAAATGACATCCAGAGCCAAAATGGAATTGAGCAATTTCATTAATGGTTTGACTTCTGGGGTGACTAGGTTCTTTGTAGAACAGGTTAGTAACATGTGATTTGGTGTACTCAGTTCGAGAGGGTCGAACTTGGTTAATTGGAAGTGGAGTAACTGAAACTGATTGGCTAGAGGCAAAAGGATCATTAGCCAGTGCAGATGAGTAATCAGGACGGTGAATAGTACCAAGAGTATGGTATCTATTAATTATGTCAATGGAAGAGGATGGTTTAATTGACTCCAAAGGAGGAGGAACTATGAGTTGATTAGGTTTACTGGAAGAGGGGACCAAAGCCTTAGAAGGAGGCCTTGGGCGAGACATCTGTTGAATAGGAAACAAAGATTAGCAACCAGAAAGAAGATCTAAGTAATTCTGGTAATAATGTAAATCATTGTAATAATTATGTCGTAAAACACGGCGAGCTTGTAACTGTTGGTGATTGATGTATTGGGCTCTTTTAGTAGTTGGTCTGGCTGATTTAAGGCGGTTAATGGCGGCGGTTAACTTGTTTGATCAGGGTTTGGTAATAGGTAATTTGGGTTTTAACATAGGAAATATGTGGAGTAGCACTCATCCCTTACCCCCCTAAAAATTCTCGGGTAAGAAAATCAGGTAGGGAATTTTGACAACCAGGTATATAGGTAATATCAAAATCAAAAATACTTAAAATAGATTGCCAACGGGCAAAAATCTGTTTACTAGCAAGATTTTGAACATCTTTTTCCAAAACATATTTAGCAGATTTGCAATCGACACGAAGTAAAAATTTTTGATTTAAAATATCATCTTGAAATTTTTGAATACATAAAACAGTCGATAAAATTTCTTTTTTAATAGTACTATAATTTAATTGTGCTTTATTCCAGACACCAGAATGAAAACGAACAATTTGTTCAGATGACTGAGGAGTGACTTTCTGGAGGAGAATGCCACCATAACCAATATCAGAAGCATCAGTTTGAATAATTTTGAATGAGTTCTCAGTAGGAATACCAAGACAAGGAAGAGACTTGACATATTGTTTAACTTGTTGAACAACAGCAGTATGAGTAGAAGACCAAGGAGGAGGATTATCCTTTAACCGATCGAATAATGGTTGACAGATTTGCCTAAGGTCTTTATAAAATTCAGCAATGTAATTGAGGGAACCTAAAAACCTTTGTAATTGAGTTTTATCAAGAATTTCATCAGGAAATTTAGACGCAAACTCAATAGAGCGACTAATTGGGAGAATAGTATTATGATGAATATCATAACCTAAAAACCTAACTTTAGTCTGAAATAATTTAATCTTAGGAGCGGATATGACGAGACCATGACTTTTAATAGTATAAAAGAATGCAGTTAAATGTTTCCAATGTTCACTAATTGATTTAGAAAAGATTAATATGTCATCAATGTAAACAATAGAAAAATGACTAAATGGGTTAAAGATATCATTCATTATATTTTGAAATTCACTAGGAGCATTTTTTAACCCAAATGGCATGACATTCCATTCATATTGGCCAAAAGGTGTATTAAAAGCAGTTTTATATCGATCTTTAGGATGAATTTGAATTTGCCAGAAACCACTTTTTAAATCAAATTTACTAAAAATAACAGCTTGATTAAGTCTTTTAATTAGGTCTTTTTTATTAGGAATAGGATATCTAATCCATTCAAGAACAGCATTTAATGGTTTATAATTAATAACTAGGCGAGGAACACCTCGTTCTAATTCAGCATTTTTATTAACATAAAAAGCAGGACAAGACCATGGTGATTTGCTAGGACTAATAATTCTATTTTTTAACAATTCATTAATTTCCTTTTTACACATTTCTAACAATTCATGATTCATTTGAATAGGCCGGGATTTAGTAGGTATTTGTCGTTCATTAAAACCTTTAATATATGGTAAAGTAACTACATGCTTTTTCCTATGCCAGAATGCAGTAGGTAAAGTTGAACAAACAGTTGATTCAAGTTTTAATTTGAAATCATTAATTTGAGAGAGGAGAACGGGATCAGTTAACTGTTGATCTATTCGTTTGTAATTAATTTCTTCTTTAAGAAAATTAATATGCCGAGTTAGTCGTTTAATAGTGTGGGTAATAGAACAATCTTGTAATTGATTTAACTCTAATTGTTCAGGTGGAAATAAGAATGTAAATGTAACAGGATGTCCTAAAACATGAGTAGTAATTCCTTCAGTAGAAGTGGTAAATGGATATAATAAAGATATAAATGGTGTACCTAAAATAATCCGATCAGTCATATTTTTGACTAAAACAAATGTAGTGTTAAAGCAAACATTATTTTGACAAACATGTACTTTAGGTAATTTATATCGAATATGCATTTTACTACCATTAGCAGAAGTTAATTTTTCTTGACATTTGTGATAATATTTAGTAGGAAGTAATCCTTCTTGAATGCAATTTAAATCAGCACCAGTATCGATTAATGCAACTAATTCTAATTCAAAATCTTCAACAATGATTTTAATTCTTGAATACCATTTTTGCATATAAATTTTATTAAGTAAATTTAATCGTTTATCTTCAAGGTTAGTAGCTTGAGATCGATTATCAAATATGAGTTTAGTTGGATCAGTATGATCAGAATCATGATCAGAATTATGTTCAGATTCATGAGGTGATTGTGCATTAGGTTGGAAATCATTTAAGTTTTGTTTAAGTTTAAGATTAATAATTTCATTTTCTAATTTATTATCTTTATTTTGAAGATCTCTTATTGTTTGTTTAATTTGATTGATTTCAAATTGTAAGTCTTGAAGTGTAACTTCTTTAGTTTTATTTTTAAATTTTTCTAAAGTTTTAGATAAACTAATAATGGGTTTATTAAACTTAGGTTTAGTTTCTGATTGAAGCATTAGACCTTTGAGTTTATCAATATATTGTTGTTTTAATTGAGGATCATCTAATTTACTAATTAAATCAATTAAAGCAGATTCTTCTTGACTATGTTTAGTAAGAACAGAAATTTGTTTAACAGGTTTACAACAAACATCATTACATCCTAAGGTAATTTGATTATCAGAATCAGAATTATCACTAGTAGATGGGGAATTGGAGTAGATGGAAGTACAGAAGAGGAACCATTATCAGATTGATTTAATTGGAAGATTTCAAATAACTGAATTTTGGATTCATCATTAATTTGGAGTTGATTGACTCTGTCTTTGAGCTTTTGTTTCTCTTTGCATTTATTAGCATAGTGGCCTTTTTGTCCACAGTTATAACACGTAATATCTTTAGTAGATTTTGATCTCGGATGTGATTTAGATTTATGATATTTCTTTTTGGGTTTAGTATAAAATTTGTCATTAGATTTGGAGGGTGAATAAGGCTTCTTGTTTTTATGATAATATTTGGATTTATAATTTTTTGAATGTTTGTGTGATTTCCTACGAGAAGGTGCAATAGGAGGTAGTCCATATTGTTCACAGAAATTTCCTAATTCATATTTAGCTTTATGTTTATCTTTTGTAGCTTTTTGACTAAGTTTTAAATCAATACACATTTTTAAGCCTTCTTTTTGAATAGTGCTAATTATATCACCATATGTTAAATTATCATATTCAATAACACCAGTAGGTTGACTAAGAACATCTCGAATTTTGTGAGCAAATAAACTAGGTAATCCATTAATAAATTTTTCTTTCCAGAATGATTTAGTACAGTCTTCTCTCAACATAACTCTAGAGGTAAAAACATCTTTATACCATCTAAAATCACTTAAGGTTGGACAAGTAAGATTACTGAGTTGATCATGTATGCGAGAATATATATTAGTTGGGGTACCAATAAAATGTCTAATAATTGTATAAATTAATTGGTTAATACCATCAGGTTGGCAACATCCTAAATTTTCATCAAATATAGGTAATCCTTGATCATCAGTTTGGTTAGCATAGATGATAGAGTCTCGTTGGGTGTCAGTTAAATATTTTTCCCACCAAGATTTGAGCTGACCAGTAAAGCCAGTAGTAATTAAATTTACAATTTCAGGTTGAGTATATTGGGGATAATTAGAGAGATAACTATTCGAGACCATAGATAAATGATTTAATTTTTGGAGGAGTTGATCTTCACTAAGACCATCAATATTCCATTCGTATAATTTTTTAGCAGAGACAGAAAATTGATTATTAACATTATTTTCTTCAAATTGTAAATCGACAGGAGTAGGCTTAGTATACCAATTCTTGGTAGTTTGAGGATTAACTTTTGGATAATGTATTTTCGTAACTTGGAATTGTTGAGCTAAGTTATTAATTTCATTGTCAGTATCAGAGGAAGTAGAATTTGGGTTAATATCAAATTGTTGATTTAGGACAGTAATACCTTTATCTTTAGAAGGTGAGGGAGTATCGGGTACTGCTAATTTGGTAAATAATTTTTCAATGGCTTGGACCGTAGATGATTGATTATTTGTAACGAGGCTAGTTCGGGTAGAACGTTTACTCGGTAGGTTAAGTAAAGGTGCATCTAAAGGTTGTTTAGATGATGAAGTGTGAACAGATTCTAAATTAGTTTCTATTTTATCTAATTGTTTACCAATTGTATTTAAACACTGGTTAGTATAATTATTTTGTTCAATAACTTTTTTGAGTTCATTATCATCTCCAGGTAATTTAAAAGGAGAGGCAGGAATTTCAGAACCTTGTTGATTAAGAATAATTTTTTCTAAGGGAGGATGACTAGAACTAATTGTAGTGGTAGCAGAAGTTTTCCATTTATGTTTAGTAATTGTAGTAAGTGTTTTATAATATTTTTTCTTCATATTCTAGTAAGGGTAATTCAAAACCATATCGAACCATAAAATTATACCATTCTTGGGAGAGTTGAAACATTTGAGCAGAAGTATATTTAGCATAATAAGCATGGCGCTGGGTGCGATTAGCTTTAGATTTAAAATCAATAAGTAATTTATCAAGATTGGGAGTAAATTCCTTTTTAATTGTCAATAATTGGGGATTGACAGGTGGTGTAAATTCTTCCATATCAGTTTGAGTCGGAGAGTCAGTTGACTGAACTTCTTCATCAGGGAAATGAGTATGTGTAGAATAAACAGGTTTACTAATTTGAGAAGTTGAGGAATTATCAATTCCTTTTAATTTTGGATTGATTGTAGGACCTATGGTTGGACCGATATTAAGTTGACTATTTTTTCTAAATAGAGGTGTGGTAAATATTTCATCTTCAGTTTCTATTTCGCTAGGGACACTAGATGTACTATGTCTAGAGGATTGACTACGGTTAAATTTAATATGAACAGAACCATCATTAAATTGTCTGATATCTTTAATATCTTGTTCAGAGGATTGTTGCTGATTATGTTTGTAATTTTCATTAACAGTAATCCATTCATCAGGTAAATCAATATCTTTCCATTCAATCATTTTAGGAATATTAATATGGGATTCATTATGACTACTACTTTGAATAAGTAAAGTTTTATCTTTAGGTGATTTATGCAGAGCATGAACATTTAAATTAGTTTGCATACATTTATAGTGAACACGATAAATTAAAGCAATATTATGTGTCTTAGCCATCATATTAGTGAATGAACCATGTAGTTGAATATTTAATGTTAAAGCATGTAAAATATTTGGATCACTTAAACTGAGCGTAAAATCAGGAAAACAATTAAAATGTACTGGACCTTTATGAAGACCAGTTTCCATCATTCCCATTAAACTATCATTATAATTAAGAAAACGAGCATCTCTTAAGCATAATAAAACAGAAGTATTTTTTCCAACAGGTGTAAGTGGATTAAGACCAACTTGAATTAGACCAATGTGAATAAAATTGTAACCATTATCTTTATGTCTTTTAATTAATTTAGTATCAAATAACTGACAAGTTTCTCGAGGTTTTTCTAAAGCATAAACTTGTTCAATTGTTTTAACATGTAATGCAACTTTAAAAACATTCTGTAGAAATGTTGTTTTATAAATTTCTTTGATTTGTAATTTTGGTATATTCCAATCTCTATTAAATTGATCATTTTGTATTTCAACATCTTCTTCATTAATGACTAATCCTTGATTAGGTATGGAAGGTAAAGTTGTTGACCTAGAACTGACTGATGAGTTACTTCTGAATAATCGACTCATTGTTCTTTCTAATTAATCAGTTTTACAGATATCTTAATACATACCCTATTCTTGTCAAGTTACCACAGACCATAATGGTTTAGCACAGACCCTATCCTAAATGTCCACACTGCCTAACTCTAAGGACTTACTTTGGACAAGAAATGGAAGTGGGTGACTGAAACCAGGTGGATAACAGACTGATCTCGTGGGTGATTAAGATGGAACCGAAAACTAGATTAACCGAATAAACAATGGAAACGATTAATTAGAAGAAACTAAACAGTTAGAAACAGGTGCTACTCCACATATTTCCTATGTTAAAACCCAAATTACCTATTACCAAACCCTGATCAAACAAGTTAACCGCCGCATTAACCGCCTTAAATCAGCCAGACCAACTACTAAAAAGCCCAATACATCAATCACCAACAGTTACAAGCTCGCCGTGTTTTACGACATAATTATTACAATGATTTACATTATTACCAGAATTACTTAGATCTTCTTTCTGGTTGCTAATCTTTGTTTCCTATTCAACAGATGTCTCGCCCAAGGCCTCCTTCTAAGGCTTTGGTCCCCTCTTCCAGTAAACCTAATCAACTCATAGTTCCTCCTCCTTTGGAGTCAATTAAACCATCCTCTTCCATTGACATAATTAATAGATACCATACTCTTGGTACTATTCACCGTCCTGATTACTCATCTGCACTGGCTAATGATCCTTTTGCCTCTAGCCAATCAGTTTCAGTTACTCCACTTCCAATTAACCAAGTTCGACCCTCTCGAACTGAGTACACTAAATCACATGTTACTAACCTATTCTACAAAGAACCTAGTCACCCCAGAAGTCAAACCATTAATGAAATTGCTCAATTCCATTTTGGCTCTGGATGTCATTCATTTCTTCACCTCCAGAAAAGAACCTCTCTTATTACAAAGATATTCTGCTCAACCATCATTCCATTCTGATCAAACCAATTCAGGATCGTGTCTATGCTTACAAGATCCTATACCATTCACTTTACATTCACAACATTGTCTCTCTTGCAGAATGGGCAATCCTAATCTGCTTCGAGATTTACCTGGTCATTCTATTCAATATAATTATCATGATTATATTGATGCTTGGTTCAAATTGTTCTTGTACCAAAATGAGTCATTTAGTCACTCCTGGTTCATCTCCTTTGATCAAAAATTCAAATCTGAATTACCCACCTGGTTTCTGCGATGGTGGACTCATTATGGCCCCATTTCAGATATTCTTCCCAGTTCACTCAATGAAACAATTGCCTATTTTGCTGCTGTTTACCCATTTACTATTCATCAAAAACAATTTCCTATCTGCTCAATTTTATATCCAAGTACAAAATCCCATGGATATTCAAATGGCATTATGGGATTGATAACAACATCATTATTCGCCAACACTCTGTTAAATGGTGGCCTAAGTTCAATGTGCCCAGAATTCTTGAAATTGTTTATGAGGAATTTCCTCCTGATTCATGTGCTCCAACACCTGCAATAGTCAAAGCCCAGCAAGCCCAGCAGACCCCAACTGCTGTAATCAGCCAAGGAAGTCAGCCCAGTTTTCCTCCAGTCAATCTTGGCAGTCCCTCATCTAGTGGCTCCAAGCCCAAATCATCAAAGATCAAATCCAAGGGAAAGTCCAATGACCAACCCAAGTCAAAGTCCAAATCACAGGCTCAGTCCAGTATTCAACCTCCTGCTCAGCCCATTGTTCAACCTGGATCCGCCAGTGATCAATTGCTTCAAATGGCCCGTCTCCTTGTAGATCAAGCCCAAGCCCAATTAAAAAATGAACAATCTCCTGCACCGGCCCAACAGTCTAGTTCAGAAGATAGTTCAGACAGTTCAGAAGGATCCACCAATCAACCTGGTTATGATCGTCCTGAGTTTCATGATGCTCAGGACCCATTTGCTTGAAATAATCAACATAGGATTCTTTATAAATATAAAATTGACTTCAATCACTACTCTTTTGAGAAAAGCTGTCAATTTATATTTATTCTGGTTCCTTTACTCACATGCTGCATAGTTAAATTTCAATCAATCAGCCGAAAGTAACCGACAGCCCTGCTCAGTCAGCCGAAAGTAACCGACAGCCCTGCTCAGTCCTCAATGCTGCCAGCTGCTTTCATCATTTAGCCAACTCACATGCTGCATAGTTAATTTTGTTTTCTATATATTTGTATTGAATTGTAATCGTTCGGCAGATTCCAAAAAGAGTATTCTGCTGAGTGAGATTTACCTTGTTCTGTTCTTCTATTCAGGATCCTTGCAGATTACAATAATTGTAAGTGCAAGTTATTTTCTGTAATGAATTAAAATTGTGTTTTAATTAAATATTTTGATTTGAATTATATTTTGTTTTGTGCATTCCAATTCTATGTTTAAATTGTTTCATCTTTGATTTCGTAATCCATGGTTCTTCATTCTTGCTGCTTCCGCGGTTTTGGTATATATATATATATATATATATATATTTATAAATTTATTTGACTCTTTCAAACTACTATAAATACCCTTCATTTTTCAAATAAATCACAATAATTCTCCTCTCTCTCTCTCTCTCTCTCTCTTAAACTCTCTCAATTTCTCAATTAATTTTGAAATGTCATCCCTAAGTGACAATTGCAATTGTGCAACAAGAAACTTTTATCAGAAGAAGCAAATTTCTGTATCACATTCGTCAGTCGGTAACATTAATTAATTTAATTAAATTTATTGGCTACTCATTTTTTTCATTAATTATTTGTGCACATATATTAATTATCATTTTTTACTCATAGTATTTACACATTATTTAAATTAATTGTTAATTCTTATATATTGTTTTACTTACATTACTATGGATCCTAATATTCCTAATGTTTATGTTGATGTTAATGCATATACTACACAACATGAATATGTTGATTCTCCTTCTAATATCCTTCTTCCAACAGTTAGATCATCATCTATGAGCAGAAGTAGTAGTATTTGGGAACATTTGAAAAAATATCTATAAATAATTCTGATAATACAATTACATTTAAAGCAAAATGTAAATATTGTGTACATTTACTTAGTGTTGCATCTGCAGGGGTACTAGTCATCTAAAAAGGCATGCTAACAAACATTTACAAAGTCAACAACTTGATATTCGAAGTCAAATGCAATTAGGGGCTTCATCAACTGGTAATTTGTAAATATTTTCATATGATTCTATACGTGCACAAAATTCTGTAGTTGATTATATTATTAAAAAAGAACAACCTTTTACTACTAGTGAATGTCCTGATTTACCGAAATGATTCACGAAAGTTTTGCACCGCAATATCAAAGTTTTTTAAGAAATACTACTAGAAACAGGATTTTAAAGAAATTTGAAGATGTTAAAAGTGAATTATTTGACATATTTAAAAATTTGAATAGAAGAATTTGTTTAACATCTGATCTGTGGTCAAATAATGGTTTTGAATATCAATGTATTGCTGCATATTTTATTGATAATGATTGGAAATTAAATAAAAGAATTATTTCATTTAAATTAGTTGAACTTCCATACACTGGTCATTCGCTTGGTGTAGAAATAAGAAATATATTATATGAGTGGGCTTTACAAAACAAAATATTTACGATTAGTTTAGATAATGTAGCATATTATAATCAAATTATAACCCATTTAAAATCAACTTTATAATTACTTATTGGTGGTGATTTATTTCATGTTCGTTGTTGTACCCATATTTTAAATTTGATTGTTAAAGAAGCTATGCATATATACAAGACTTCTGTACTTGTAATAAAAAATGCAACTGTTACTATTATGTCTTCTGCTAATTGAATTTCGGAATATAGAAAAATTTGTCAACAAGAAAAATATGTCATTTAGAAAGTTAATTTTAGATATAGATAGTAAGTGAAATTCAACATATAATATGTTAAAAATAGCTTGTAAACAAAGAAGAGTAATAGATTTATTTTTTGCAACAACATCAATAGGAGGAGTACTGACTCCCACAGAACTTAATTGGCCAAGTAGCCTTTATATAAAGATTTTTTAAAAGTTTTCGATACTTCAACAAATTATTTTTTCTTATATATATATATATATTCCTATTCACCATTTGTTTTACATATGCTAGCATAAATAATTAAAGTTTTCGTAAAATATATAGGTAATGAATATCATGTAACCATTATTACTTCAATAAAAGCAAAAATTGATAAATATTTTGATCATTTGCCTCACCTATTAGGTTTAGCCATAATAATTGATTCTAGATGTAAAGAAATTGGTTTATAAGAATTTTTAGAGCATTTTTTCATTGATCAAACACAGTTTGCCCCTATTATGCAAACATGCAACAGATTATTTGAAAAAAATAGGACAGCTACATCTGTAAATACACCCATACACACTACACTAGCAGTCTCATCTCGAGGCAGGAGATTAAGTATTTTCTCAACAATAAAAAGTAGAAGAATATCTCAACATACAAGTGTAAGCAGTTTTGAACTACAACGTTATTTGGAAAGCTCGTCAGTGGATGATTCCGATGATTTTGACATTTTGGAATGGTGGAAACAAAATGAAACTATGTGGTCTGTGGTTTCACAGATGGCTCATGATATACTAACCATTTCTATTTCTACAGTTGCATCAGAAATCGCTTTTAGTGCAGGTGGACGGGTGCTGAGTGATTACCGGAGCAGGCTTTCACCCCAAATGGTTGAGGCACTAATGATATCTAGAGATCATATGCATGCGCTTACAAGAAGACAAAATTATAGTGAAAATGAGCAAATTCAAAATGATTTGAATGACATATCCTCGGAAAACGCGACTGAAATGTCTATCTTCTCTGATGATTGATCAACAATTTATTTTTTACTATTTCATTTCATTTCTTTTTTTTTTTTTTTGGTATTAGATTATTGAGGTGAAATATAATACAAATGATTGGTAGGTGCCAACCTAGCTGGGATGTACTTGACCTATAGTGATACAATTGCTCTATCATCATCAATAATCTACACCTATTTTATTCAATAATATCAATTTTTGTAATATTTTATTTCATTTTGAAATAAAAATTATTCATTCAATAAATGTTATATAAATAATTTAATATTGTAATATTGAAAGTTTCATTTTCATATATATCAAATTATTCATTTCGAAAGAAAAAAAATTACATAATTGCATACTTTTTAAGTTATAAGTTCCTAATTAAAAAACATAAATCATACATATTAAATTTAAATATCACCATGAAACATAACCAAACAAGACATCTCATTAATCTTAACTAAAATATTCTAGTATAATTTTTTTTTTTTATTCCTAATTAAAAAATATATAAAAAAAAAAAACCCAACTAGGCCCAAGCCCAGGCCCTAGGCCCTATTATGAGTGGGCTTGGGCTTGGGTCTGGGCCTCACTTTTTGGCCCATGGATTGACTTGACCCACTAAAAATGAGGGAGCCCGCAAGGCCCCCTTGGGTCAGCTTGAGCCCCGGATGGGCCAGATTGGGCCATTATTACATTCCTAGGTTTGGGGTTTTGATGAAATGAAAAATGAAAAAGGTAAGCCATGACCATGGATTTGTTAAGAGTCATCATTGGTTCTTTTAGAATTATTTAGGTCATTAATTACATATATTGAAAAGTTCAGAAGATTCTGAAAAAATTTAGAAAATTTTAAAAAAATATAAAGAAGTTCAGAAAATTCTAGAATGTCTTAAAATGTTTCGAAATATTGGAGAAGCTTGGAGAAATCTAAAGGTTGCGTTTGGTAGAGTTTTCTAAATATAATTTGAGAATAGAGTTGTATTTTGAATTTGTGAGTTTTGGAATTATGGTTTGAGTGTGGAAAATTTGTTTGGTGAATGAGTTTTGAAAAAAGTTTTGAATTAAGTGAAAAAATTTTGATGTGACATATGATATTTGATACAAAAATTTACAACTCATAACCAAACACACAACTCAAAATTATATTCAAAGTGCTCATAAAATAATTTTAAAAAATCCGAAATTTTTTTTATTTAGAATATAAAAAATAACATGTGGCATTTGTAAAAAAAAAAATTAAAAAAAATGTACTGTTTCGGTCAACCGGTCGGATGTTCGGGAGGACGACTGGTTAACCCAAATTTTCCCGTATTGGACAAAGTTTTCAAAAGTGAGTGTGGAATTAATTTTTGAAAACTGTAAACAAACACCACACTCAAAATGTAGTAGAATCAAGTTTAGAGAGCTCTACCAAACAAAGCCAAAAAGTTCCAGAAAGGTCTAAAATATTTTAGAGAAGTATAAAAAACACTACTACATACTAGAATAATTTAAGAATTCTATAACATAGTGAAAAGTATAAGTGTATGCTAGAATATTCTAGAGGCTTAATAATAACTCTTGGATTAAAATGACTTTAGCCATCCATTGAGAAGGTGAATGGCTATATCTCATTGCAAGGTACAATAATAAAAAGTGGAGTCAAGTGCACAAGTGTGAGTAATTCTAAGTGAAATCTCCTTAAGAGTTCCATTTGTATTCTTGAGTGTATCTTTGTACTTAATAAAGATCCTTTTTTGTGAAATTTGTTGTGTTCTAACTTAACAGAATGATGATTCCATTGGAGGTGGAGAATGTAACTCCTCTCTCTCTCTCTCTCTCTCTCTCTCTCTCTCTCTCTCTCTCTCTCACTCTCTCACATTCATTCAGTTATACTCCACTTCATAACATCAATCGCTTCTCCTATTTTGGGGATCATCTAGTTTGTAAGTAAACTAACTACTACTTAGGGTATACATAAAATAACAATACAAATATCACATCTCTCTCCAAGAACTTTATTTTCTTTCTCTCCTGAGAAACTCTCTTTGTTTTCTCCCTCACAATGAAGGAAACTTGAACAGTTGTCTATTCTGTCAAACAAAACCCTCATGAGTTTCCAAGCAGTTAGCAAATATTACAATAAGTGGACTAAATGAGAGTCCCTTTCTACTCCACTTAGAAACATTATACTTGCGAGACTTATCCGGACTCTTTTGCCAATCCATAAAGCCCATATCTTCAAACCCATTTAATCCATCTAGCTTTCAAGTGCATGACCTGTCTCTTAGCTCCTTGCCTGAAATCGCCCAAATCAAGAACTCATCTCCAACGGTTTGCTTTGTTGCATAGGGAAGAGAGATGAAAGAATCCTATTACATCTGTAACAACCCATTGAATAAGGAATGGAAGGAGCTTCCTCCCCCATCTTTGAACCATCCATGATGAATTTCGAAATGAAGAAGTACTATTAACTTGTTTGGTTTTAGGATTCCAGATACAGGAATCACTTTTTAAAAAACTAAAATTTTTTGTTAGGCACTTGCTTCATAAATTCAATTTTAGATTTTCTTTGTCCACATATCCAGACTTCAAAATATTTTGTCCATAAGGACAAGCACAAAAATACCCACATATATAAATTGTATCAACCTCATTTTCCAAACACGTATGGGGGTGTTTGGCAAGAAAAATTTTAGCTCGGTTTAAGCTAAAATTCATAAAAAGACAAAATAGACTAAAATAGCTAATAAGATAAAATGTCACATCAAATTTATAAACATTTCACTTTTTTTCTCACAAACATCACATCTAACTACAAAAAAATATAATCATTTTTCCAAATACAAAAATTTTAGCCTACTAAAATAACTAAAAACTAAAATAGCCTACTAAAATAGCAACTTTCCAAACACCCACATCTCTCTCTCTGTCTATCTTCTTTATCCTTAATCTCTCTTAAAACCCTAACGGAAGCTGAAGATGAATAAGGTTGCGGCGATGACGGTGGAGAATAGTAATAACAGTGGTTGTGGTTGCGGTTCTCTCTCTCTCTCTCTCTCTCTCTCTCTCTCTCCGTACCATTGTCTTTGGTGCAGATTTAGATCTACTGCCTTCGATCTGGGTTTACCACCGTCGCCGACCGTGAGATCAAAACCCTAACCGAGGCCTCTTCAGGTTTCACCCTCACTTCAATTTCTTGAAGGTTTATTGCTGACTTCGGTGAACCGAGGATGAAAGAATGAAATTGCAATGGTGAGAAGTGACTCGATCGGTGATCAAGATCCATCGCTTAGATCGCCGTCATTTCTGACTAATTCGTCAGATCTGTCAACTCCGTCCGCCAGTTCACTCCAATCGAGACACCATTGCGGTGCTTCATTTCTTACATCTCTCTCTCCCCCCTCTCTCTCTCTCTCTATATATGTGTGTGTACAGTACATACCTTGATTGTTGTTTTATGAATATCAAAGATGTGTATATATCATATATTTGTGTTTGTGTGTGTGTGTGTGTGTGTGTGTGTGTGAATCGGAGGCTTAATCATGAAATTCTTTAATTAAGGGCTTCATGGTCAGAAAACATCAGACTAGCAATCTCTCTTTATTGTAGGTGTAACTTATCAGAGATCCATTGTTTTTTTGGTGATACAAATATTAAGTTATTCGTTTTCAGCTTTGGTAATAGCCCTGGCAATGTATGTATATATATGTGTGTGTATGTATATATGTATCTCTGTATGCATAAGAGTATTCTTTATTTTCATTTTCAATAGTCTTCATTTTATGTGTGTATATACATATAAGGTTGTATTGTATGGTATGATGATGATGAAATACAAGCACACAAATAAACAACAAATAGAGACACAGATAGAGAAAGTTTGGTTTGATTGCTCTACAAAATTTGTACAGATATGAAAATTTTGTATAGATAAAATTTGGATAGAAAATTTGTATAGATAAAATATTGAACGTATATATTTTGAACAGATAAAAAATTGGACAAATAAAATTTGGATAGTTAGAAAATTTACAACGATAAAATTTGGATAGATAGAAAAAATTGAACAACTAGATAGAATTTAGGAGAAAATTTGAACAAAGAAGGGAAAATTGAACAGATAGTCTATGAAAGTCAGACAGATAAAAAATGGTCAAAGGGTAAAATTGGAAACAAATATCTTCTAGGACTTCTCATCAAACTATTTCACAAAACGTGAACTTCTCACCAATAAAAAATATTTACTAGACCTATTGCCTTACACCCTCTTTGAATTGTATTTATCACAAATTTTTTCTTTTTGTTTTCCATATTTTTTTATTTTCACTAAATTTTTTTAATATTTTAAGCAATTTTTTAAATTTTTAGATATACCTAATATAAATACACTTAAAAAGTATAATATTTGTGAATTTTTTTTTAAAAAAATTCATTAAATACTAAAAATATGTTAAAAAAATACGAGAATTCAGTATATTTTTGTATTCTTGTATATTTATTAATTTTTGAAAATATTTTACTTTTTAGATATATCTAAATACGGTGCATCTAAAAAAATATATAAAAAAATATTTTTTTTTTTAAATTTTAAGAATATTCACTAAAAATAAAAAGACATGAAAAACAAAAAACTCAATTTTTAAAAAAAAACAAATCTAGAAAATTAAAACCAAAATAGTGTATTGCTTTGTGCATTCCATTTCGCATATCATTCACAAGTTAGGTTTGGCATTTGCCCCCAAAACAGAATTCGTTTTCAAGTGTATTCATCGAAATGGAAGCTCTGTCGTGCAAACGTAAATGCTCTGTGCCTACACAGTGTTGCCACATAATTTGATATCTAATGTAATCAATCATCTTATTTTATGTTTTTGTTTTAAGTATGTAGCTAAAAATTTACTAAATGGTTTTGAATGTGGTTTGTAAATACACTTTTGTTAGGTTCTGTCAAGACGGAAATCATATTCGCCAAAAGTTGTACAACATGAGGGCTTTCAGTTAGTGACTTACTATGTTTATAGCAGCATACTACTGCCCAATCACCCCATTTTTCACCAGCAACTACCCATGGTAAGAAGTGATTCGTGGGACTGATTTTACTGTCTCCGTCCGAGTGACTAATCTAAGAGGAACATTTGGAGCATCTATCTATGCATTGCTCAACACAATTGTCATTTAAAATTGGAAGAAACAAATATACAAAATCAATACTCGAAACACACTGACACATTCTTCTAATTAAGACACCTATAAGATAAAAAGTATTAAATCAAGAGCAAAAAGGATATGCTTACGAATCCAAATTACTCAGCTAAACAATTGCTAAACGGTTTCTTAAATTTGACATTAGGATAGGATCAAGAGAGAGTGAGAGGAAACTATATCAAATTAGAATAGAAATTTCCTTAGAAATGCACACACACAAATAGAAGCAGAAGAAAGAGAAAAATATATCGATTGCAAAAGTTAATTATGATCATATCATTTTTTTTTATTTTTTTTTTTAACAAATGATCATATCATATATTCATAATTGTCATTTATGACAATAATTTCTACTAATTCTAAAAATATGATAAGGTTATGCATACATTTTATTTAGGGCGTTTTATCCAACAATCCAAATCCCAATTCGTTTTGTTCAAAAGTCCAAACACAAAATTATTAGGTCCATAAAGTACATATTTTTATACAATGACTAAACTACCCCTTTATTTAAAATCAGAACTCTTTCTAAATCACAAATTCATTTATTTCAAACCCATCTCTCTCTCTCCCCCCTTCTCTGACCTCACCACCACCAACACACCCACCGCCAGCATACAATCGTCGACAACCTCTGCCAAGTTGTTGCTGCCCTCAGCCACTCCTTCCGCCGCAACAAGATCTTCGATTCCTGCTCCTCCATCATCTCTTTCCTCGAAACCTAAATCCAACGACAAAATCCCTTCAGTTGCTCTCTCTCTCTATATATATATATATATATTAAGGCTAATCCAGATACACCAAACCCTAACCCTAGGTTGTCATTTTCATATCTGAGCAGGGCCGGCCCTGAGGGCAGGCAAGAGAGGCCTGTGCCTCGGGCCCCTAAATTTGGGTTGAAAATAGGGCTCCAAATATAATTTTGTGTTTTAGATATTAAAAAAAATAAAAAATAGAATTAAAAAAAAAGCCCAATCGAATATGGGGCTCAAAAAAAAGCAACAAGACTAGATTTTTATTTTTTTAAGTATTTGTAATGATTACTTCCTATCTTAATATATGAAAATAAATTTTTATTTATAATTTTAATGATTATACATGCAAGTAAATTTTTTTGTAGCTACAAACAAATAAAAAGATTGTAACTTATTGTTTTATCTATAATTTTTTTTTCAATGTAAGAGGGCCCCATTTCCAAAATTCACATTGAGCCCCTAAATCTCAATGCCCGCCCTGCATCTGAGGTTCCTCAAGTTCTTGCAATTTAACTCTCTCTCTCTCTCATCTGTAAATCTTCACTATTTTGATTTCGGTAGTGAATAATATGAACAGAATGAGGCTCAAACTCATCCTCTGTCTCTTCGCTTTCAACTTACTCTTTCTCTACCTCTACTTCTACTTGTCATGGTCTCTAAACCCTACCGTTACCGTACGATCCTGCGATGACAACTTCGACAACGGCTTCACTCGCCAGATCGACGTTCTCAAATCTTTGAAATCGGTGGTTACCGGCGCCGGCGGCGGAGGGAAGTGATTTAGGTGTTTTTATAGTATGACGTTGAGGAGCCCGATATGTGAAAGATGGAGGGTTCAAATGCATCCGAAGAAGATTAGGATGTCGATTGGAGGTGAGAGGTTGGAAGAGGTGATCGAGAGGGGAAATGATGATGAATTGTCAGTGTTTGAAGATGGGGTTTTTGATGTTGAGGTTGTAGATGGATCAAGTCGTGGAAGGAAGCTTGTAGATGAAGACTTTCTGAATCGGTATTTGAAGAACGGTGAGATTTCAAAGAACGGTGGTTGTTGTTATTGTTATTGTTATTGTTATTGTATAGATAAAAGGTTTTGATCTCTCCATATTGAATAGAGATTTTTTCAGCAAATAAAAACAAAAAATTGGACAAAATATATTTATGTATGTGCTAGATTATATTTGACTGTTGGTGGTGGGAAATTTTAACAGATAGAGAGAAACAATGAGAGAGAGTGAAAAGAGGAGAAAGAGGAACAATAGAGAGAGAAAGTATAAAAATGGTGTGAATTTGAATCGACAGAAAAAAATGGGTAAAAAAAGTCAACAGATTGGTTAAAAAATTCAACAGATAAAAAAATATTTGAACAAATAGTCAAAAAATTTGAACGGATAGATAAATAATTTGAACAGATAGTCAAAAAAAGTAAACAAATAAAAAATGTCAATAAATAAATTAAGGGGTAAAATTGAAAACAAAATGTCTTTCAAAACGAGTAAAAAAACTCTCACCAAACTATTTCATAAAAGGTTAACCTCTCACTAATAAAAAAAAAATAATACACTAGACCTAATGCCTTAGACACCCTCTAAATTGAATTTATCACTAATTTTCTCCATTTTTTATTACATTAATTTATTTAAAAATGATAAATAGTATTTCTCTTATGAAAAACAAAATAAAGGTCACATCCACCCATAAAAGTGGGTAGTTGATAAATAAGATTGCAAACGAGCCGAGCGAGCCAATTTTCAGTATGTTTGACCTTATTTATTAAGATTTTAACGAATTCGAGTTCGAACCGAGTTGGCTTAGGGTTGACTCAAGTTCGAGCTCGAACCTGTTCACGAGTCTTAGCGAGCCAAAAAATTTATAAATTCATACTTGCATATGAGAGTAAAGTTACAATTAAAACTTTGATTATATAATTATATCTACAATATATATAAACATTCTAAAAGAAAAAGGTCAATATTTTACCAAGATAATAATATCTACTACTACTACTATTATATAAATGTACTATCTATAGTTAACTATTATTTACATTTATATTTTTTATACATATTTTTATATTATTTAAAATATAAATAATAAATATTAAACGAGCCAGTTAACAAGTTGAGTTTACGAGCCGAACTTTAGAATGTTTGAGCTTATTTATTAAAAATTTAATAAACTCGAACTTAAACATAAAAAAAATTAACAAATCGAATTCGAACAAATTCTTACCGAATCGAACTCAAATCTGTTTACAATCCTATTGATAAATGAACAATCATTTAACCTTTTATTAATCAATAATATTCTTCAATTATGATAATATTTCTCTCCCTTTTGATAAAGTTGTTATGTGTCATCAAAATCGAAAATCAATAATTTATAACCAACGTATTATTTTAAATTTGAAAACTTTCCTAGACAGTTTTTGAATTAAATTAAGGTAGAGTTGATGCCGATTTTTCTCGACCCTTGTGCATTTGGACATAATACAGCGTTGTGCATTTAGGGTGTGTTTGATTGGACGGACTGGATTAGGAGAGATTAGAATCCATCGGATTTGAGTCCTAGAACTGTGAATTCTCCGGACTATTTGGTATTTAACCTTTTATTAATCAATAATATTCTTCAATTATGATAATATTCCTCTCCCTCTTGATAAAGTTGTTATGTGTCATCAAAATCGAAAATCAATAATTTATAACCAACATATTATTTTAAATTTGAAAACTTTCCTAGACAGTTTTTGAATTAAATTAAAGTAGAGTTGATGCCGATTTTTCTCGACCCTTGTGCATTTGGACATAATACAGCGTTGTGCATTTATGGTGTGTTTGATTGGACAGACTGGATTAAGAGGGATTAGAATTCATCGGATTTGAGTCCTGGGACTGTGAATCCCCCGGACTATTTGGTTGGATTGGATATATATCCTGCGTTTGTTTTCTCGAACTATTTTTTAGTGAATCTAACGTTTGGTTGGACGGACTGAATAGGATAAACGAACAAAAGACTATTTTACTATTTTTCAATTATTTACTAAGTAATAGCAATATTAAACATATCTTAATATTTTAATTATTTTTAGCTAGATTAAATAAAAATTTATTTTATTTTATTTTTTACACAATTAAATAAATTTATTTTTTTAAATTAAATAAATAAAATATCAATAAAAATATATGTTATTTTTTTAATTAAAATTTTAAATAAATTTGTTTTTAAAAATGATAATAATTAAACAATGAAATTAAATAAAACATCTATTAACATTTAAATAATGAAATTAAATAAAATATAAACAAAATTTTAAAATAAAACATCAATAAAATATCTATAAAAAATTATTTTAAAAAAATAAAATAAATAAAACATCAATAAAAAGTTAAATAAAATTATTTTATTTTTAAATTGAGACATTTAAATTTTATTGAATTTTACTAAATATAATACATAATTAAATAGTAGAGGGTCAAAATAATCATTTTACCACCTAATCCCAATAGTAAATAATTCCCCCAAAACTGTCCCACACCCCCCTCCCCCGGGATAGTATAATCCCCCATATGGGGGATAAGGAGTCCGCCCGAACTCCATGTCCGGCGGACTAAAAAAAAAAAAAATGATGAACTACTCACTCCTTCGGATAAACAATCCGAATAGTGAATAGTCCCCCCCTAATCTCCCCAATCAAACACACCCTTAGCTGTGGGTTTGACATCCCAATGCAGCTAAGTCTTGGCTTAAATTAGACTTGTGTTGAGAGATTGGTATAAATTTTTTAGTTATAATCTTTCATTTAGAATGGATAATAAAATATTTTGATGATCTCAACACGGACGGTGTTTTAGACCTGTAGGAGGATATGAGAATTTTCTGTAACCAAAAAAAAAAGGACAAATTACACAAATAGTCCCTATAGTTTGAGGCTTGTGTCACTTTGGTCCTTGACTTTTCAATTGTGACAAATTTGACCCTGAATTTTGAATCTTGTTCCAAATAAGGACAATTGAATATATAATTAGATTTTTTAAGGGTAAAATTGTCAATTTGATAAAATATAAACTAATTTGATAAAAATAAATGTCAAACAAATATTTTTGAATTTTAAAAAATTCTTTCTACCTACTAAAAATAAAATTATGTAAAATTGATAAATGTTTTAGACATTTATTTATTTATTTTTACTAAATTAATTTTTATTATGTATTTGGATGATGATCATGTAAAATTAATTTAAAAAAATTAATCATATAATTTTTATTAACTTTACATAATTTTATCATTGATGGATAAAAATAATTTTAAAAAAATTAAAAATATTTTTTTGACATTTATTTTTGTCAAATTAGTTTATATTTTATCAAATTGACGATTTTACCCTTAAAAAATCTAATGATATTTTCAATTGTTCTTATTTGGAATAAAATTCAAAATTCAGGGTCAAATGTGTCACAATTGAAAAGTCAGGGACCAAAGTGACACAAGTCCCAAACTCTAGGGACTATTAGTATAATTAACCCAAAAAAAAACAACCTACAGCAACATCTGGAGTTGTATTACTCACCATGACAGTCACCGCCAAATTGTATTTGAATTTTAAATTTATGAAGAAAAAAATTGAAGAGGAAGCAAAAAAATTAGAAGTAAGGGCCTCTTTGATTGTATTTTTATTTTATTGTTTTTATTTACTTATAAATTCTAAATATATTTTTTTAACCTATTTGTTCCTCGTTTTAATAAAAGAAAATTTATAACTTTTTATATATGTTTTGTATTTAGAGAATGATCATTTGGTATTGATAATGACACTGAAAAATTTAACAAAGCGATAAATAATTTAAATATTCTTGACTTTTGTTTGTAAATTTTAATTTATTCCTAACTTATTTGTGATAGTTTGTATTGAAATATAATGTGAAAAATGTGTAATTTTTTTTAAAAATATTTTTACAATGATAAATTTATTACTATAAATTAAAACATGACTTTTTAATAAATAAGTCTAATTCACAAGATCAGCTCCTAACTGCCGCATTATATTTTGAGTGAGCTCTAACACTCCATTTCATTGGACGGATAACATTTTTTGAAAATTTTGTTATTGTGTTTGGTACGATTAAAAACTGAAGTAACCTAAACCATTTTCCGTGTGTAATAGAAAACAAGCTTATACTACCAAAAAATATTTTCCACCTTCCAAAACGTTTTCTAAATTAAAAACTTACCAATATAACGACACCTACCACAGCCATCACCACCTCTACCTCCACCACCACCACCAGTACATTAATTTTAAGACCGCTACCTCCACCAATTAATACAACAGTTAGTACATTAATTTTAAGACCACAACCTTACAGAACAAGTTTTTTATTAAAAACTATTTTTCACAAAACAAACGGAAGGTAAAATTGTGTTTCCTCTTTCATAACCAGAGCAATATTCAAGGTTTTCTGAATCCTACAGCTAGTCACTAGAAAAATAATAATTTATAATTAATAATTAAAAAAACAGCTTTTTCAACCACAAATTCTGAAGCACCCGAAGAATATAGTTGTATGTTTACTTCAGCCATCAGGAACCATCATCAGCACAGTTCATTTCAGACTAAAAAAGAAAAAGAAAACAAGGGAAGAAAACATATATATATAGAGAGAGAGAGAGAGAGAGAGATTGCACTCAACGTAGCTTCATTTTATTTCTTCTCTACATAAGACAACTAAGTAAAATTCAACATTTATTTTCTTCTTGGAATGGTTGCATAATTTCTTTAACATCAACGGTTCGTATCAGAAAACTTGACTAATCTAGTATGTGAAATGCTCACTTCCTGGCAAAGTCAACCATATAAATAATTAAATACAAAGGCAACCCCTTCAAGGCCCCACATAGACTCCATATCTGTTATCCGAGCTGAGGTTCCCTGACCTTCTCAGCCTCAAGCCTCCTCAAGGTCGTGGAGCTCAGCTTACTCTCCGATGATTCTTCAGGAACTAGATCTACAACTTCAACCTACACAAAATCCAAGGCAGTAAGGCTTTATCTTTGACAATTTATTATGACATTTCGAGCAATTCAATTTGCCTAAATGATTCATAAAATGAGAATTCATGTGGTGAGACAACACACACACACATAACTGGAACTCAAACCTTTAGTTGTGAAAGGCCTCGCTCAGCTCTCTTCTTATTCACAGACAGTCCACCTGGTAGTGTCTCCTTGCTGCGACAAACATATCCAATTAACTAATACTTTAGCAATAATAATTAAGATATGAACAAGCATTGTCAAACTCAGATACGCTAGAGCCAAATTTAGAATACTTGAGAATTGATGCAGGCTAGCAATCCAATAATTGCTAATTAAAACATGAACATATGTTCCACTTTTTCATTTTTTCCTTTCCTCAAAGAAAAGGGCGGGAAATCCATCCCTACCAAATGCAAGATGATTCTACACTCCTTAACATGGAACACAACACTTGACAATGCTAGTAACAATACAATAATGGTTTACTCATTCACTCCTACTAAATACATTACAGACACACACACAAGAACAAATGTATTGATCAAGGAACAAACCTGACAACAATAGCCTCCAAATTCTCATCAACTATTGAAGGACCGTAGGGGTCTGTGATAGGTTCTGCTTGCACTACCAGTTCTGGCTTGATTGACTGGTAAAATATTTGCAGAAAGGAAACATAAACTATAATCATAAAAGATAAGGAATAAGGTTTGCTTCAAATAGAACAGCTTGACCTCTTATATTCAAAACTGTTTCTGACAAGGTAGTGTTGGTCCATGTGTTTAGCCACCATATAATGCTATAAGTTTCAGCCCAATAAAAGTAAACCATATTAACCAAATTTTAATTGTTTGTAGAAAATTTAATGTATTATTTATTGATTGATATTCAATTTCCTTACAAAATTTAATGTATTATTTATTGATTGATATTCAATTTCCTTACAAGAGCTCTCTTTTATAGAGAGAAATGGGATACAATGGAGCCATAATTAATTGAGCAATAAGAACTAAATGGAGCACTAAACTAAATCACTAGCTATATGTGGAGTAGGTGGAGTATTTGTAGGTGGAGTAGGTGGAAAAATTGTTACATTCAACAGCCCCCCTCAAACTCAAGGGGGTTAGGAACTAACCAACTTGAGTTTGGAGAGAGTAACAAAACAGGAAAAATAATTTGACAAATAAAATAAAAGTGGATAGGAGACACTGTATGGTCGTGTCAGACCGTTGTAGAAGACCGTATGGTTATGGCAGAATGGGGTCATGTCAGACCGTTGTAGAAGATAGTTTATGGGGTCATATCGGACCGATGTAGAAAACAGTTTACGGGGTCATGTCGGACCGTTGTAGAAAACAGTTTACGGGGTCATGTCGGACCGTTGTAGAAAACAGTTTACGGGGTCATGTCGGACCGTTGTAGAAGACACTATACGGCTGTGTCGAACCGTTGTAGCTGAGAACCGAAATCAATATCGGAACAGTTTACCGAGTCTTGTCGGACCCATATAGGAGCTAACCGGAATCACTGTCGGGACAGTTTACAGAGTCTTGTCGGACCCATATAGGAGCTAACCGGAATCAATGTCGGGACAGTTTACAGAGTCTTGTCGGACCCATATAGGAGCTAACCGGAATCAAAGTCGGGACAGTTTACAGAGTCTTGTCGGACCCATATAGAAGCTAACCGGAATCAAAGTCGGGACAGTTTACCGAGTCTTGTCGGACCCATATAGAAGCTAACCGGAATCAAAGTCGGGACAGTTTACAGAGTCTTGTCGGACCCATGTAAGTCGCACCCTCAAAAGGCGTGCTTAATCTTATCAAAAGACGTGCCATCAAAAGGCATGCCATCAAAAGGTGTGCCCGACAGCCATCAAAAGTCGAGCCATCAAAAGGTGTGCCCGACAGCCATCAAAAGGTGTGCCTGACAGCCATCAAAAGGCGAGCCATCAAAAGCGCGCCGATTTGTCGTCTGGCGTTGAGAGGCGCGTAAGGCGCGTGTCTGCCTTGCCTATTTAAACCAAGGCGAGGCTGCTGCTGATGCAGAACAAACCAGCTAAAACTTCTGAAAAAAGACTCTTCGTTTTCTGAGAGTTGTATCGCTGAAACACTCTGTTGTTTTCTGAGAGTTGTATTGCTGAAACACTCTGTTGTTTTCTGAGAGTTGTATCGCTGAAACACTCTGTTGCCCAGAAAATGGCTTCTTCTTCCCGCCCCGTGACCCAGAACATAGCCTCTTCGTCCCGTGGTCTCACTCTCTTTCCCGACCTCAACGAGGCCACAAGAGAGATGGCCGGGGCAGGTGCCCTTGAACCGCAACCAAGCGCCCCTGGACCAAGCGCCCCTGGTTTTGCGCCTTTGAACTTTCCGATGCTGTCTGTGGAGCAAAGAATGGCTGCACAATCGGATATTGAGGCGAATTATTACACACTGAAGTCATGTGTTGAGACCATGACTGCGGTCTCAAACCTGTCGCACCGGCTTCAGAGTAAGACAAATGAGGTGCAGCAGTTAAACGCCCAACTGGCTCTGCTCCAGGGCATGTATAAGGATGCCCGAGCAGAGATATGTGGGCTGAAGGCAGAAAACAAGGAACTGAAGCGGAAGGCCACCGTGATGCTCAGATTTGGAGGGCCGCCATATGTGACGGTTGAGGAGCAACGGGAAGTGAACGTGCTCGGCGGCGTGGGAAACACGGAGGCAGCACCGGCAAGGGAGGCCCAAGACAAAGGCAAGAAGAAGAGAACTGCTGAAGAGGCGAAGAAGTGAGGCCGGTTGTTTGTGGTGGTTATGGGTTGTGGTTGTTTTTTTTTTTTTTTTTTTTTTTTTTTTTTGGTGTAAATTGGTGATCGGGTTTGATCCCCGGCATGAATAAAATAAGGTTGGTGACATTACTGCAATTGTTTTCTCTTTTTGGATGACCCAGATTTCTTTTTCTGAGTATTCCAATTATTGGAGAAGAAATCAAAGCCAAATGAATAATACAACCGTAGGTGGGACCCAATGTTGCTACCATTGCACGTGGTGGCAATTTCCACAACCAGCTTTCTGAAGAAGAGATTGATAACTTGTTGTCCTCCAAGGAAGAATTGGATACGACAGTGACAGTTCTCAAAGCCAAATTGGATGAACTGCGTATGTATACTACCTCACTTCAAGATTATAATGATGAACTGATGACACTGCAAAACCAGTGTAATGAGCTTAAGCACAGGCTGTCCAAACAGATTCTGAAGACAGAAGAGTTCAAGAACCTGTCCATCCATTTTAAGGATCTTAAAGACAAGGCTGAAGCTGAATGTCTTCAGGCTCGTGCAAAAAAAGAACCTGAAGGACCATCCGTTGCTATGCAAGACTCACTGAGAATTGCCTTTCTCAAGGAACAGTATGAAACCAAGATCCAAGAGTTGAGGCACCAACTTTCTATTTCCAAAAAGCATGGAGAGGAGATGCTTTGGAAATTACAAGATGCTGTTGATGAACTTGAGAATAGGAGGAAATCTGAAGCTTCTCACTTGAAGAGAAATGAAGACTTATCAGTGAAGATCTTGGAACTGGAGGCTGAATTACAGTCCGTAGTTTCTGAAAAACGTGAAAAATTCAAGGCGTATGACCGTATAAATGCTGAATTGGAATGTGCACTATTAAGCCTTGAATGCTGCAAGGAAGAAAACCAGAGGCTTGAAGCTTCTTTGCAAGAGTGCAGTGAGGAGAATAATAGAATTGCTACTGAACTTATCCTGACCAAGGGACAGCTAGAGAGTTTTGCATCTAACATGAATGTTCAAAAGGAAGAATGTAATGGATTCGATGAACTGGGTAACACATCTGGTGATACAGGTTTAGGAAAGGCTTACAAGGAAAATCCAGTTTCAGGTACTTCAAGCTCTGAAAATATAACTATGGACACTGCTGGGAATGACTCAAGCTCAACTGGAAGGCCTTTCGTCAAGTGCTCAGAGCACCATAATTTAATGAACCGTGAAGAAGTAGAAGATGCAAGCTTGACTCCAATAGTTGAAGGTGAACATTCAGCAATACCAGCAAATGTGCAACCTTTCCAGGGGCAGGATGTTCTTATACACGAAAGCATGCATGGAATTTCAAAGCATGCCTTTCTACACCAAGGGGGTTGAGGTCCGGCGGGCGGCCAAGGTGAGTTTGCCGCCCGCCGGTGAAGCGAAAAATACTAGGTGCTAAACCCGCTCTGATACCATGTAGAAAATTTAATGTATTATTTATCGATTGATATTCAATTTCCTTACAAGAGCTCTCTTTTATAGAGAGAAATGGGATACAATGGAGCCATAATTAATGGAGCAATAAGAACTAAATGGAGCACTAAACTAAATGGAGCACTCACTAAACTAAATGGAGCACTAAACTAAATCACTAGCTATATGTGGAGTAGGTGGAGTATTTGTAGGTGGAGTAGGTGGAAAAATTGTTACATTCAACATTGTTCACAATCAAAAATTAAAGCGCTTGATAGTGGTTGACTAAGAAGCATAGACACTTCTAAGAAGGTGTCTATCTGTGACGTGTCCTTGTCCGATACTAACACTCATTGAACATTAATCAACAGATGTCGGACACACATTCCAATTTGTCAAATTATTTTTTTAACATTTTAGACCCAAACGCGTTTCGAATAGTTGGGGGGACAAACATGTCCATCTCTTAGACACGCATGAAACGTATTATAAGTTTGAACAAAATAACTTAGAGAATACGATGATAAAAGAAAAACAATATAGATTTAAACTTATTATGTGTTCTTAGGTGGTTGAAGAGTTAAAAGAAAATATATATATATATATTTATAGTTATTCAGTGCTTCTTGGTTGGTTGAAGAGTTAAAAACAGAAACAGTTGATCACAAAATGAAACATTTGAGCGAAGGTGAGAAATCAAAAACTGAGAGTGTCATGGGACAATTTTGGAATTAAGAAAATCGTGAGACAGCATGAAACAAATAGGTGTTCTGGCTTTATTTATTAGTACAGACGAGCCTAAACTCTGAATGCTTTGTTAAAAACTATACCTTAATGTAGTCTACGACATTCCACGTTCTTCTTTCAATGGGCTCGATTAGATCAGAAAACTGCAAATACAGACATCTAATTATTATACACAGTAGTAGTGAATGGAGGTGAAAGATCGTCAACCATCATACAAGTTAATTAACAGGGGAAAATAAGACAAGGGCAACTCACTGAAACTCATACAGAGGGATTGACTTCCAAATTCAAAGCAAATTGAGTTCTTACGCCCATAATAATTATTATTATTATTAAGTAGTGTTTGGTTTACTGGAATTAAACCAAAATTGTATGGTTGTTCTGTCAAAATACCCATCCTCATATTTGTTTTGTTTTTTTTTAAAATTAAATTGGAAATAGAATCACCATTCACTAATTTCAGAAAATGGCATTCCGTTGCCAAGAAATGGTCATTCCCTAAAAATTATTCTAGTTTTGATTTTCTGAAATAAGTATGGAGTGGAATAGTATCTATTCCATCATTCACCAATTTAGCATAATGAGCATTCCATATGCCAAAATTTCGTTCCTACCCAAAATCATTACAGCAACGCAAACACTACCTTAGTGTTCTGAAATTTAATATAACAAAAAGGGTGCTTTGAGAGATCATGAGTGAAGCAATGAGCAATTTATGGTAATCACCCAGTAAGTAATCAACAAACATGGATTCGCATAGAGCACAAAGATGTTAAAAATACCTGTTTCTTAGTCAACATGGGTCCATCACAAACTCCAACCACAATGCGATCCCTAACCAATTCCGCTGCTTTCTGTAAGTACCAACTTAATCACATACATTTTTAGATATACATACACACACACACACACACACATAGAGAGAGAGAGAGAGAGAGAGAACTTTGAGGAAAAGGCGGTGACCGTCGTGTAATCGGTCGAAGGTGCCTCCGATTACGACGGATCCGAATGTATTTGGCGGCGAAATTTTGAAATCTGCTGCAGATTCATCCGAAATCGCCATTGAAATAGGTAGAGAGAGATTGCGAAAGAGAGAACGAAGAAAAACAAAAACGAAAACTGCGTGGATTTTGATGATGATGCTGCAATTTGACAACAAAATCGGAAAAAGTAGGGTTGATTTCGAGAGCAAGGATCCCCTCCTTGCATTATTTTCTACTTACAGGGTCATTGGGCCTATTTTTAGACCTAATTTTAATTATTCGAAATGTTCATATTTTAAGATTTGTTCAGTATATTATACTTGTAAAAAATTAAGTTAATTAGATATTAGGAAGCACGTGTTCTGAAAAATCAAACTAAAAACTATTTTTTAAAAAATTTAATAAACAGTTTTCCGAACACATTTTTTCTGATATTCGATCAACTTAATTTTTTACAGATATGATAAAATGAACAAATCTTAAAATATGAACGGTTCAAATTATCAAAATTAAGTCTAAAAGTGGACCCAATGACCCTGCTGGTAAGAAATGCAAGGAGAAAGTCCAAATTGGGGATCTTGACTCTAATTTCGAAGCAACTACTGAACTGAAAGCCCCGTTGTTGCGTTGGGAAGATGCTAAGGTACAGTGAACCTCAACGAAAATAAATAATAATCATTTATTAATAAGAGAGTAGTTAACCGATATTGGGATGTAATTAGGGGTGCATAATACTGTCGAAATCGTCGAAATCGTTAAAATTGCACCGAGTCGCACCGTCAAAGCAAATTCGTTATTATTTGTCAATCGAATCGCTGATTTTTGGTAAGAAAAATGGCAAATTTTAGTGACACTTTTATCAATCCGTCGGTTTCTATTTTTCTTCCAAACCGCACCGACCCGCACCGCTATTAAATCATGTTTTATAAGATTCTAAAAAATTTTTTTTACTTAAGTTTACTTGTTGTTCTATACCTTAGAATATAGTATTACATTACTGCTCGAGGGGAATTCAAGATGTCAGTAATCCAAAATAAAGTTGGATTCCAATTCACTTTTCAATCTTTTTTTTTTTCTGGCTATGTTGCAAACTTGCATTAGCTCACTTTTCAATCTAAATACTTTTCAAGAGTAAACATTTTCAATATATTGTAAACCCTGAATGATATTAATTTTATGTATTGTATTTGATCATTGTAGCTTCCATAGATGTTTGTAATGAACTGATGGTATAGTCGTTGATATTATCATGTTGTTGCTACACTTGCTGCATCAGAAGAAAGCTTCGCAAGATTCTTAACATCACGGTATCTCTCGTCTTTTTTTTACTCTTTGATTTATGTTTTGTAATTTGAATTATATTTTTTATAAACCGCCAATCCGCCCAAACCGCCAAGGCAAATCCGCGATTATTTACCAACCGAACCGCCGGTTTTTGATAAGGAAAATGGTAAATTCTAGTGACACTTTTATCAATCCGCCACCCGCCATACGATTTCTATTTTTCTCTCAAATCGCACCGACCCGCACCGCGCACACCCCTAGATGTAACCATTATATTAATAATTTTATTTAAAATCAATGAATTAAAATTTGCAAACTGTAATGTAAAAAAATGGGACAAGATCTTAGTAAAGGAACAACTTAAATTTTATTGGTAAGAGGTGTTTGGGATTTGGTGGGTTTTTTTTTCATTTTTAGTTTTTTTTTAAAAAAATTAATTTCTAAATTCAACTTCAACAAGGTGAATAGAAAAAAAAAAATTTAAAAATTCAGATAAGGAAAAAATCACTATTGACAAAAAAAATTAAAAAAAATATGTGACTTATTTAATTCACCCCATATATATGCAAGTTATGTAAAATAAACATGGAATATTATAAAATTTGGATAAATCATCTTACAATGTAATATTTTTAACTATTTACAATGTAATATATTTTTCACATGCTTCTCGTGGACATTGAGATTCTATTTGGGGACTTGACTATTTTAAATGACTTTTTGAATATTTTAATTTGATTGGGTTTCGTTTGGAAAAATGGATTGATTTTTTGACTTTTTTAACTATTTTAATCTGAGATTAAAAATCCTGATTTGAGAAATTTTTTTGTGAAAGAAAGAATGTAACGATTATAAGTTGAATGTGATGTTTTATCTTCTTAAGCTAAAAAATCTATTTTATTTTTTGTGACTATTTTAGCTAAAAATTCCTCAAACCCAATTTCCCAAACATAGGCTAAAAAATTATGTTTCAAAAAATAATTAACTTTTTTTTTTAATAATTTGATTATTATGAGAAAAAAAAAAGTGAAATGAGTGATTTGAATGTAATATTTTGCCTTGTTAACTATTCTAACTTATTTTGTCTTTATTAATTATTTTAGTCTCTAACCCGCTTCCCAAACAGAGCCTGAGAATTATGAGGATTCTAGCTATCAAAGGGAAAGACATGCGTGGTTCTTTATTTATTTTCATATTAAAGACATGATTTCAATCAGAGCAAATACACAGTTGACAGTGTCTTGAGCAAACACTCTTGCCCACTCTACAAGATCGGTCGTAGGCTTTGATCCACTCCCCAGACAATGTCAAAATGTCTTCATAGAGCCTTAACCGCCGATATCTGCATATATTCATTGATCATAGAACTTCATTGATAGGGAAACTCACCTATTCTTTTGGTTGAAGAGGGACAGAGAAAGATTCATTCAATACAAAGAGAATTTTGTATTAATTTCATTTGAAAGATAACTAGACAAACAGTAGCATTGGAAGGAGACAGTATGAATTTTTGCAATATCATATAGTCTTCAAACTACATCTATTCTGCCCAATGGATGGCAAGTCTGCTAAACCTTCCTGAGTTCCCTCCGTAGAGATCCTATAATCCCGCTACAATATGCAGTACACGTATATATTTAGCAGATTCTAAAAGCATGTTAAGAGTTTCTTCTTTTCTTCAGGACTGCTCAGAATATGGATAATGGAGAGCATCAATCTCTAGGTGAACTGCTACCTCCCGCACGCTTCTTGCCAGCATAACTCTGTCGTAATTATTAGAAGAAGATATCACCGTTACACAAATGAACAAGATAAATATAAAATGGACCAACCACAAGCCCAAGACACGGTCAACATGCAAAAATAGGTATGAAAGGTACAGATGATAAAAATAACATTGAACAAATAATCACTCACCTGCTTGCCAATATCGAATGGGATATATTTGTATTTAATCATGTGTATAATTTGACGCTTCATTGTGAGAACAAATAGAACAATCCAGTAGCATAAGAGTATCGGCCAGAAAACAGGTACATCCAGCACAGAGAAAAAGGTCAAAATAAATGACACTACAAAAGCCTTAGTGATGGAATACCTGAAAAAGTGAAACAGGAAGATGTATTTATCTGGTCTAACTCGGCAAATTGGTAAGGTTCACACTGTCTAGATGAGTTTCAAATACATAAGCAATAGTTCTATCCCATTTATCAATCTGAATGGAAGTTATAGAAGGCAATGCAAAGCTTTGCGTGATTTGAGAGGTGCCCATCATATTGAACTGATCTCCCAAACAAAATTATTGCAATTAGTGTGGAGTCATTACTAAGACACCATATTCAGATGGACATGCCACATGGACCATGTGATATCCCAAACTGGTAAAATGAGCTTTACATAATAGAAGCAAAAACTTCACAGGCCAAAGCAGAGTTTATAATACTATCACAAATATGTCCATTTTCCCAGCTAGGATATAAAAAAATTCTTGATATTTGACATGCAGCACATGCTATACTTTCACATTTCCCCCAAAATAGTTGGTTTCACATCAAGTTGTCAGTGGAGTGACTAGATTTTTTTGGGGAATATTTTTTAATTATATTATTGTATTTTTAGATATTTTTGAGGTTTTAGTGATGGAATTTGGGACTTAAGTTAGTTTATATAGAAACTACTTGTTATTCGGACATTGTAAGGCTTATAAAATATAAAAATCAAATAGCGCTTTTGATCTCCCTATATATATATATCTTCTTGCTACGTTCTCTTTCTTTTGGGGAGATAGAAACAAATCAACATAACCATGTGTCCATCATGTGCTTGAACAAATGCTTATGAGAATAGGGCTGCATAACATCAACTACCTTAACTCAAAACAAAACCAATAGCTTCAATTGTTTTAAGGACTCAAGTCGGCTATACACATAAATGAAATGGAAAGGTAGGGAGAGAAAGGATAAAGAAAGCATCACATGAAGAGTGATATATCTCCCATGTCATAGAAAAAGAATTGACAAGCAATTTAGTAAAATAATCAACTTCAGGTCGAAGATGGTTCCTCCAGTATGCCAGGATTCTACAACAATTAAAATATTACCATCTTCAGTTCCTACTTGGGCTTGTAAGTTGTAACACTTTCTAATGTTAAGGGCACAATTGCAATGCCATTTTGAGAATGCGTCAACAACGCTTTCAGTAAAACCACATCATGATTGAAAGGTATTTGTACCTTTCCAAAAAATAACTCAAAATTATATAAAAAATTATCACTACCTTTTAGAGTATGAAAGGATGTATAACCAAAAATAACAATCCCTGGAAAACACTGCATACACATCTTTCCATATAATTTGACAGGAACTCCTTTCATAAGCCAATTACATTCTAACACTTGATTTGAGTAGACAGTAGACACTCTAGTAATATTTCCAAATATGATGGTAAAAATGCTACACTATGGACAACAGATGGAACAAAACTTAGCCGCTAAAACAGTAAAATTTAAATCAACAAGAAGCATGCATACATAGCAATTGAAGTAAACCAGAAAGACTTTATTACCAAAACCGAAACTCAGGGAGGCGGCGAATGAAAGGCTTGAATTCATCGGAGTCTTTCGTGGGCAAAGAAGCTCCATCCATAGCTTCAAGCTCAGGGTCAATCTTCGGTGACAGAAACCCAATCAAGAGGTTTAGCACATAAATCCCAAGACCGTAGGACACAACATAGAAGCCTCCCAAAGAATAAACCCTTAACACATAAATCAAAGCCACCACCAATGTCCCCATCCACCTTTGGGCCGTATGAGGAGTGGAACGATCCAAGTAGTACTGAAATGCTATCCAAAAATCATTTCTCCATTTCGCCATTGGCACTTCAGTCGGAACTTCATCTCCTATTCCCTCCATGTTAGACTCGCACAATTCACCTTATTAAGGCCCCATTCAAAACACATAAAGATAATAGAGTATTGTAGCAAGAAAGAGTAGGAAATCAATGAAAACTACAGCACAAAATATTAATATAACAAAAGAAGAGAAAATATATGTTGAATAAAAATTGTACCTTTTCTTTGCTCACCGATCTCCTTAAAGATTGCAGATCTTCAATAAGTAAACAAGTACAATGAACCCTAGCATTAGACTCACAATATATGTTAAGACTCCTATTCACTCTATTAAGCACCATTAGAAACGCAAGAAAGAGCACGAAAATGATGAAAACTAGAATAACAACATAACAAAAGAAGAGAAGCTCTTGAATTAGGTTAAAAAGTACAATGAACCCTAGAATTAAAATCACAATATGTTAGAGTCGCACAATTCACTCTATATAAAGAGAGTATTATAGCAAGAAAGAGCAGGAAATTGATGAAAACTAGAGTAATAACATGTCAAAAGAAGAGAAGAGACGTTGAATGAAAATTTGTACCCTTCTCTTTGCTCAGTGACCACTGTAGAGATTGAAATGCAGATCTTCAATTAAACAAACAAGTACAATGAACCCTAGAATTAGAAATGATGATTTCCGGTAAAATGGCGAAATGATATCAGACTGTGAGCAAATTAGGGTTTTGAATCAAAGAATCGAAATGAGAAATTTTGGAAGATAAAAAGGTTGGAAGTTGAATTACAAGTAATCGTACCAGGTGGTGATCGTCGAGATGGAGTCAGTTAGGGTTTCTCAACTCTGGTCATGTTCGTTTAGCCCTCTTCTGTGATTTCTTTTCTTGGTGATTCGAGGAGTGATTCTCAAGTCGTGAACGATTTTTTTAATTTTTTTTTAAATTACAATTCACCTCAAAAGATTAATGATTCATCCACTATATATATATTTATTTCAGCCTGAATTCAATAAATTTGATGGATATAATGGTATTATTTAGAAAAAAAATTAACGATCGTAGTTTATGAAGATGTGCTTTTGTAAGAGATTTTTATGGTGATATGTATGTGTTTGGATTGTGTTTGTAGAGTAGTTTTTGAGATAAAAAGTATGAAAATTTGTTTGATTTGTCTTTTTTTCATAAATGGTTTTGGAAAATTGTTTTGGAAGAGAGAGTTTTAAAAAAGAATAAAGCTTGGGAGCTCGAAAATCCCCCCCCTAATCCCCCTAATGCCCAAAACAACGTCGTTTTGGGTATTTTTTTTTTATTTTTTTTTTCTTCTTCTTCTTCTTCCATTTTCAGTCTGAACGCAGAGAGGAAGAGGGCGAGGGAGAGAAAGAGAAGAGAGAGAGAAGAGAGGTGGTTCGCCGATCGCCAGTCGTCGTCGGTTGTCTGCCCAGCCCCAGTCGTCGCAGCCCCGCCTCCGCCTCCTCCTCCCCCTATGATTATGGCCCCCTCCAGTTCCTCCTTTCTCCTCCTCCTCCTCCTCCTCCTTCCCCTGCTTCTGAAAAAAAAATAAAAAATTAGGGGGATTCGGGGGAGCTCATTTTCGAGCTCCCTAGCATTGCTCTTTAAAAAAAGTGATTGATTTGATGTGTATGAGAAAGAAAGTGATTTTAGAAAGTAAGTAACCAAATAAAATTTTGAGATTTTTTTTGAAAAAAATTGTTTGATTTGATTACTCTTGAAAATTAGTTTGTAGAGAATTTTTTTCCAAAAAAAATTCTAAAAAACAAACCAAACAAGGCTTGATATATAGAGTTTGTTTAAATGTGGATTAGTTTTTTAAATTTTTTAAGTTTTTGAAAATTTCGTTTAAAATAAGTTTTTAAATTTTTTTTATTTTTTATAAAAAAATAAATAATTATTAATTAAATTTAATATTTTATCTTATTTAATTAAAATAACTTATTTTATGTTATATAATTATTTTAACCCTAACTTATATCCCGAGGCCATAGTGACATAGTAGTTTTACTGGTCAAAGTTTATGTACGCTTTTGTAAGAGATTTTTATGAGAATAGATTTTCTTTCAAGAGAATATAGTAATCCTTGACAAGTTCTTACGGAAAAAATGACCGTTGGAACTGAAACAAGTAACCTCGCAACCTCGTCGGAAGAGCAAGACTACCTTGATCGGAGCAAGAAAAAAGTGAAACTAGTGATGCAAATGGTGGGGAACTACTGGAGATTCAAGGAAATAATTTGGATCAACCAGATGAGCAGATGGCGGAAGAAGCGGATGCCGGAAATGCTAACATTGATAAGTTACCGGAGGTTAATCTGGGCTCCTAGAGATCTTTCAAGCAAGCCCTCCTACGATCTCGTTTTAATGAGACCGAGAGAGAATGAAGCTTTGATAGTGAGGCTGCCTATTTATCTTCTGATGAGGAAATGGATAATGAAGACGAAACAGAGAATGCCTCAGAGAATCAGAGAAACGGCTCGATTTCGATTATTAAGCTACCTGCTAGTCTTCTCAAAAAGGTCAGAGAACCATGGAGGAACTGTCTCATTGTAAGGCTCTTGGGAAAGAATATTGGGTATAACTTGTTTGTAAATAGGATGAGCCGGTTGTGGAATCTTCAAGCAGGTTTTGAAACTCTAGATATTGGAAATGGTTTCTTCATTGTAAAATTCGAAGTGATGAAGGACTACTCTAAGGTGTTCACTGGAGGTCCATGGGTAGTGATGGATCGGTATGTGACAGTCCGAAAATGGCAACCTGATTTTAAATCAGATGAGGCTGAAGAGGACACAACCGCTATCTGGGTGAGGTTCCCAAATCTGCCAATTGAATACTATGATGAAAAGGTTCTCTATCACATTGCGAAGGTGCTTGGAAAGCCATTAAAGGTAGACATTAATACCGCCATGGCAGCACGGGGGAAGTATGCCAGGGTATGTGTTAAGATGGATCTACGCAAATCACTCATATCTCATATTACCATTGGACGCTACCATTATGTTGTGGAGTATAAACATTTGTATCTGCTGTGTTTTGCTTGTGGCCGTGTTGGTCATCGGAAAAAGAAATGCCCTGAATTTCTGGTGATTCAGCCGAAGAAGATGATACCAAATATGACCGTTACTTAATCGGGTACCGAGTCTGGGCCGAGGGAAAAACAGCCCAATAGACAACCTAATAAAGAGTCATATATGGAGCAAGAAACCCATGGTTATGGGCCATGGACCATAGCAACCACTAGACGAAAACACCAACATGGAAAGCAGAAACAGAAGTCCCATGTCCATAAGACCAATCGATTTGAAAGTCTTCAGATTGACCAAGACTAGGGAGAAACGAGTAAAGCCCAATAGATTAAAGCAGATCAACGTAAGTATGTGGATCTTGACATGGACCCCCAACCTATTCACGATGACTTATCATTTGTTCAAAAACAAAGCCCAAAAGGCCCAACTAAGCACATGACGGATGGAGGGGCAGATTTAGGGCTGGCTGGTGCAACTGGGTCCAAAGAAAATGAGAAGACCTGTTGTGATAGCCCAAAACCTTCCAAGCAAAAAGGACCACAAACTAGCCCAAACGTGCTAAATGCTCAAGGAAACCCTATTTCTCTTCCCGCTATTATAGCACCATCCAAAGGAAGTAATCACAATGTCTTGAATACGGCCATCGTCCCTGATATCTGTATACTTAACAGCAATGCTAAACCACCAGATTTGCCGTCCAGAAATGAGGAGCACTTTAATGGAGGACACGGCAGAGAACCTTCCAATGTTCGAACACCGAGTGGATCAGTTCAGAACTCTGATGTTCTTCGAACTAGAGAAAGAAGTATATCACCACGTCGGAATAGACTGGTGGCTAAAAGAGGTGAAGCTGCTAATTCAGCCATGGTGGGAGACAGATTCACACACCGTGAGGCATATGGTGCTTGTGAAACCCGCGAAGCCGCTAGAGGAAGATCGGAAAATTGTGCGAAATCTTTTGGGTCTGACTGAAGAAGAGGATTGGCCATCTCACAATCTGTCGTCCATGGATCTGATCATATGGAATTGTAGGGGTGCTGGTAATGCCCGATTCAGAAGGAATCTTCGAGAACTTGTTAGACTACATAAACCGAATATGATCATACTCATGGAGACAAAAGTGGAGATAAGTTCAATGGGTATGTTTTTTAACAATCTGGGGTACACGGCTTCAACTCATGTAGACCTGATTGGCAGAAGTTGAGGTATTTGGCTGCTGTGGAATCCTAGCCAAATTAATGTGAGAGTTCATAATGCTTCTTCACAGATGATCACAGCTACCATTTCAAGACAAGACTATCCTGACTGGGTATTATCTGCAGTCTATGCCAGCCCGAATATTCGTCTGCGAGATGAACTCTGGAATGACCTGACAGCATTGGCTCAACACACACAGGATCCATGACTTGTAGCAGGGGACTTTAATGACTATTCCAGCTCTGAGGATAAACGGAGCTTCTCAATTTCTACATCTCAAAACCTAAGTCAGAGTCAAAGAAAGAGCCAAAAATTCTCTGACAGAATAAGTAGCTGCAACCTCATGGATTTAGGATGTGTTGGACCGAGACTCACTTGGACTAATAATAGGAAAGGGTGGGCTAATACAATGGTGAGACTGGACCGTGCTCTTTGCAACACAGAATGGAGAACTCTATTTCCTGAGGGCTACGTCCGTAACTTACCTCGGACATACTCAGACCATTCTTCTCTCCTCATCCATACTTAAGGTACTAATCCTTCTAGGCCTCCCTGTAAAGTATTTAAATTTCAAGCTGCTTGGTTGTCACATGAGGATTTCAGTACAGTTGTTGATAATAATTGGCCCAGGCAGAATAATAACCTCTTGGGAAATTTGGACTTCATGACCTCCGCCTTGCAGGATTGGAATAAAAATATTTTCGGGAACATTTTCCGTCGTAAGCGCTGGTTGCTTGGCAGGATTAATGGGATCCAAATTTCCCAAGCCAAGACCTATTCCCATAACTTACATAATCTGGAAAATGAGCTTACTACTGAATATAATAGAGTTTTATACCAAGAAGAGTTATTCTGGTTTCAAAAATCCCGTGTTAACTGGATCACTCAAGGTGAGAGCAATACCAAATTTTTTCATATGTCTACCATTATCAAGAGAAGGAAAACAAAAATTGAAGTGTTGAAAAATGAGGAGGGGGTTTGGGTAGATAACCCCATGCAGTTAAAAACTTTAGTTAATGATTACTTTCAAAATCTCTTTGCTTATACTCATACTATTATCCTTGAGCATTGGAGTAATCTGACCAAGCACATCAGTCCTGAGGATCAAAGAGAAATGTGTAGGAATGTCTCTGCTGATGACATTTGGAGGGCAGTTAAGAACATTAAAGCTTTTAAGGCCCCAGGTAGGGATGGCTTCCAAGCGATTTTTTACCATACCTTTGGCCCACTGTGGGCCAATCTGTGATCACTTTTGTGAAAAATTGTTTTTCTTCTTATACCATCCCCCCTGTGATTAATAGGACTCTTGTAGCTCTTATCTCTAAAGTTTCTAACCCTGAGAGTGTGAAACAATTCCGGCCTATTAGCTTGTGTAATGTTACTTACAAAATTATTTCAAAAATTCTTGTTAACAAAATTAGGCCTGTTTTGAATGATTTAATTAGCCTTAATCAAAGTAGCTTCATTCTGGGTCGTTCCACTCATGATAATATTATTATCACTCAGGAAGCTATCCATACTTTGAAAAAGAAAAAAGGGAAGGTAGGCTTCATGGTTTTTAAAATTGATCTTGAAAAGGCCTATGATAACATTTCTTGGAATTTCCTTCACCAAACTCTGTGTGAATTCCATTTTGATGAGAATTTGGTAAAGCTGATTATGAGTTGTATCACTAGTGTGAAAACAGCTATTTTGTGGAATGGGGAACCCCTTGAGGAGTTTCAACCAGCTAAGGGATTAAGACAAGGGGATCCCTTATCCCCATATCTTTTTGTGTTATGCATGGAACGTCTCTCGACCTGATTTGCCAACAAGTGAAAGGTAAAAACTGGACTGGGCTTAGCTTAGCTAAGAATGGTCCTAACATATCTCACTCATTTTTTGTGGATGACTTGATTTTGTTTGCTAAGGCGAATGAGCATAACTATAATACTATTTTGCAAGTTTTGAATGAGTTTAGTGACATTTCGGGATTGAAGGTTAACCTTCATAAATCCCATATGTATGTGTCTCCTAATATTGCCAGAAGAAGAGCATCTCAGCTCAGTCATATGTGTGGGATTCCTCTAACTGGGAATTTGGGAAAATATCTTGGGACCCCATTATTGCATGATAAAGTGTCCAAAAATCATTTTTTATTCATTTTGGAAACACATGAGGAAAAAACTTGCTGGGTGGAAATCTAGGATGTTGTCCTTGGCAGGAAGAACAACCCTGATACAATCTGTCACTAGTGCTATGCCAGCTTATACCATGCAAACTATGGAACTCCCAAGGAAAGTTTGTGATGAAATTGATAATATTAACAGAAACTTTCTTTGGGGAGATACACTCGAGAATAAGAAAGTGCATCTTGTCAACTGGGACCAGGTTTGTAAGTTGAAAAAAGATGGGGGTCTTGGGATCCGTAAGGCTAGAGATCAAAATCTAGCTCTTCTATCCAAATTGGGGTGGAAAATGTTAACTGAGGAAAATACTCTCTGGGTAGATGTGTTAAAACATAAATACTTGGGTCAACAGCATTTCTTAGTTAAGAAGAAAGGCAAAAGAATATCCCACATTTGGAAAGGTATCTTAAATACCAGGGAGCTCCTAGTGCAGGGAGTTCGATGGAAGCTTGGAAAAGGTAACAAAGTGAGAATTTGGAAAGATTGGTGGTGCGGTGATGGAGCTTTTGAGATGAGCTTGAGCACACCTACCAATCAAACTCCAAATTCTGAGCATATTACTGTGGAGTCTCTTCTTGATGCACATGGTGATTGGGATTTAAATCATTTGCACAATTCCTTTCCACTACCTATGGTTGCCGCTATTTTACAACTACAACCACCCAATTTTAATGCTGGAGAAGACACACCCAGATGGATTAAATCCTCTGATGGTGTGTTCTCCACAGCTAGTGCATATGATTTAATTGTTGATCACTGTAGACGTCCCCGAACGCCCCGGGAGGGTTAAGTCCCGTTCCGTTCATATTGGGGTCACTACAGTTCAAGGACTCAAATGTCACGGTCCTTAATCTTGAACCAAAGAGTCCAAATCCGGCAAATCGATTTTGAAAACAGATTTTTTTGAAAAGAAGTGCCAAACATGGACTGCTTTGCCAGATACAGAGTCGCCACCTAAATATTTTATTTTTGGGAAATTTAGGAAACCCTGACTTGGTGCTAAAGGCCACGTGTCCGTCATCACCAAAGTTGCCTCGGCTCGGGAACTTGGGTACGATTGGGGAAGGTCACTTTGTGAGCACCCCCGCTCGCCCGGTCAAAGACCGGCCTCTACTAACCATGATATCTGATTTTGAAAACATTGTGCGTTCTTATTCCGGTTATTAGCCTAGATTTACTATGTGATGCGCACAGCATACAAGTATATATCGGGTCGCCTGAATTGGGACAAAACATTTCATGTTTATTTTTTAAAGATGGTTTGCTACCCGCAGGTAGGCTTAAAATGCAGATTTTGCCACCCTCGGGTGGGCTTAAAACACTTGATGAATTGTTCCAATCCAAATAACCCAACCTCCACCCACAGGCATTCAAGGCAGTTATATCACATAAGCAGTTAGCCTCATGGTAAGCATGCTATTCATGACAGTCACTCACACGCATGCAAGGATGCTAAAGCATAAAACTCACCGAGTACTCCAAGCCAAAACAGAAACTGATTAGAAATCATGCATGATCCTAATTATACAGAAATGCCTAATGCAACACATGCAAAAATGCAACTATAGCAGGCTCGACTATTCTAAACATGGCATATGGAATGCTACAGCTAACAAGTATTCAATTTGGAATTGAAATACAAATGCAGTTAGTATGATGCGCCGAGCCCGGTACGTGTAAGACAGATGAATGAATGCAAACATGCTATCATACTGTATGCTAATTGAAACATGCCCTAATCTAACCATCATAAGCAGGTAAATAAAAGGGAAGAAAGACGTGGGGTTGGAAGACATACATCACACTCACGCACACTTATTACAATTATGCCCTCGCGCAGAGGGTCCGAATAAATATACAGTCCCGAATAAAAGAATAGTACAGTCCAAATAATACAGTCCAAATAATACAGTCCAAATAATGTACAAATTCCTAATTAATTAACAAATTAACTAAGAAAGCTGTAAAACTGGCATGCAAGCCAGGGACTGCCTTGATTTCGCTCCGGGTGATGAATGATGCATGTTCGGGTCGCCTTTGTGCGGAAATCCACGACGATGCCCCAATTAGCCTCTGTTTGCACCTGTTCTTGAAATGCGTGCCAAGCTCCGAAAAGTTGCTGATTCTTCATTTTGCTGCAACAGAGAGCAGGAAGGGGCATGGCAATGTATTTTCACAAATGTATGTATGTCTCGATCCTCGTGCCACCAATCACGTATATCGATGCATGATGGCCGAGGAGTCGAATTGCACAACTCGATATGGAATGAATGCACATGAAAACACGACAAAACCTAACTCCATCATGGATAATCCGGAGTGTCGGCGACTGGGAATTGAGACACGTTCCGTCACTCGGAGTACGAAACGCACCTCGTTTCCCGTGCCCGGGCTAACTCCTACCCCGAACACAATGCAATATGCATGACATGCATGAATGCAAACTAAGATATAACCCTAACATACACAATGTTATGAAATGGCATACACGATGCACGAGGTAATCATGGCATACACAATGCACTAACATACACCTAGCATACACAATGCTATGAAATGAAATGGCATATACAATGCATAATGGACTTACACCAACACAAGTGGACCTCGGCCACACTCACATAGGAGGCCATAATGATGAAAAAGAGACACTCGAGATGCGTGCACGCGTGCACGCGAACCGAGAACCGAACCTACGGCACGGAATGCCACTCTAACAAGACATGGCAAAACACAAAAAAAGGCATATTATCATGCAAAAATCAGAGGTAAAATGAGACGCAAAACAGCCCCGAAACCCGGTAAAACGAAACCCGATGCATGAAACGAGTCCCGAAACACGGGTTTTGGCGCATGAAATGGCCTATAACTATACAATGCATACATAATTTGAATATGAAATGAAAATACAGAAGCAAGGCAGCCCCGAGACAAGCATTTTTACAGTTTAAAGCATGGCCAAACAGTGAGCACAAGTGGGACTAATTAGCATACAAAAATGGCTCCGCAAGGGAGGTAATGAAGCAAGTCACAAATGCTGGCCCCAAACAGAGGAGGGCCTTCTACAATATTGAAGAGGGGCCAAAAATATGATGTATTACAGTTTATGAAAAACTCCAAAAGCAGATACAAGTATGCTCAAAATGCTATGCAAGAAATAGGCCAACAAAGGGGCAAAGAAGCAAGTGGTGCATGGAGGTCTCAAACAAGTGAGGGACCTTCAACAATGTTGAAGAGGGACCCAAAATAAGGCTTTTTACAGTTTAGAACCAGCCCCAAAACAGTATAAAAATAGGCTCAAAATATCATGCAAAATGAGGCCATAAAAAGGGCTATAACATGAAGTATACAAAGGGTGTCTTAAACATCCATATACCCTTAATGAAACATGAAGAGGGGGTCAAAATATGGCAATTTTCAGTTCGGACCAAAGTCCAAAAATAGAGACACAATAGGCTAATAAATCATGCAAAAATGGGGACCAAAGAGGGGTACAATGGAAAGTGGTACATGGAGGCCCCAAACAGTGGTGATCCCTTCTTCAATATTGAAGAAGGGCTCAAAATAAGCCTATCTACAGTTTACATCATGCTCCAAAACAGATTACACATAAGCCAAAAATACTATGCAAAATTATGGCATAAAGAAGGGTAATGAAGCAAGTGCAAGATGGGGTCCCAAACAGGGTAAGACCCTTAATGAAACAGAAAAATGAGCTCAAAAAAATGACATTTCCAGTTATGGACGGAGCTCAAAACAGTAAGAAAATAGGGCTAAGAAATGGTACAAAAATGAGCTAGAAAAGGGGGAAATGGTGCTTACCCTTGAAGACCAAGCCTTGGCTGCCTCTTGGACTGAAAAATTGTGCCTCCTAGCCTTTTATAAGAGCTCCAAGCTGCTGGAAATGGAAGTGGTAGTGTAGTGCTAGGTGGTGGTGTGAAAAAGGGGTAGAACTTGGTTATTTTTTAGGGTTAAAGAGAGAGATGGAGGGAGGTATGTATATGCAAGCTCAAGACAATTTTTCCAACCCTTGGACCAATGCTGGAGGCCAGTTATATAGACCAAAGAGGGGGAGAAAATGAGGGAAAAAAATGGGGGGAAAACAAGCCAAGTTTCCCCCCAAAAGTTGTCCCCCTCGGATACAGATTTTTGGGGGGAAAAAAGTATATAGTGTAATGTACTCACCCTGAGGAGCAAGGTCGGCCAGGTTTTGGAGCTGCAGGTGGCCGGCTGGCCACCCCCATGGCCGGCCGGCCAGGGGTCAAAAAGGCCAAGGTGAATTAATGGTCGGCCACCACAAATTGGGGTCCTCCCAGATGCCCTCAACACAGCCCTATGGTCCAAAATTGGAGGAAGTGAAACAGGAGAGAGAACAAGCCATTTTTCAAAGAGGTTCAAAAGGTTCAAGTGGAATTACTGGCCGGCCATGTGATATTTGTGTCCTCCTAGGTGTGTACAACACAAATATGTGGTTTGGAGCTGAAGAAAGTGGCCTTAGGGTGGTCAACATTGGCTTTGAAGTGAGAAAAATGGGCGTCAAAGGCGATGAAGGAATATAACTGGTTGCTGAAACAATTACTGGCCTCCCACCCTTCTATGACCTTCCTGGTGATGAAACAGAGGTCCCTGCCAAAAATGAACGAAAACCGGTGCAAAATGAAGGTTCAGGGGCCGAAACGCGCAGTCCGAGGCCCCGAAAACTGACTGTTAGGCACCGGGAGTGGTGTTCGACCACGAAGTGGGTCTCTCAGACCACAGTGTCCCTCAAAAGGGAGTAAATAAGATGCATACCAAAAACCGGAGCAAACAGAGGTAGTTAGGCGGTCCCGAACTGAGGCACACGGCCTGACGGCTCCGAAAACCGGGAACCAGGCTCCGAAATGGGCAAAATGGCCTATGGCCACGAAATGTAGCCTACGGCCACTGAGAGATAGTCTACGAGACCCCTCTCTCCTTTTGGGAAGAGAAACAGAGAAAACCGAGTCTGGTTCGCAAACCGAGGCAAGGCACAAAAGAGGTTCGGAAGTCCGGAGGCAAGGCTCATGGCCGAGACTCTGAGACTTCTGAACGAGCACAATATGCAACATCACCGAGCGCTCAATCGATGACGTCTGAGTCTTAAGGTCGGTCAAAAATGGGGTGTCTACAATCACCATAATCAGGATGGGGATTGGGGTTGGATTTGGAAACTTAAGGCTCCTCAGAAACTTAAAAGTTTCTTGTGGCTTGTTTTTCAGCATTTTAACCAACAGAATGAGAAACCTGAGGGGGCTAACTTCTGATCCCAACTGCCCATTCTGTGCTATATGAGGATATGGAACACTTGTTTTGGTTTTGTCCCCAAGCTAATCAGATATGGTGCATGTTTATAGTGAGGAATGGTATCGCAGCAGCTTATGTTACCTTGAAAGATTGGACCATCCACAATATGAAAGGGAAGCCAACACCTCATACTTATTCCTCATCTCCCTTGGATATTTGGAAAAATGAAATAAAATGGTTTTTGAACACAAAACTATTAATATTCATGAGAGTGTTAAATTCATATCAGATTATACCAAAGAAATCTTTCAAGCTTTTAGTTTGGATGTCACTCAACCATTTCAAGCTAAAAGTGCTTTTGTGTGGTCTTGTCCTAATGCAGGAACAATCAAACTCAACACGATGGCAGCATTCGTAAGTATGGAGGAGGAGGTGGGTTTGGTGGATTATTCCGAGATGCAACAGGAGCATGGATTAGTGGATACTATGGAAGGCTGGAGATATGCACCTGTCTTGAGGCAAAGCTTTGGGCAGTCTACAAAGGGCTAACCATTATACTCCAACGAGGTTTCAATCAAGTGATAATAGAGACGGATGCGGAGCAAGTGGTGAAACTGTTGAGTGAGGGACCAGGTGAAAAATGCCCATTTCGGGGCATTGTGGAGGATGTACGCATTATCATGAGAGGTTGTGATTGCTCCATCCAGCACATTCGAAGGGAAGCTAACATTTGTGCAGATGCCATGGCCAAACTAGGGGAATACCAACCGGAAGAGCTTCTTGTTGTAAACGAACCACCTGCAGAGCTCCGCACCCTGCTTGTTGCGGACATAGTGTCATCTCTCTGAGGAGAGTTTTAGGTTGTTGTTTTTGTGTTGTCTTTATTTTCCAATGTACCCACAAAAAAAAAAAAAAAAAAAAAAAAAGAGAATATAGTGAGTGGTAAATTTTTTGACATAATAGTGTTTTTTTTTTTTTTGAGATTTTAATATATATAATATTTAAATATTTTTCATCAATAATTTATTGATAGTATGGATGAAAGTATAAATGTATTTAAAATTAATTATATTAAATAAAATAAAATAAAATAAATTTATTTGATAATCACAATTCGCATTGTTTAATATTGTAAGTTGCTCTTAAAATTATGTTAAAATTTTAAGTTACAAGTAGGAGTGTGTGCAATGTGATTCGGTTCGATTTGAGAATCAAATTAAAATCAAATTGTAAATGGTAGATTGATAATTTTTTTATCCATAACCAAACCTCGGTTTGGTCGGTTTCAACTTATATATAACACTAATTTGCATCAAATTCTATATTTTATATATATCTTACATTTATTTTTACTTTGATATTTTAATAAAAGTTAAAAAATATATATGTATTAACTATAGTAGTACATAACAGTTTCAAAACTAAATTTTAAATTTTAAATCACGAATTAAATTATTTAGGCGATTTTAGTAGATTATGCGTATTTTTCACAATCCTAGTTATAAGTTTATTTTTTAATTCTAAATGCTAAATTTTTAATGGGGAAAGTCTATGGTGGTGCATACCATATGCATTATACTATAAATTAGTGTAATTTTATCACAAAAGTTTGTAATATTAATTACAAAATGCTTAATCTTGCCATAAATTAATCTAACTGTTACCCAAAAGACAACCTAAGAGGGGGTGAATTAGGTTTTTACAATTAAAAATTAATAATACCCTAATAAAAATTATGACTAACACAATAGATAAATATAGTTAATGAAATAAAAATAATTAAAACAAGTGTTCTAACAACTATGTCAGTTAATGATTTTAGCTTAATGAAAATGTGAAATACAGTTACAAGAATTTAAATAAAATAAAGAGATAAGGGAGAGAGAGGCAAACAAATTTATAGTGGTTTGGTTTCAACTCGGCCTACGTCCACTCCTCAAGCTTCACTTGAGATTTTTCACTATGCTCTAGCTTCACAGGGGTGCTAGCAACCTCTTTACAAATAGAGCAATCCTCCATGGATTTTACACAGACTTTCTAAGTCAAGAACACTCTTTACAAATGGAGCAATCCTCCATGGATTTTACACAGACTTTCTAAGTCAAGAACACTGAGTGTACTACACTCTTACAAGGTTGAAAAGAAGGTGTTTTTGCTTTCATAGAAAGCTACAAGAATTATCTCTCAAAGATAGATATAAAAATGAAACTTTGATTTTTCTGTAAACCTCACACAAGAAAGATGGGCTTAAAGCTATAAGGCTTAGTGTATAATTTATGAGAGAGGATGTAAACAAAAATTGAAGAATATTTCTCAGAGTATTTTTCAGAGAATAGATGTGAGTAATTATAGATCAAAAAATATTTTCAGGTTTTTTTTGTAACTTGTTTTACATTAGAGGCTTTGGTATATATAATAAAAATTATAGCCGTTTATAACCGTTGTAGTCATCATTACTAATTGAATATGTTTCCCTCCATCATTACTAATTTGAATATCTTCCACTTGAATCTTTTGAACCTTTGTTTGTTGTTTGAACTCCTGATTTAATCAACTATTAAATACATTCTAATAACATTTAGGATAAAGGTTTAGTGAGAAATAATGGGATAAAATAAATTTTGATTCTATTTTCTCTTTCAAATAAATTAAAAATAATTAAATAAATCATCAAAATAAATTTTGGATTTAAAATATATTAAATAAATCATTAAATAAATTTGGATTCATTTTTCTCTTTCAAATAAATTAAAACATAATAAATAAATCATCAAAATAAATAAGTCTAACAATCTTCTTTTTAATGATGGCACACAATGATGTTTTGATTTGATTTGGGGGTAAGAAAGGCTCCCCCTGAATTCATGCTCCCTGAATTCATTTCTAAATACATAGGTTAGCACATGTATAATAAATAAGCTTTAATTAGAGACATGATATGAGACTAAGATATCAAACTATAAATACATAAACATCAGATTAGTTTAAAAATAATACCATAATACATAACATCGTATATTTTCTCCCCCTGTGACATTATCAAAAGGAAATCATAGGTCAGAATCTGGAGGAGGAGGAGGAGGAAAATGATAGAGATATAAATAGCATCTATACAATTCAAAACATATATATATACATAAATATATGATTCGCGCGCCTCTCTCGTTTCCGTCGAAAATCGCGCCGGACACGCGTCCTCGCTTTTGCGTCATTGGCCGACAAAAACAGGCCTCGATTTGGACGTGCCTCGGCTCCCTCTCCCTCTTTGTCTTCTTCTCTTTTGCCTTCTTCTTAAGCATACACTCTTCTATTTTCTTCTTCACCATTCTCTTCTATCTATTCTTCACCACTCTCTTCTGTTTCTTCGCAACTCATTTATTTTACACCTCTCACCTCTAAACCATGGCTTCCTCATCCCATTCCCTCACTCTGTTTCCTGACCTGAATGATCTTGTAAGTGCTGCTGGGCTGAGTGCCCCGACTCCTACTTTTCCTGTCATTCATCTTCCTAACCTTCCTATGATGTCGATTGAGCAAAGCATGGTAGCTCAATCAGACATTGAAGCCAATCATTTCACACTGACGTCCTGTATGGAGATGGTGACGGCAATCACAAAATTGGCTCACCGATTGCAGAATAGGAACAGTGAGCTCCATCAGGTCAACGCCCAACTCTCTCTACTTGAGCGCATGTACAAGGATGCGCAAGCAGAAATAGGCGCACTGAAGGCTAAAAATAAAGAACTTAAACGAAGAACCTCCATGGCCCCGATTTGGGAGCAACGTCGTTCTTGGCCTTTGATAGTCAGCGGGGAGTCGTCTCTCTCAACGAAAACACAGGGGCAGGGGCGTCAGAGTCGCCTAGGTGATAAAAAGAAGAAGAAAAACGATGGAAGAGGCGAGTAAGTAAGATCGGCGTATGGCTGGGGAAAAAAAAATGAAGGGTTTGTTTGTGTGTTTTTTTTTGTTTTTTTTTTTTTTTGTTTTTTATGTTTATTTTGATCGGCGTGTGGTCGTAAAGAAAATGAATAATGTTTTTTTATTATTTTTTTATTTTGTTTATGTAAAAATTTTTATTTTAATTTGTTTTTGTTTTTATGTTTAAGTATTGAAAAATGAAATTAAAAGCAGAAAAGAATAAGAAAATTAAGCCTAAACAAAAAATAATAATGAAAAAAAATAAAAATAACAGAAATTAAGCCTAATAAAAAAAAATTAAAATAGAATAATACTAGCCGAAATTAAACTTAATGGGACGTTGGTTGTAACAACCCTCGTACTGATTACCGAATAACCACTGAATTATATACTGATTACTGCCAAACTGAATTGATAATGACTGATAATTGAATTAACTGAAGTACTGAATAGACTGATTGGAATCAAAACTGAAATCGAATAAGTTTATTTGTTGTATTGCATATTGCATCTGTCTGAATTATCGGTTATCTGTCTGTGTCTATGTGTTTAAACTGTTAATTGAAGGCCTTATCGGCGGCCGAATTAGAAACCGTTTAGTGTTCCATGATCAGTAGAATATTTCTGATTTAATGGTATATTTATCTGAAAATTGATTAGGAATGATTAAATTAGATTAATTAGAGTCAATTGAAGAGTTTGACGTATTTACGAAAATGCCATTGAGTGGAGCCATTGTTTATTATTCACCTTTGAGCCTTATACAACTCAATCAAAGCATTTCATCAGCTCATTTGAGCTCTTAGCCGACCAGAAGAGAGAGTGAGAGTTAAGAGAGGGATTTTAGCTCATTTGTTGAATTTGCTTGAAGAATTGCTAAGAATTGAAGAGTAGATTGCTCATTTAGCTCCCACACTTGGTTTCAAGACTTGAGGTAGGCCATTGAACTCTTATTGTTGTCCTTAAACTTGTTCTTGTATGGTTCATGCCCCATTGTAGGATTACACCATAAATTAGTTCTATAATGTTGATTTAGAGCTCATTCCATGCATGCATGTGTATATTGAAGAGTTTTGAGTTGATTTCATGGCAAATGATGCATGCATGTACATGTTAATGTTTAAGACTATGATTTTATCTTGTTTTCACAGATTTGAGCTCATTAGAGCAAGATTTGAAGTTCAAAATTTGTTTAAAGTTCATGCATTGCATGTCTTGAAATTGTTCTTGAAATGGGTTTGAAAAATGGCTTTAATTGGTCCACTCTTGGCCCTTGCATGTGTAAATTGGCTTTTGAAACTTGTTATTCATTGTATTGGGATGTATTTTCCAGAATTTGGGGCCAAGAGGTTGAGTTTTGGATGTTTGAATGCTTAGTTCGAACTTGGGAGACAAATCTGGAAATTCCAGATTTGGCTTCCCTCGCTCGAGCGAAGTATTCCTCGCTCGAGCGAGCCCTTGGTTTTGCAAGCTCGCTCGAGCGAGCATCGAGCGTGGTATCGCGCGTAAAAATCGAGCATCCAGTATTTTCACTGTTCATCAGCTCGCTCGAGCGAAGGGAGGCTCGCTCGAGCGAAGCGCCTATTTTCAGCAACTTTTGAAAAATGCCTTCCGACTGTATTTTTGCATCCTCATCGCATCCTAGGCATTCTTAGGCCTAGTTTTAAGACATCTTAATGAGGATTTAGACATAGAACCACACCGAGGAAATTTAGGGATTTAATTATCATCCTTCCCGACTGTTAAACTTAGTGTGCGTTCTATTTGTTAACTGTTTAGGGTTGGCGACTGGAGAGACGCGCTCTAGCACACTGTAGCCCAATCACTGTGAGTAACGATTGTATAAAGATATGTTCAAAATGGTCATCTTTTGAATACTGAACTGAACTGTTTACTGAACTGGAATTATTTTGAATGAATGTATGTCCTTTATTTCTGAACTGTACTGTGGCATCCTTAGCACTACTGTTACCGACTGTTACTGGTACAGAGATCTCTGTCGGTTTCCCTTGTGGAACCATACTGTTTACTGAATGACTGGCCATCATTACTGTTCGGTCTTTTGACCTACTGTTACTGTTATGCTAATGGATGTACCACATATGACTGTTTATTGTACTGAACGACTGTAATACTGATTGAAATAATGAACTGTTTTCATTACTGTAAGGACATTACATTCTTAACCTCTTTATACATTATGTTATTCACTGGGCTTTAGCTCACTGCTCATATATATGTAGGTGTACAGGCACCGGACCAGAGCTAGAAGCGTCGGGGTTATTCCAGTTTTGTCAGCCAGCCTATGTGCCTCACTGTGAGGTTCCGCATTGCCGTGTTATGGCCTTGGGATTTTGTTTTAGTTTTTCCGTCGGTCTCCTCACTGTGTTGTATCACTGTATAGACTGTTTACTGTTATACTGTACCGTTATCGAGGGATTAAGTCCCCGTACTGAATGTTTGTAAATGATTGTGTAGACTGTACCGTTTCGAACCGTGTGAATGCATAAAAATGTTTTTGGCATACAGATTTCCACAGCTCAATGGACACTAGTTATTTACTGTATTGGCTTCCGCCAGGCCCTGTACTCGTTTTATTGTATTACTGTTCAACAGGCCTTCGTAATCACGGATTACTGGCCGGTTACGGTACTAACCCATAGGGCCGGGTTTGGGTCGTGACATTGGTGTTGCTGAAATTGTAATGCAAAAAAAAATATCATGAGGGTTTAAAAAAAATCAATGTATGCAAGGTAAATTTTACCTCAAGATGCAGAACCCAAAAAAAATTACACAGTTGAAATAGCAAACTGTTAAGGAGAATAAATGTATGAAGGACTTGATAGCATTCAACTGATATAAATATTTTCATATCAATGTAGCAATATACATATATCATTTTAACAAAAATTCAAGTTTCACAGTTATAAAAAAACTTTTTAAGTAGAAATCGACATTCCAAGCTAGCCATGAATAAAATTGAAGCGATCCTCGCTTAGGGGTTTTGTGAAAATATCTGCCAATTGCTTGTCGGTGTTTATAAATTCAAGTACAATATCCCATTTTTGAACATGATCTCTTAAAAAAATAATGTCGAATTTCAATATGTTTTGTTCGTAAGTGTTGAACCAATTTTTTTGCTTAAATTGATGGCACTAGTATTATCACATTTAATAGGGATAGATCATAATGCAAATCAAAGTCCTCCAATTGTTGTTTCATCCAAAGTATTTGGGCACAACAACTTCTGGAAGCTATATATTCAGCTTTGGCCGTTGATAAAGCAACAAATTTTTGGTTTTTTGCTAAACCAAGATACTAATGAGTTACCAATAAAGTGACAAGTGCCACTGGTGCTTTTTCTATCAAGTTTGCATCCGGCAAAGTCGCGGCATCCGAGTAACTAATTAAATCAATGCAACATCTCTAAATAAACAGTCCCAAATTTTGAGTGCCAACAAGATATCTAAAAACTTTTTAACAACACTGAGATGTGATTTCTTAGGATTTGATTGATTCTAGCACACATACAAAACACTAAACATAATATCGGGTCTACTTGCAGTTAAATAAAGAAGTGAGCCGATCATACTCGATATTTTGTTTGATCACTGGACTTACCTTTTTCATCATTGTCTAGCTTATGGATGTGCTCATAATGTTCTAGCTATTTTTGAGTCATACATACCAAACTTTTTTGAGTATTCTTTTATGTACTTAGCTTGGTTGATAAAAAATTCATTCCTTACATTGTTTGATTTGAAGCCCAAGGAAATAATTTAGCTCCCCCATCATGCTCCTCTCAAACTCACCTTGCAACACTTAGCAAATTCCTACAGAAGGTTTTCATTAGTAGCACCAAATATAATGTCATCCACATATATTTGGCAACAATAAGTAAATCATCATTTAGTTTTTAAAAAAAGTGTTGTGTCATCGTTCCTCTAGAAAAAAAAATTTCAATCAAAATTTACTTAATCGTTCATACATGCACGAGGTGCTTGTTTCAAACCATATAAAGCTTTCTGATAGTTTAAAGACATGATTTGGAAATCATGATCTTCAAAACCTGAGGGTTGTTTAACATAAATTCCTCATTTATAATACCATTAAGAAAGACACTTTTTAACTCCATTTGATAAAGTTTGAAATCTCTAAAACATACACAATGCAAGTAACATGCGAATGGCTTCTAATCTAGCAACTACAGCAAAGGTTTTTAATCGAAATCAATACCTTCTTCTTAAATTGTATCCCTTGTGCAACAAGTCTAGCCTTGTTTCTTATAATTGTGCCGGATTCATCAAGCTTGTTTCGAAAGATCCATTTGGTACCGATAATGGTATGATCTTTTAGGTTTTGGCAGCAAGTTCCCACACTTTGTTTCTCTCAAATTGGTTAAGCTCTTCATGCATAGATATCATCAAATGTTCATCGAATTCGGCTTCTTGAAAGTTTTTAGGCTCAATCTGTGTGAGAAAAGCGAAGTTACTACAAACATTTCTAAGTGAAGAGCGAGTTTCAATATCTTTTGTAGGGTCACCTAGGATTAAATCCTTAGGGTGATTATGAACAAACTTCCATTCTCTTAGCAAATCATCATTGTTTCCTCCTTCTTATTGAGGTGGGATAATAGATTGTTCAACTTACATGGTTGGTTCTCTTCTTTGTAGATACTTGAATCTTCCACATTTTGTTCCAAATCTATATTATCACTAACAATTTACTTTTGAGCAGAGATGTTAATTTCATCAAATGCCACATGTATAGATTCTTCCACAACAAGAGTTCTTTTATTAAAAACACGATAAGCTTTGCTAGTTAAGGAATAGCCAAGAAAAATTGCTTCATCAGATTTTGAATCAAATTTACCTAAGTTATCCTTACCATTATTATGTACAAAACATTTACAACAAAAAACATGCAAGTGACTAATGTTGGGCTTTCTATCATGCCAAAGTTCATAAGGAGTCTTTTTGAGAATAGGTCTAATTAATGCACGATTTAAAATATAGCATGCGGTGTGAACGGCTTCGGCCCAAAAATATTTAGGAAGATTATTTTTGCAAAGCATTGTTCTACTCATCTCTTCTAAAGTTCTATTCTTCCTTTCTACTGCACCATTTTGTTGAGGGGTTCTAGGCGCTGAAAAATTATGTCTAATACCATGCTCATCACAAAACAATTCAAATTTCTCATTTTCAAGTTCTCTACCATGGTCGGTTCGAATATTAGTAATAAAAAAGTCTTTTTCATTTTGAATTCTACGACAAAGTTTTGTGAAAGAAGAAAAAGTTTCATCTTTGTGTGCTAAAAACATAACCCATGTAAATCTTGAATAATCATCAACAATAACAAGACAATAATGTTTACCACCTAGACTAGATGTTCTTGAGGGACCAAATAAATCCATATGGAATAGTTGTAAAGGTCTAGTTGTGGAGATATGAGATTTTGATTTAAATGATATTTTAGTTTGTTTTCCTTGTTGACAAGCACTACAAAAATGATCTTTTTCAAATTTAATTTTTGGAAGTCCAATGACCAAATCCTTTCTCAAAAGTTTAGCAATTAAATCCATATGAGCATGACCAAGTCTTCTATGCCATAACCAACTATTTTCATTATTAACATATAAACATTTAACATCACTAGCATAGAGATCATTAAGATGAAAAACATAAACATTATCATGGCGATTACCAACGAATAAAGCTTTATGATCATTTGTGCTTTCAATTGTGCAATGTGATTTATCAAAAATAACTCGATTACCTTTATCACATAATTGACTAATACTAAGTAGGTTATGCTTAAGTCCATCAACAAGTAAAACATTTTCAATAGAAGGGTTAGGAGAAATACCGATGCTACCAATACCGATGATTTTTCCTTTCTTGTTGTCTCCAAAAGTAACAAATCCTCCATCTTTCGATGATATTTAGTAAAGAATGATTTATCTCCGGTCATGTGTCTGGAACATCCACTATCAAGGTACCACTTCCTTCTTTAGCTTTGGACTTAAAGCAAACCTACAAGATGACAATCAAGTGTTGGTTTTTGGTACCCATAGTTTCTTGGGTCCTTCTTGGTTATTTTGTTAGATCCCTTAATAATCCAAATCTTTTTAATTCCCATGTTCATATTCTTTTTGAATGGACAATAAGATATATAATGGCCTTTCTTTCTACAATAATGACAAGTAATATGAGGGTGTGTCATGAGAGGTGCCTTTTCAAAAATTGTATTGAGATTCTTTTGTTTCTTAATAGGGTCATATCCAATACCCGCTTTATCAAAAACACATCTTTGATTTCCAAGAAGCATGTTGAGATTATCTCTACCTTTTACAAAATTTTCAAGTGTTTTTGTTAAATCATCAACATTGTTTTTTAAAGTAGTTTTCTCATTAGAGATAGTATCAAAATCATTTTTCAAAATAATTTTTTCTTTCTTTAATTCTTCTACATTAATAGATAAAGATGCAACAGATTTCTTAACACATTATTTTTGGCACAAACTTTTCTAAATTCATTTGATAGTTCATGGAATGCACTTTCAAGTTCTTCATAAAGAGTAGTTACCTCATCTTGAGTAGAGTCTTCATCTTCAAGAGCCATGAGACATAAGTTGGCTACTTCATTTTCAATTTCATCACTTGAGCTTTCATCTTCACTTTCTCCCCAATGCTACCATGGCCTTTTTGTTTCTTTTGTAGTCTTTTCCATGATTCTTCAATTTTGGACAATCCATCTTCATATGTCCAGGATTTTTGCACTCATAGCAAATAATAGGCTCTTTCTTGTTATCTTTGTTGTACTCTTTCTTGAAAGGTCTTCTTCCTCCATAATTGTTTTTCTTGAAGTGCTTTTTGAGATTTCTACTAAACATGGCATAGCTTTCATCCTCACTGGAGTTTTCATATTCTTCTTCATTTGATGAGGCTTTGAATGCAATTCCACTTTTTTTTTGTTTTCAACATCCTCATGTCCTTTCATGGTGATCTCATGAGTCATAAGGGAACCCATAAGCTCATCCAATCCAAGTGTGGAGAGATTTTGGCTTCTATAATGGCGTGACCTTTGCTTCCCAATTCTTTGGTAAACACCTAAGAATTTTTCTTACCAACTCACTGTTAGTATAAGTTTTGCCAAGAGATTTCAAAGAGTTTACAATTTCAGTAAATCTAGTAAACATACTTGAAATAGATTCATCAGAGTTCATTTTAAACAATTCATAACTATGAACAAGCATATCAATACGAGATTCCTTCACTTGGTTTGTACCTTCATACGTTACCTCAAGTTTGTCCCAAATTTCTTTTGCCGAATCACAACTTGAAATTCTATTATACTCCTTAGAGTCTAATCCACAAACAAGGTGAGTTTGGCTTTAGCATTGGCTTGCAATAATTTATGATCTCTCATCACATTCATCTTCAGTTTTAGGTACACTAATATTGTCTACTAATTTGGTAGGAATTTTTGGACCTTTGGTGACAATAATCCACATGGCATAATCAGTGGCTTGTAGGTATAGGGTCATCTTATCCTTCCAATGACTATAGTTGTTTCCGTCAAACAATGGTGGCCTATTTGTGGCTTGTCCTTCAGCTAAGGTTGCCATGGATCGAAACTCCTAGATGGTTAAATCTAAAACAAGAGTCTAGGCTCTGATACCAATTGTTACCCAAAAGACAACCTAAGAGGGGGGGTGAATTAGGTTTTTACAATTAAAAATTAATAATACCCTAATAAAAATTATGACTAGCACAATAGATAAATATAGTTAATGAAATAAAAATAATTAAAACAAGTGTTCTAACAACTATGTCAGTTAATGATTTTAGCATTGTAAAAATGTGAAATATAGCTACAATAATTTAAATAAAATAAAGAGATAAGGAGAGAGAGAGGCAAACAAATTTATAGTGGTTCGGCTTCAACTCGGCCTACGTCCACTCCTCAAGCTTCACTTGAGATTTTCCACTCTAGCTTCACAGGGTGCTAGCAACCTCTTTACAAATGGAGCAATCCTCCACGGATTTTACACAGACTTTCTAAGTCAAGAACACTGAGTGTACTACACTCTTACAAGGTTGAAAAGAAGGTGTTTTTGCTTTCACAGAAAGCTACAAGAATTATCTCTCAAAGATAGATATAAAAATGAAGCTCTGGTTTTTCTGTAAACCTCACACAGGAAAGATGGGCTTAAAGCTATAGCTCAGTGTATAATTTCTGAGAGAGATGTAAACAAAAATTGAAGAACACTTCTCAGAGAATTTTTCAGAGAATAGATGTGAGTGATTATAGATCAAAGAATATTTTTTTTTTTTTGTAACTTGTTTACATTAGAGGCTTTGGTATATATAATGAAATTATAGCCGTTTATAGCGTTTAGTCATCATTACTAATGAATATTTCCCTCCATCATTACTAATTTGAATATCTTCCACTTGAATCTTTGAACCTTATTTTGTACTGTTTGAACTCCTGATTTAATCAAATATTAAATACATTTGACAACATTTAGGATAAAGGTTTAGGTGAGAAATAATGGGACAAAATAAATTTTGATTCTATTTTTCTCTTTCAAATAAATTAAAACATAATTAAATAAATCATCAAAATAAATTTTGGATTCTATTTTTCTCTTTCAAATAAATTAAAACATAATTAAATAAATCATCAAAATAAATAAGTCTAACACTAACAAAATGTCTAAAATTTGTAGTTCATACAACAAAAGTTTGTGATTTGGTTACGACATTTTTTGTTATGTCAATTTGTGGTAAGACTATGTATTTTGTAATTGAAGTTATAAATTTTTTTGATAAAATTACGTCAATTTATAATATGATGCATATGGCAACTTTGTTCAAAATTCGAAAAAAAATAATAATAAATTAGCAGTCATATGACATATAAATATTTTATTATATAGAACTCACATCCTTCACACAAACTCAAATCGCAATATATATTTTTAAAATTATGTGACAGTTACCATGGTATTTTTTAAAATTTTAAATAAAAATTAATTTTAAGAGTAAATTGAAAAAAAAATTTTAAAACATAAACAATCAAAATGAAAAAAAATAAGTGAAAAAATGAGTTGAGACTCTTATAGCCGTGTGTCAATGTGATGAGTAGAAGATTGATCAGCACCGACCCTTTAACTTATAATCTAACTTTATTAACATACCGCCATTTTATATTTGACGATGAAAACAAAAAAAAAGAAGCAAATTACCTACACCTCCCTTAACGTTTAACAAAATTACAAATTCTTCTGAAATTTTAAAAATTACATCTCGCTATCATAATTAATGCCGTTAACGGATATCATAAATTGACTAAAATTCCCTTTTGACAAATAAGGGCAAATTACCTACACCCCCTTGAGGTTTAGCTAAATTACAAATTCCTTCATGAGGTTTGGCTAAATTATCATTTTTAAATAAGTTATGAAATGCAAAATTAAAATAGAAAAATACTTATCACACTACAAAAAATTAAGCTTTTAGAGACTAAAATTTAGGGACAAAATTGTTTCTAGGGGACAAAATATTTTTGTTGCAAAAAGTGTCGTTATTATATTTATAGTAACAAAAATTGAACATTAGTGATTAAATATTATCTTTTTGGTATCAAATTTTTTGTCCCTAAAAGTCTATTTATTATTGACATTTTTGAAATTTTATTGCTAAAAGCCTTATTTTTTACTTTTCAAGGCGATCTTTTGACGACTATCTTCACGACAATAGAAATTCTAAATTTCTTTTGCAGCAAAATTTTCACTTTTAGAGATTAAAAAAATTGATCTTTAAAACTCTTATATGTTGTAGTATTAGATGGTGAAAATATTATAAAATTAACAAATAATTAAATAAGTTAAAAAAATAAGAAATGACTTGTCAAAAAATTCTTAGAATATGTTGGGTTTGATTTTTGGAAATTTATTTTTAAACTTCAAAAAAAAAAAAATAAAATCAATTTGGTTAAGAAATAAAAAATAAAAATAATTATTATTCTTACATAATTTTATCTTTTGAGTGGTTAGAAATAATTTTTACAAATTAAATATATTTTTTCATATTTATTTTTATTAAATTAGTTATTATTTTTTTTAAATTCTGATTTTTTTTCCAAATAACAAATTAAACATGGTTTCAAAAATTTAAATTTTTTTCCCATCTAACGTAATTTTTTTGTAAATTTTGTTGATTTATCAAAGGGACTTCAGTAGGGGTAATATCATCTATTAATTTATATTTTGGTTATGTAAGTTAACCATTCTTAACGTTTAGTTAACGGTAGGGATTAAATTGTTATGTAAATATAAACTTCAGGAGCAGAATGTAAATTTTGAAACTTCAAAAAAATCTATAATTTAGGGTTCGTTTGAGAAGTGAGTTGCTTTTTTAACTTTTTTAACCTAATGTTAAAAAGCCTGAATTGAGAAGGACTTTAAACTTTTTTAACTTTTTTGATTTTTTTGTTAGAAAAAAAATATAATAATTATAAATTAAATGTGATATTTTATCTTATTTAACTAAAAAATTTATTTTATTTTTTGTTACTAAAATAACAAAAAAAAAACCTCAACTTTTGCCTCCCAAACCAAGCCTCGGCTAAACTTGAAGGGAGGCGTCCATAATTTGCCAAAAATAAAAAAGTGTGAGAAAGTGTCTTGACATAATTGGACCAATTTATCCTTAAAAAAAAGTTATCGCTTTTAAAAAATATTAATAAAATAAGTGGCTCACACTTGGCATTCTTAATAACCGTCCGATTAAATTCGGAAAGAACCCCGATCCAACGACCCATTTGGACAGCAAGACCGACCGGTGAAACGATGCCCGAAAAGTGACAACATCATCTTCTCTCTCTCTCTCTCTCTCTCTCTCTCTCATCCAAGCCTTTGCTTCACATTGCAGCAGTGTCTCACTGTAAGTTACCCTTTCGCATCCTCTCTCTCTCTCTCTCTCTAGTATATTTGTTTGCATTCAAATAGATACTTCTGTATAGTTTGTATACCTGTTTGTTTATGCATAGATTTTTATTTTTATTTTCTTGTCGTGGATTGTATTCAATCCAATGCTACTTTTGGGAAATTGATTCTGAAACCCTTTTGGAGATTCAATCGGTATGAGATTTCTCTGCTTTTGTTTGAGTTATTAAACGAAGCTTCGTTTAATTTATTTATTTTTTAGTTTTATTTATGGTGGTCATGTGGATGCTTAATTTTATATGATTATAGTTGTTTATCATCTAATCTAATGGTTTTTGAAATGCTAGATTTATTCTATTTGCACTTGGAAATTCTTTTAATTTCCAGGAAAGAAGTTACCTTTTCTCTTAGAGCATCTTTTTGTTTGATGTGTTATGTAAAGATTCCATTCACTCTGTTTGTTTCTGTTTGTTTATGCATATATTTTTATTTTTCATTTTTTTAATTTTTATTTTCACTGAATTTTTTAATATTTTAAGTAATTTTTTTAAATTTTTAGTGTAATATTTGTGAATTTTTTTAAAAATAATTCACTAAATACCAAAAATATAAAAATATAAAAATTCAATACATTTTTCATATTTTTGTGTATTTATTAATTTTTTAAAATATTTTTTCACAAATAATTTACTATTTTAATACAAGTAAGTAAGGTACATCCAAAAAAGTAAAAAAATTACTTAAAATTTAAAAAATATTTATTAAAAACAAATAAATACGAAAAATAAAAAAACTCAATTTTCAAAAAACTGAAACCAAACAGACTGATTCTTATTCTAAAAATCTATTTTAACCATTTTTTTATGAAATAAAACTATTTGTAATCCTTAATTTTTTAAAATGAGTTAATTACCTAAAAGTCTTATTTACAAATGTTATGGTAGCTCAAGTCCTATCTAAATTTTTTTGAACCAATAAGTCCTATTTAGCAATACTGAGAATATTATCAGTTTTTCCTAATTTTTAAAATTAAAAACATTATCAATTTTGCATAGTAGTGTTCCAAGTAATTGTTTTACTAACTGATTGAAAAAAACAAAGCATGAGATTAAACATTTTTGCCCTTTTATTTATTGGTTTGATTCAATTATCCAATAAAGCTGAGAACATTATCAATTTTTTCATTTTTAAAGTTTTTTTTTCAATTATGTACATCAATATTCCATCATCATGCTCCTTTATAGACACAAAATTTTCAGTTTTACACAAAAAAAAAAAAAAAAGTTTTTTCAATTTTTTCAAGAAAACACTTTTCTAAAAAATTTTACTTTTTTATTTTCCGTATCTTTGTGTTTTCAATGATTTTTTTTAATATTCTAAGTATTTTTTTTAATTTTTAGACACCTAACATAAATAAAAGTACAATATTTGTGAAAAAAATCTTTAAAAATTTTATTAAATACCAAAAATACAAAAAAAAAAAAAAAACGAAAATTCAGTACATTTTTCGTATTTTTGTGTATTTATTAATTTTTTAAAATATTTTTTCACAAACATTTTACTATTTAGATATATCTAAGTAGGCTGCATCTTAAAAAGTTAAAAAATTACTTAAAATTTTAAAAATATTCACTAAAAACAAGAAAATACGAAAAATAAAAAAATTCAATTTCTAAAAAATTGAATTCAGAAAACAGAAACTAAACACATTGATTATTATTTATTTATTTATTGCACATAATTTTTTTTTTAGTTTTTTCAATTTGAAAGTTTATGTTTTAAAGTTTTAAAAATCAAAATAAATGTCAAATTATCATGTTTCTTTATAGATAATCGAAAATGATGAACAATCATTGTTTGAAGGACAATTCCGACTATTAAAAATTTAATAAAATTTGAAGGTCTAAAAAATCTTAGTTAGGACTTAATGGAGTATAAATTCATAAATTGGGACTTGTGTGTAAATGCCCTTTTTAAAATCTCATCAAATTTGGGTAAAAATGTTACTTTTGAAAATTTGGTTCATCCTTGATTTGATGAAAAAATTACCTCTCAATTTGATGAAATAATCGGTGCACACTTTTAGCCATTTTTCATCAAATTTGGATTCAATGAAAAATTTGATAAAGGATTGGAGATGCTGTGAATACTACTAGTTTTAGTGTGTGTATGCGTGCACCACGCACACATAAATTCAATGGTGGTGTCTGTTGTGCTATGTGCTTGATTTTCTCCTAATGTTTCATTTTTGCTTAAATTTGACCAATACCACATATGTGTTTCTCTCTCCCCTAAGTTATTATCTAGTCTTTCTGGAATATGTGGTGGTGCCCAACCATTGGTGTTTTGTGATTTTCCCAAATTATTCCTATTTATTGGGGGCTAGGTAAGTACACAACCCTTTGTTATTGGGCGGTGGACTGGCACATCGCCAATGTGGTGCTCTAGATCCGCATGAGTGCCTGCCCACACACTATTTGTTGGGTTTATCTCTGTTCTAACCCTATATTATTCTCTTATAATTGGCAATTCATATTATTTTCTCTTATTTTCCCTTGTGTTGCATAATTCATTCCTGCATCACTGAGCACAAATAGTTCTTGAGTCGAGATATTGGGTAGCCTGCTTGAGTTGTTTAGCTTTATGTGTTCCTCATTATGGATCTTTTCCTTTTAAGTTTTTGTTTGATATAAGCTTTGTTATGAATCTTCCTTGGCGGGAAAGAAAAGGATAGATTATAAAACTATTCTTGTTCATAATGTTGCAAAATCACTTGCCGTTGTTTTTTGTTTTTGGGAAAAGTTCGCTTTATCCCATGTGGTTTGGTGAGCCAAGTATAGATAAACTTCCTGACATTAAAAGAATAAGCATATTACTCTTGTGGTTGTTTTGGGCTAAAGTGCACCGTCATAATTTCCATTCAAATTAACTTGGAGTGCAACTCGTGCAATGTTGAGAGTGAACCATTTTCTAGATAAAATTACCCTTTATAATTCCTCAAAAGTACAAATATCGCAATTCATACTTTTATTATGAACATATATATTTTTTACCTGATTCAATGATAACAATTAAAGATATTGAATTTTAATTACTCAAGTTAATTCATTACAAGTTTAGAAATCATGTTGATTTTCAACAAAGTATGTGAAACTTTAATGTGAGTTTTTGAAAATTTATGAGAAATTCGAATTAGTTAGCTGGCAGTGAAGAATAGGAAAGAAGATGAATAAGATGAAGGTATCAAGTTCAATTTACAAGTGCCATTAACGGAAGTTAGTGGTGCACTTTAGTCCAAAAAACATAGGGATTTATGTGCTTATTTTTGAACATTGAGGCACATGGTCCAAACCACAAAGGGGTAAAGTGAAATTTGTCAAACATATTAAAAACAAAATTATATTTGAGATGCTATTTCAATGACAACAACATCAGACTCGAGCTTTGCAAATTGTTCCATTGTTAGCTTAGCAATCCAGCTATGTTAAATATGCAAAGCACTTTTCTTTTTTCTGATTCTTTTTCTATATTTCTATTGAAAGAAATGGAACTCAAGTTTTTATTGTGTGATTTGCACTCCAAATATATTGTGATTTGTTGAATTCAGTTATAATCAGACTGTTATTTACACTGTTTATGTGATTTCATCTATTGTATGATAGTATCTTTTGCCTCAAGTTCACAACTTTGAAGGCTAATATGGCTAACAACATTGAAGATGGGAGTGAAAAAAGTTCAGGAATCCCTCATGCTCCCGTTGTCCTCAATGAAAGAATCCTCACATCGATGTCCCGAAGATCTGTTGCTGCTCACCCCTGGCATGACCTAGAAATTGGTACAGCTTCTATTCCTTACATATTACTATTACTCTCTAGGCATCAATGATATATAAATTTCAGTTGCAACATCTTTATGTCAAATATACATAGCATCTCAATCTTTCTTCCATATGGAATTCCTCTATTTGTATGTATCTAGTTTTAATTAATACTATTTTATGTGGAGTCATTTCACCTGTATGTTATGGAGTTCATTAGGGCTTGTTTGGTTGTGTTTTCATTTTCCAGAAAATCAAAAACATTGGTTTTGTTTCTGGGATTTTTTTTTGAAAATAACCCACTTTTTAGGAAATGCAAAAAAGTTATTTTTGAATTTTCAAAAACTATTTTCTCACAAAAATGAAAATGATGGGTGTTTTCAAAATTTTTATTGTTGTTTCCAAAAACACTAAAAATGAAAATGAAGAAAATGACAGCAACAATGGGTGTTTTCAAACTTTTTATTTTTTTGTTTTTGAAAACACAAAAAATGAAAATGAAGAAAATGAACATACAACCAAACATGCTCTTAAATTCCCCTTCATGATGCCCAGTGGCAGAGCTATGAAGGGACTGGAGGGGCACGTGCCCCCTCTCAGGTTTTGCAATTTTTTTTTTGTTTTTTGTTTTTTGTTTTTGCATATAAGGGAAATAATTAATCAATAAAAAATTTATATAGAAATAACATTTAGAATGATTTCTTAGTGACATTTTTCAAATTATGAAAATAATGATGATTGTTTTGATTGAAAATGAAAAAACTACAACAAACCACATTATTAAAAAAAGTTAGTGCAACAGTTATATCAAATCATCACTTACATATAAACATAGTTAACCCCACTATGAAAATGAGAAACTATTGAATTGCTAATTATATTTAACAAGTGTGATTGAGCGTTATTTTATTATTGATTAGTGATATCATGTATCGATAATAATGTGGTATCACTATTATTTATATATTATTATATAATTTATTATAAGACATACAAGATTCTTTTGCATTGCCTATAATATACTAGTTACAAGTAACACCATATATTTTCAATTCTAATTTTTCACAAGGTCAATTGTAAAAACAAAAATTTTATATTAAATATTTAAGATTTTGTGCGTAATATTAATTTAAAAATTATTATCTATTGTTATTGATTATGAGAAAAAAAAAAATTCAAAATTTTAATTAACAAGTGTCCCTTCTAAACTATTTTTCTGGCTCCGCCACTGAAGCTGCCTATTCTATTTAGTATGCGATCTCACACATTTATTTGTTTATGCTTCTTGTTTTAACTCATGCAGGCCCAGGTGCACCAGCAGTTTTCAACTGTGTGAGTTTGCTTTCTATTATCTTGCTTCTTGTGAGCTTTAGGAAAATCCTCTGCTTTCTATTATCTTGCTGGCTGTGAGCTTTAGAAAGATCCTGTTACCTACATGTTTTGCTTCAATGAGCCTGCATGCATTATGGTAGCATTCAATGGTTGTGATGGATGTCGTGTCAGTATTGTACAAGACTGTGTCATCCTTAACTTCCTTGTTGAGGCTCTTTATCTAAGCATGACAGGGACACAGCATAGTCATGCCAACAAGTCGATTTCCAAAAAAATGCAAAATACGACACATGAGAGGCACATACAAAATATATGGTTTCATATATTTATTATATGTCATATATATGAATATTTCATTAAAAATAAATAAAAAATAGAACATAATTCTAATTCCTAAAGTTTAAAGGATGAGGGATTAATAGCTATAAATCTATATTGTTTTTCTTTTATCATTATATCCTCTAAAAGCAAAAATAGTATGACACATTTGGATGTGTGTTTGATACGTGTCCGGAAGTGTCTGATGAGTGTCGGTGTTGGACACTTGTCGGATACAGATGCACACCTTCTTACAAGTGTCTGTGCTTCTTAGCTCTTTATTGTGGAAGAATTATACTGCAACGAAATGGAACTGAAGGAACAAGGTTGAGTCACCCATGGCCAGGGACCTAAATGCGTTGTTGCCAGTGGATGGATTAGGAGTTGTTATTGTATGGCCTGGTGGCTGGTGCCAAGTCAGCATTGCTTTTTGCCAATCAAGATTATAACAACATATCTTTCGGAATTTTAACTCTACTTAAATCCTTATGCAAAGTTCTATGGCAGGTTGTTGAAATTGGAAAAGGCAGCAAAGTTAAGTACGAGCTTGACAAGACAAGTGGCCTAATCAAAGTAAAGTTCCTTGTCTTTTCCTATTTCCTTCAATTGTCAAATTACGTCAAATGTGAAGTTATAATGCATTCTCTCAAATTGCAAGGTAGTGTAATTTATTGCCAAGTTTTAGGAAGTAGAATAATGTTATTCAGTGGCAACTATGTATCTAATTTTTTAGACTCAGAAATACTTGCAATGCTCTATCATATATATATGCATATATATGGTGGTTATGTGATTGAAAGATGGATATTGTTTCAGTTTCAGAAAGAAACAAAACGGTCAATTTTCCTAGTTGTGTGTGTAAATGTTCTGTTATAATGGTATAGATCCTGTAGTGGATGAGTTCCATATACAATTTCTGTGCATATGTGTCACGACCCAAACCCGCCCTGTAGGTTTAGTATCGTGACTGGCCAGTAATCCTTGGATTACCGAAGGCCTCTGAACAGATTAATAAAATTAAGGGGCTAGCGGAAGCTAATACATAAATATAGTTGTCCAATGAGCTGTGCTGACTTACATGAAATAGAATATTTAAAACTTTATATACATAACCGGTAGTCAACCATACATTATACCCACACACATTACAATATTTTAAGTACAGCCAACGACATCAAATCGAGTCTTATATAAACAGAACCCACAGAACTTAAACACAGGACGCTTCGGGAACCTCCACGTGAGGCACAATGGTTGGCTGACAACGGAACACAGATCCAGGGAAAAGCCTTCAGACTCGAACTCCAGAATGCTCACCTATACATATATATATATACAAACAGTGAGCTAAAGCCCAGTGAATAACATTAAGGTAAAGGGGTTAGTGAACGAAATCCGAACATATCATAATTAAAAACAGATCATAGCATAATCATCCTCATATCAGAACATAATAATGGTACATCTCATAGAACACATCACAGAACGTCTTCCGATTAGAGTAATCGGTTCCGGATACCGATTAAACACATATCACCACAATGAAGTGGCTAACGAGATCTCGTAATTACTTGTATGTCATGGACCTGCATTTTCATGCCGTCCCCCATAGTCATCTATGGATGCCATAATAGATTTTAAACATGGAATATTCGTTCACGAAAACAGATATCATTTCAGAAATCAGAACTTATCATATTTCATTTGGAACATAATTCATATGAACGTATCTTTACAATAACGTTACTCACAGTGGTTCCAGTAAGCGGTCAATCAATCCTCGAGTCTTGACCTACAATCACAAAATACATAACACAAGCATGTCTTATCATTACACATTCAAGTGGCCATTAAGGTTTAGCTTTCATTACATTGGTTCTTATTCTTTCTTATAACATTGCCTAAAACACACACACTTGCAGTCTCGGAACTTAGTACATTCTTTTCTTAGTGTGTTTCTAATCCATAACCTCATTATCAAAGCTTAATTAGGTCTTAGGAATGCCTAAGACGCAATGAGGATGCCAAAACATGAATTGGAACACTTAGTCAAATTTTCTGAAAATGAAGTCTACGCTCGAGCGTGGGTTTCCCCGCTCGAGCGGACATGCAGACAATGAAGCTCTGCTCGAGCGTGCCTTTCCCCGCTCGAGCGGACTGTAAACTCTAAAAAGTACTGGATGCAAGATTTTCATGCTCGACCCACGCTCGAGCGTGGTGCATGAATTCAGGGTTCATGCTCGAGCGTGAAAGTCCCCGCTCGAGCGTGGGTCAAATTTCTGGAAAATCCAGATTGACCTCCCAAGCTCAAAACTCGAATTCAACCATCCAAAACACATCTCTTGAGCCTCAAAACTAGAGATAACATAGTAAACTTGTAAAACATGAAGAATTTAGGATCATTTCATAACATCATGGCCCAAGGGTTTGCCAAAAGTTTCCGATTTCAACTTAAACTTCAAGAATGTTTATGAACATAACATGCATGAATTTTTCTTGTATCAAACTTCTCAAAACATGATCAAACACCACAAAACAACTTGAAACTCGATGATCTTCTCTAATTAAGATGAATTTTAAACATGTATGAGAGAATTCTTGGAGTTCATGCTCGATTTGTAAGAAAATGTACATGCATGCAAAACTTTTCAATCTCTTTGCTCCAAAACTCATGAAACTTGTAAATTGAGCTCATAAGCTCCATGCATGTAAGAAATCCCTTTTCAAAGTATGAATTCAAGGTTCAAAACATGATAATTCAAACATAGATGATATGAATCATGTTCAAAATGATGAAACTAAACTAAACTAAGCATGCATGCATGAATTAACTCTAAATTCATCATCTTTGGTTCAACTCTTGTACATAATCACAAATTCTTCTTGAAATGATCTACTTGATGGTTAAAAGTCATAATTAAGTCTTAAATCCTTACCTAGAGTCTTCAATTAGCTAGGTACTTGCACAATCTTTGATCAATTCAAGCTATAGCCTTCAATTTCTCCTTAATCTCTTCTTATCTCTCTCTAGAATTGCACTCTCTCTCTCTCTCTAAAATGAATTCTCAGGTTTTGGCACTAAGAGGTAAAAGAATGGAGCTCAAAAATGAGCTTAAGGGTTACATATATAGCTATGGTGCTAAAATACATTAATTAGAACATAAGGCTTGCCAAACGCAACTTAACGAATCAGACTGAATCAATTTTTAATAAAATTTGCCATATTGTTCTAAAAATTCCAAATAACACATCGGTGTAGTCAATTTCGGTTTCGGGTACCGATAAAGTTTTCGATTTACATATTAAAGTGAAAATCCAAACAGATATTTCTATAAGTAACAGATAGAAAGCCAAAATCATACAAAGTGCAGAATAAACACATAATTTATTCTAATCCTCTCATTAACATCCTTAATTACCGATTAGTGGCTAATTGTGGATCGGGGTTATTACAATATGCTCACTTTGTTGGATGACTATAGTCTTTCGATGTATGTTGAGAATAAATATATCAATTATTATTATTATTTGTTACTTGTAATCAGTTTTTCTTTCCAATCCCATCCAATGTGCAAGTTTACAGAATAATCTTTGCATCTTCAGCGTAAGGTCTTCCATTTAAATTGGCAATTGGAGAAAATATAAAATGCATAATGACATCTCATGTTGAAATTGTTTGTCTATCTTAACTCACCCCCAACAAACACACATGAGTTTTGGAGAACTGAAGAAAAAAAGAAAATGAAATAATGTAGGGGAAATGATAATTTAACTAACAAATACAATTTTTGCATGTAGGTTGATCGAGTGCTGTACTCATCAGTTGTCTATCCACATAACTATGGCTTCATCCCACGAACCCTTTGTGAGGATAGTGATCCTATGGACGTTTTGATACTGATGCAGGTAGAGCTTCTTTTTGATACATCTGTTCTTACCGCGTGGAATGTGCATTGGACAACTTGTTTGAGCTAAACTACCAGTCTTAACTTTTGAATTTTCTTTCTTTATTAGGAACCTGTACTACCTGGTTCTTTCCTTCGTGCTCGTGCTATTGGATTGATGCCTATGATTGATCAGGTAAAGGCTTTTCTTGTGTTGTTTTATTTTGTGTCTTTGTCGCTTAATCTAGAATATTATATAAAGCAAACAACTCGCTTGGCATGAACAATTTTGTTGCACAACTTTGATTCCCAAAAAGCACACAAACAGACTATTTTCCCCAAATATTTATGTTGCCTTGCAGTTACCATAAGGATCAAAAAAGTAAATCACTAAAACAATAACTGCTATCCACTATCCACGACTATATCTCTTCTCTCTCTTCCACGATTTCCTGCACACCTTAGTGTAACGCTTCTAGTTGAATAAATATTAGGGAGTTGCAAACTTGGGCAGGCAAGGATAAAATGTGCATAAGTTTTACCTTTCCATTAGATCACAGAGCCCTGAATGCCCAAATACCATTTATTGCCTCAATATCCCATAAATGAAATGGTCAAAGTTGCTTGATTTTTCCCGATAAAGATTCTGTCTCTGTACAAGGAAGTGTTGCCCTAACTTCAACTTTTAGTGATAGGATAACTAGGTTTCCTTTCTTAAGGTTTTCATAAAGTATTAATTATCTATTTTCTATAAAATCTTTCACACAAAAACCTTGAAAACCATGTTCTCTTTGTTTATGAATGAAGTTGATGATGGAGCAAGAGGATACAGAAGGGAATTAGGTGAAGTTGGTGCCGATCTTCGCTGTTACTTCACGAAGTTTCTGATGTCAAATCTTTTGAATTTCACAAACTCTCTTAAGTTTAACTTTAATATTCTTCATTCCATTCTCTTTAATTTTATTTGATGCCATTTGGAATAATAATTACTCAATAGGTAAATGAATCCATGTGTAGGGTGAAAAGGATGACAAAATAATAGCAGTATGTGCTGATGACCCCGAGTTCCGCCACTACAAGGACATCAAGGGCCTTCCTCCACACCGCCTTGCTGAGATCCGTCGCTTCTTTGAGGACTGTATCCATCAACACCCACAAAAGTTCTTTATTTCTTCGTACTCATAATCTTTTAGTTTTATTCACAGCATTTCCGGCTTTGTTCCTGTCAATTCAGGATGCTGATGCAGACTAATGTCCAGCTTCATTATTTGCATTCCAGTATACATTATTTATCCAATGCGATCAGTTTTAATTATTCAAACATCCTACAAATTTAAATTTTTCTGAAAGCATTTAGATATATAAACTGAGAAATAAATTTTCAAAGAAAATTCAAGTTTTAGGATCTGTTTTGTGGGTTATCTGCCTTGTATATCCTTGATTTCTCATGAATGATAGACAAAAAGAATGAGAACAAGTCTGTTGCTGTGAATGACTTCCTGCCAGTTGAGGCTGCTGTCGAAGCTATCAAGTACTCGATGTGAGTGTTTCATGTTTTGTATTCGGATTGTCTTGTGCACCGACCTTTAATCATCAGACAGTTCTTCGTTAGTCGTTATTTATCTTTACATGGTTGTTTCTTGTTTCAGGGATCTGTATGCTTCTTACATTGTTGAGAGCTTGAGGCAGTGAATTCACTTCAAGATTTATATAGGTAGCAAGCATGTCTATCTGCACTCTTGAGCTATATTTATAATAATTATGTATCAAATTAACCATCCTGTTATTATGAAAGCTCGTATGCGATACTTGTTGTAATTTGGAGTTATTGTAGAGTGCAAAACTAGTTTAACAACATCAAAATAATTTTAATGGTTCCTACTTTATTTGAATGATGACCATTGTCAAAAGTCGATTTTGTTACTTCTAATATGATATGCACATGCTCTGATCACTGGGTTAATCTTAGTGGTTAAGCTTACTTCCTAAGAAGATGCATTTTCTTCTTTGTTTTAGTTTTTGAAGGTTTTTTTTCTTTTTCTGTTTGTTTATTTGTATGTGTGGAAACTTTTTGTTCTTCTGCTTTTTGGTTATATGTAAATGCAGTTTTGTTTGTCCTCAATAATAATAATAATCATCTTAGTGGTTACTAGTCTTTTTTTTTTTTTTATAATTATTTTGTTTTAGTGATTTAAAAGGTTGTGAGTTTTACGGGTAGTTATTATGAGTAATGTTATACAAATAGAACTTTCATACACTTCATAGATAGACTAATGTAACTGATTATTGTCTTTTCATTTGAAGTTAAAATTCTCACTATTATGGCTAAACATTTTAAAATTATCGTTGTCATATTATTCTAGATAAAAATTTGTTATATAAATTTTTGTTTGTGTATTATCTATTTTTTTTATTGGTGGAGTAAAGGACTTTATTTATTTGTTTATATTTATCATTTTTGTTAACGAATGGCCTATGCATTAGTTAATAAATAACAGTTAGGTGATTTTATGGGTTATGAGATTGATCAATTTTAAAGTTGGCAAATTCTATTTATACACCATTAATTCTCTCATTACATACCATTAGTAGATTAAATTTATATCACAATAATATTTTCAAATGGAAAGACCAATAAGGACAACATGGGGGTGTGTTCTACCCATTTAAGAATTTATATATAAAAATACAAAACACTCTTTACACACCATTATCTATAGACATATAAACATTGTATTTGTTCATCATCTTCTAATACTCATCATCTTTATCATTATTATCTAATACACTAAACTCATGATTTCATTTATTAGCAATTAATTCACTTCATTCTCTTCTCCATTACACTTATTTTCTAAACTCAAAATATTATTGTTTTTGAAAATTTAGAGTTTAAGACTATTGAAGTCAATTACTTTTGAATATTTGCCCAACATGGATGACGTTCAGATTGTTGGTTTTGAACAATGCAATAATGAAAATGTTAGTTTTACTATGTAACTTTTTGATTTCTTATTTATCTAGTTCGTATAATCGTTGGGAAGATAACTTTGTTTCACGAGTTCAAATAACCATAATTTAATTTCTACATAATATTCAACTATTTATATTCAAACAAATTATTTTGTTCAAATTATTAAGGTTGACCAAATATTAAATGTTCATACGTAAAAAATTGAACAGATATTTAATGTTCAATTTATTATTTCCAAACAAATAAAGCAGCTATTTATTTAATTTTTTAAAAAAACTAATATTTTATGTTATGTTTGAATTTTAATTACGTGTTTTTTCCTTTTTGTCATTTCTTTTTTTAATCTGGAATTTAAATTATTTATATTTTTAATTTAATCTCTTAAGAATTTCATTTCTCAAATTTAATTCAATTTAATAATTTAATTTATTTTTCATATATATATATATATATATTTTTGGTCTTTTTTACAAAGAGTAAATGTATTCAATATTTTACAAAAAAGAAATAACATATAAAATTTAAATCTGAACGAGTTGAAGTTGTTCAGTATATAAAGTATAAACTTATTTATTTTGTTCAATATAAATATTTTGAACATATTCAATTTGTTCAATCTTATTTTTTTATACGATAATATTATATTCAGACAACTAGAGTTGAGCCAAACTCAAAATATAAATTGCTATGGAAGTTGAATCGGTAACCAAATCAAAAGTAGATAAAAAAACATATTAAGGTGAGAATCAAATGTGTGAATCAAGAGGAGAGAATTGCAAATCTTCGTAGATCTTCAACGCCGACAATACACTGATGAAACAATAGAGAAACGACGACGACAATGATGGAGATTTAAAACGACGATAACGCACCAGCGAGCCACTGACGAGATGACAATGACGATGAAGATCTGAAAACATAACAATGCACCGATCGAATGAAACCCTCTGTCGGCGATGGAGATCTTCAGCGCCTACAATAGATCTCTAATGTTCTGAAGATGAAGATTTTGAGTGTAGGTTGTGGTACATGCTCAAACAAACAGGTGGTGTGTTTCCTTAGGGTTAATAATGAAAAGTTAAGGTGTGAATTAAAATATTTTTAACCTCTCTAAAAATTATTATGTATATGTACTAAATAATGGTGTGTACTAAGAGAATTAGTGGTGTGTAAATAGAATTTCCCTTTAAAGGTTTTTTGAGTTAAATTTGTAGATATTTTAATTATTTCATTAATTTGCCTAATTTTAAAATGGTCCATGGAAGACCAAAGGGCCCAAAAATACTCAGTGTGTTTTGTTTTAGTTTTCTGAAAATTGAATTTTTAAAAAAATGTACTGAATTTTTGTTTTTTTTTTTTGTTTTTTTATTTTTAGTATTTAGTGAATTTTTTAATGATTTTTTCCATAAATATTATATTTTTTAAGTGTATTTATGTTAGGTGTGTCTAAAAATAAAAATAAAAAATTGCTTAAAATATTTTAAAAAATTCGGTAAAAACAAAAATATATGAAAAATAAAAAATTAGAATTTTCTGGAAATTAAATTTTGAAAATTGAAACCAAACAAAGTGATTGTTATTGAAAAAATTTCATTCAAAATATATGATAGCGTTTTTCAAATTGTAAAGCCTATTGATTAGTATAGGGGCGATAAATGAACCAAATAGTTCGAACTCGTATTTAACTTGTTATAAATTTGTTTAAACTCAATTTATTAAGTAAATAAATCAATTTTGAATATATTTTGGAACTCCTTGAAGTAGTCCAATCAAGTTTAAACAATGAATTATTCATTTGGTTTGATTCGATAAGTTTAAAATTATATAAAAATATCAAATTACTTGAGCTCGGATCGATTCAAAAATTTACTGATTCAAATTTAAACAAATTTTAAAACTCATTAAAATTTTTAAATTAAGGTTAAACAGTTAACTATTCGGTTCAATTACCACTCCTAGATTAGTATTATAACTTGAATTGATCAGAAGCTGAGGTTGGGTTTGACAACTTTTTAGTAATTAATAAACCCTTTTTATGATAAAATTGTTACTAAAAAAAGTAATGCGTTTGACAAATATTAAATTGATCTATTTTTTTTATGATTTTTAAATAAAAATTATTGTATTATTTTTATTTTTTAAAATAAAACAGATTATTGTGAATTTAAAAAATAAAATGCTGTTTAGAATCTTGTTAGGGAAAATCGATGATTCCCACAAGTAAATCAATCAATGGGAATAAAAACTAATGCGGAAAAAATTAAATCAAAGGCAACACAAGAATTTTACGTGGTTCCCTCAATGTGAGGTACGTCCACGGGATCGAAATCCGATTCCACTATCAACCAAATAAGTTCCAAACGATTACAAACGAGACACGAATGGTCTCACAAACCACCCTTAGGTGAATTCCAAATAATCACAAATAAACAAGAGGAAAGACCTCACCAAATAGATGAACCAAAATCTTCAGAACCAGAGTTGAAAAAAACCAAAAATAATCAACCCAAACAGCCGAATCCAAAGCAGCAACCAATCTCTTCCTGGAAAAACAATACACCCGAAGCACTGTTTTCTATGGCAGCCGCCGTCCACCTTGTTGGTGAAAAACCCAATATGTCTATAACTCAAATATTAAACAATATATTATATATTGTGAATCTAGGGTTTTGTAATCAAACTCTAATTGTTACCAAATTGGATTGGGTCTCCACAAATATAATATATAAAAATATATTATACTAAACCAAGCCAAATTAAAACCTTTTTAATAAACTAATTGGGTCCCACACTCCAATAAGGAGGTATACCCAACAATTCTCCCCCTACCGACTTAGGTGGAGAGATCAACCATATCCGCCAAAGTTCGACACTTTAAATGTTTGTCCCTCGACAAAGTCTTTGTCAACATATCTGAAATATTATCATCTGTGTGAACCTTTTCGAGTTGTAACAATTTCGAATCTAACACATTACGAATCCAATGGTATCTCACATCAATGTGTTTCGATCTCGAATGAAAGGTAGAATTTTTACTCAAGTGAATAGCACTTTGACTATCACAATAAAGCACATACTTTTCTTGCTTTAAACCCAACTCTTGCAAAAATTTCTTCAACCATAACTCTTCTTTGCAAGCTTCTGTAATAGCAATAAATTCAGCTTCGGTAGTTGAGAGAGCAACACATTTTTGTAATTTAGATTGCCATGCCACAGCTCCCCCTGCAAAAGTCATCAAATACCTCGAAGTAGATTTCCTAGAATCAACATCACCGGCCATATCAGAATCCGTGAACCCATCAAGCATCGGCTTACCATCTCCAAAACACAAACACACCTTCGAAGTCCCTCGAAGATACCTGAGAATCCATTTTACCGCTGCCCAATGTTCTTTACCCGGATTAGAGAGAAACCGACTCACCACACCAACGGCGTGAGCAATATCCGGCCTTGTACAAACCATGACGTACATCAAAGAACCAACTACTGAAGCATAAGGAACTTTCAACATCTCTTCTTTGTCTTTCTCGCTTGTAGGACATTGATTCGAACTAAGCTTGAAGTGAGCCGCAAGTGGACAACCAACCGGCTTTGCTTTATCCATGTTGAACCTCTCAATAACTTTCTCAATGTAGCTCTCTTGAGACAACCAAATCAGTCCCTCTTTGCGATCACGAACAATTTTCATACCAAGTATTTGCTTTGCCGGTCCCAAATCTTTCATAGCAAAAGATTTACTCAACTCTAACTTCAACTTGTTAATCATGGTAGAATCTTGACCCACAATTAACATGTCATCAACATAAAGCAAAAGAATAATAAATTTGCCATCCGGGAATTTTTTCACAAACACACAATGGTCCGAAGTGGTTTTAGAAAAACCATTATTCATCATGAAAGAGTCAAATTTTTTGTACCATTGCCGTGGAGCTTGCTTGAGGCCATACAAACTTTTCTTCAATTTGCAAACAAATTTCTCTTTCCCTTTCTCTACAAAACCTTCCGGTTGTTCCATGTAAATTTCTTCTTCAAGATCACCATGAAGAAATGCGGTCTTCACATCAAGTTGCTCAACTTCAAGGTTCATACTTGCAGCCATGCCAAGTACAACCCGAATAGAAGACATCTTCACAACCGGCGAGAAAATCTCGTCAAAGTCAATGCCTTTTTTTTGCCCAAAGCCTTTCACAACAAGACGTGCCTTGTACCTCAGATTCTTGCCATCATTCTTCAATTTGAAAACCCACTTATTTTTTAGAATTTTCCTCCCCTTAGGCAACTTCACTAAGTCATAGGTGTGATTTTCAAGTAAGGAGTTCATCTCCTCTCCCATGGCCTTTTTCCAATCATCTTTTTTGCATGCTCAATTGCTTTTTGATAGCTCTCCGGCTCCCTTGATCGGAAATCAACACAAATTCATTGGGGGATACTTTCTTGAAGGTTGTCGGTCCTTGTAGATTTCCTCAACTCAAGTTGTGGTGGCGGTTCTTGAGTTGGATGCTCTTCCTCAATTTCTGGCTCAACTTCATTAGGATTAGCATCATCCTCCACTTCTTCAATAGGTGGCTGTACATCTCCCCCATTTTCATCATCAACTGAAGATGAAGGAGATGGATCCATATCAATGAGATCACTAGTTTTTGGCTCCGGTTGATCACCTTTGCCAAAGTCTTCAATTGTTTGGTCTTCAAGAAACACAACATCACGGCTTCGAATGACTTTCTTGTCGACCGGATCCCACAATCTATACCCGAATTCATCACGCCTATAGCCAAGAAAAATACATTGTTTTGACTTACTATCAAGCTTGGACCTCTCATCCTTTGGAATGTGAACAAAAGCTCGGCAACCAACACTCTCAAGTGCTCATAAGACACATCTTTGCCAGTCCAAACTCTTTCAGGAACATCACCATTCAAAGGATAGCAAGGAGACAAATTGATCACGTCAACCGCTGTACTCATTGCCTCACCCAAAAGGATCTTGGCAATTTAGCTTGTGAAAGCAAACACCTTGTTCTTTCTACAATGGTGCGGTTCATCTTCTCGGCAACACCATTTTGTTGAGGAGTCTTCTTAACTGTCTTTTGGTGCCGAATACCTTGGCTACGACAATACTCATCAGATGGCCCAATGTATTCACCACCATTGTCTGTTCGGATGCACTTCAATTTCTGCCCTGTTTCTCTTTCAACCATGGCCTGAAAATGCTTAAATACTTCTAGAACTTGATCTTTAGTTTTTAGTAGAAAAGCCCAAACTTTCCTTGAATAATCATCAATGAAAGTAAACAAATAAAGTGCACCACCATGTGTTCTAACTTTTAAAGGACACAAACATCCGAATGAATCAACTCCAAAACATTTTCTTTTCTAGAAGCAACATTTTATGAAAAGAAACTCTATGTTGTTTTACCCGCCAAACAATGAACACAAGTTTAAGATGTGTACCTTTCAAACTGGGTAGAAGCTCTTTCTTGAACAAAATTGTAGCCCCTTTTCACTCGTATGGCCAAGCCGCTTGTGCCACAATTCGGTAGAAGTATCATCTTCAAGTGCATTGACAACACTTTACAAATTTTTCCTTGCATCGAATAAAGTGTATGAGTCTTCTTGCACTTAGCCACCACCAAAGAACCTTTTATGAGCTTCCATATTCCATCACCAAATTTGTTGTTGAAGCCTTCATCATCTACCTTCCCAGTAGAGATCAAATTGAGGCGAATGTCGGGAACATGCCTCACATCTATAAGCAACAACTTGCAGCCCAAATTTGTTTCCAAGCAAACATCACCCATACCAATAATCTTGGACAAACCTTCATTACCCATTCGAACAGAACCATAATCTCCTTCGGTGTAGGTAGTGAAGAAATCAACTCGAGAAGTCACATGAAAAGAAGCACCAGAATCAATCACCCAATTGCTCTCTTGGCCTACAAAATTGATACAATCATCTTCACAAACGACCATGAGATCATCGGTAGTAACCGTCGTTGTGTCTTCTTGTTTCTTATCCACACTTTTGTCACGCCTTTTCTTCTTTTTTTTGAGCTTTCGGCATTCTCGCTTCATGTGCCCTTTCTCATGACAATAGTAACACTCCATGTCTTTCTTTGAAAAAGAACCATCTTTTGATTTGTCACTATCACCCTCAATGAGTCCATATAAATCTTTAAAAAAATAGGTCATCTATTTTAGTTTGCCAAGTTACCCAATTGCTTCCATTGACGCTAGACATACGACCCACATTCCCCTCCATTGATTTACACAAATAAATAAACTCAAATAAACCGTAAGCTCTGATACCAGTTGTTAGGGAAAATCGATGATTACCACAAGTAAATCAATCAATGGGAATAAAAACTAATGCGGAAAAAAATTAAATCAAAGGCAACACAAGAATTTTACGTGGTTCCCTCAATGTGAGGTACGTCCACGGGATCGAAATCCGATTCACATATCAACCAAATAAGTTCCAAACGATTACAAACGAGACACGAATGGTCTCACAAACCACCCTTAGGTGAATTCCAAATAATCACAAATAAACAAGAGGAAAGACCTCACCAAATAGATGAACCAAAATCTTCAGAACCAGAGTTGAAAAAAACCAAAAATAATCAACCCAAACAGCCGAATCCAAAGCAGCAACCAATCTCTTCCTGGAAAAAACAATACACCCGAAGCACTGTTTTCTATGGCAGCCGCCGTCCACCTTGTTGGTGAAAAACCCAATATGTCTATAACTCAAATATTAAACAACATATTATATATTGTGAATCTAGGATTTTGTAATCAAACTCTAAGTGTTACCAAATTGGATTGAGTCTCCACAAATATAATATATAAAAATATATTATACTAAACCAAGCCAAATTAAAACCCTTTTAATAAACTAATTGGGTCCCACACTCCAATAAGGAGGTATACCTTTAAAAAAATTTATTTTTTCACAATTGTGAGCTAATAATTCATAGTCAAATAGTATAATATAGTATAGTATAGTATAGTATAGTTTTTTTTTTTTCAAATAAAATAAAAAATTCAAAGCCAAACAATGCTTGAGTATATGAGAATTTTTTTAAAGGGCCCTGATATTAAAATATTATAAGATAAATGATATATAATATTTTTATAGAGAAAATTTGGCATAGAGATTTCGCTTCGACACAGATAAATTTCGTCGATGAACCTTAACTAATAAAAATATATATATTGGACCTCTCATACTACCCAAAATTAGAGAGGAATATTTCACTAATTTTTCCTTGAGTATGTACGCTGAGATCCTTTAGTAAGTCTAACAAACACAAAATATAAAGGAGAAATTGCAAACCAATGGTCTTTCATAAAAAAAAAATTTTAATTATGAAAAAATTATAACTTTAATTATTAAAGTTGATAAAATTTGCCACTAATTTGTAATTTTTTTTTAATATACATTGAAGTGTAATTTTTCCAAATATAATTAGGCACAATAATGTGTGTAATTTTTCATTTTGTACAATTTTTTTATTTTTTATTTTTTTTATCTTGATAAGAAAATTGGGAGATGATGGGATTTGATTTTCTAGTGTCGATTGTATTAATTAAATAATTTATATATAATGTCAAAATATTCATATGTATATATATCATTTTAATTCTTTAATTTTTTAATTCTTATTACTTATCAATTTTTATCTCTCATATAATATATCCCATAAACTTTGTCTTACTTGTCTGGTTGTTGTTCTTAATTACAATATTTTTAGAAAATAAAAGAGAAAAATGACAGGACAAAAAATAAACAAACGAATAAGTTTTACCAAACAGGCCCAATAGATTGGATTGTGTTTTCATTTTCATTTATTGTGTATTTAGAATAAATCATAATGCAAAGTCTTAAAATTCTATTGTTTTATTTTTATGCAAAATAACATTTTAGTGTTTCTAAAAAAAATAATTATTTTAAAAATATTTTGTCAAAAAGAATCTTTAAAACCATTTAGTAAATAATACTTTTTATTTTTAAAAAAAATAAAATAAAAACACAACCAATGAAATCATAAAACCCCCTTCTTTTATTTTTGGGATCCCAATAACTAAACTTCTTGCCTAATAAGTTCTGTGATAGTTAGTTATGTTTTATAAAAAAATGTTAATAAGTCCTATTAGCTATACTTATTTACTTACAGATTCTATTGATAAATTTATTCATAAAAATAAGAGAGATTGATAAATTTATGAAAAAAGTTAATGGTAATAAGTTCTAAAAATAGGACCTCTTGTTGATTTACCCTAATTATTACTAATTTTTGAACAATACTATATGCATCAATTGGTATACAAATTAATGTACTAACAAATATGGTATAATTTTAGAGGTTTTAGGTCTTTATAACTTATATAATGTGTAGGGTCATAATTTTGAAGTGATAATATCATAATATATGTTGGTACACTAATTGGTATATCAATTGGTGCGCGTAGCACCGCCGTTAGTTTTTACCATCCATGCAAAAATAAATAAATAAATAAATAACAACAACAATAATAATAAAAGTGATTCTACTTACATCACTACTTTACCTCTTTACACCCTCCATCTCATTACACCATTGAAAAAAGTGTGATCCTCATTACGCCTATTATATTACAAAAATTAACCCTAAAGTAAGACTCTTCGAAACCCTTTCATCTCTTTACACCAATAATTTTTTGAGGGAAAATATGGGAATAGAGAAAGACGCAGCAAGGGGAAAGAGAAAGACGTAAGGAAGGCAGTGAGTGGAGCACACAACGAAGTGCCTGTTCGGTCACACAGTGCTAAACAATTTACATTCCTCCGGTGTTATGTTGCCCGAAAAAATAGATTTCTCCAGCGTTTTGTTGCTATACATTTACAAAGTCATTTTCTTTCAAATAATGATTTTTAAATTTGTGTTGGGCCTGTTCGGCAATACGCTATAAATAGATTTGTGTTGGGCCTGTTTCGCCTAGGTCTTTAACCCACACAGTCCAACCTTCCTTGCCAAAATTGCCCTAGTCGAGGTCATGGGGATATTCAAATGGAGGGTAGACTCCTCCAATAAACTAGAATACTTCCATTAGGAATTCTCCATTCCAGTCGACGTTCATCTAAGGTTGGCTGGGAAAGAGGATTCCATGATGCCTGGAGAGACATATATGCCTTTCCCTGTAGTATCTATTATCGAGGGTGGAGTCAGATTCCATCTTGACATCTTGGTTTGCTTCAGGCCGAGGTGCCTTCTTTTGTGTCTGAACAAGTTGTCTTTTTAAATGTAAGTCCTTTTTTTAACTAAGTGTTGAATGCTTGTCTTTGTCTTTACTGTCTTGTATGATTCCATACTTAGAATATTTTTGTATTTCTCCCAAGTATACTTTAACTATGTAATCACTTCAGGTTAGAACACATCTGACATGTACCACCTCAGATCCACTTCATCTAGGGTGCACCCTTAGTTGGTCACCTCGGACCAACTTACCTCGGAGTTCATCTTTTACTGTGATCTCGGCCAACGACCAATTTTTAAAAAAAAATTGAATAACATTCAACAAATACTGCTTCCTTACTTGTACTTGCTGTCTTTTATCAAGACTTCACCCTTCCAACATTTCCAGGTTTGACGACCTGGTTAGTGATCTCGGGTAACTAACAACTCGAGTGTCCCCTCATCTGGATACCTTAGTTGATTCCAACTTGTAAATTTTTTTAAAAATTTCACCAAGTGTCAAGCCTATTCCTGCTTCCTTCATCTGGATACCTAGGCTGACTCCAACTTGTAAATTTCAACAAGTGTCAAGCCTATTCTTTATTCTTGCTTTCTGCCCCGAATGTGAACCTAAGTATCACTTATGCTCACATTAAGCATGCATCTTCAATTTTACTGAAGTCTAATTCAAACAAATCTTAGCCGAGGTTTTCTACCTTAGTGTCTCTATTAATTTGACTAGATCAAACTTAGTTCAACTCTGTCGTTATGGTAATTCTAAGTTATTCGTCATGTTTCATTCGGAAACATCGCCAACTTAGTTCAGCTATCATATGACAAGTATAATTCAACTCTACCATATGATAAGTCTAAGTTATTCGTCATGTTTCATTCGGAAACATTGCCAACTTAATTCAACTCTATCATATGGCAAGTATAATTCAACTCTATCATATGATAAATCTAAGTTATTTGTCATGTTTTAATCGGAAATATAGCCAACTTAGTTTAACTCTATCATATGGCAAGTGTAATTCAACTCTACCATATGATAAGTCTAAGTTATTCGTCATGTTTCAATCAAAAACATCGCCAACTGTAATTCAACTCTATCATATGGCAACTGTAATTCAACTCTACCATATGATAAGTCTAAGTTATTCGTCATGTTTTATTCGGAAACACTGCCAACTTAGTTCAACTTTACCATATGGCAAGTGTTAATTCAACTCTACCATATGACAAGTCTAAGTTATTCGTCATGTTTCATATTGAAGCATCGCAAACTTAGTTTAACTCTACCATCTCGGCAAGTCTAAGTTATTCGTCATGTTTCATTCGGAAACATTGCCAACTTAGCTCAACTCTATCTTATAGCAAATATAATTCAACTCTATCATATGATAAGTCTAAGTTATTCATCATGTTTCAATCAGAAACATTGCAAACTTAGTTCAACTTTATCATATGGCAAGTGTAATTCAACTCTACCATATGATAAGTCTAAGTTATTCATCATGTTTCATTTGAAAACATCGCCAACTTAGTTCACTCTACCATATGGCAAATGTTAATTCAACTTTACCATATGGCAAGTCTAAGTTATTCTTCATGTTTCATACTGAAACATTGCAAACTTAACTTAACTCTACCATCTCGGCAAGTCTAAGTTATTTGTCATGTTTGCCAGGGGAACATCATCATAACACTTTTCGGTCTTATCGCACAATCATAGATTTCAACAACATTTTTACGCTTTTTTACATAGGCTTCGGCATCCTTTTGCATGTAGGGCCACCAGAATCCCTGCGATATAACTCTGTGGGCAAGGGATTTGCCTCCTGCATGGCTTCTACGTACTCCTTGTAGACCTTGTATAAAGAGTCTTCAACCTAGGAATGATGTACACATCGTAATAGAGGTCCAATAAGAACCCTTTTGTGTAGATGGCCTTCTACCGACAGGCAGAACCTGACTGACTTCAGTCTGATCTTGTGTGCTTCCTTTTTGTCTTCTGGGATCTAGGATCTTCTTACTTAGATTGAGCTCTTCTCTTCTCGGACCTAATTATCTAGGCTGAGATCTTGTCTTCTGGAATCTGGGATCTGCTTACTCAAGTTAAGCTATTCTCTTCTCGGACTTAATCATCTAGGCCGAGATCTTGTCTTCTGGAATCTAGGATCTGGTCACTAAGGCTGAGCTATTGTCTTCTTGGACCTAATCATTTAGGCCAAGATCTTGTCTTCTGGAATCTAGGATCCGCTCACTCAGGCTGAGCTCTTGTCTTTTCGGACCTAATCATCTAGGCTGAGATTTTATCTTTTGGAATCTGGGATCTACTCACTTAGGTTGAGATCTTCTTTTCTCGGACCTAATTATCTAGGCCGAGATCTTGTCTTTTGGAATCTATGATCTGTTCACTCAGGTTGAGCTCTCGTCTTCTCGGACCTAATCATCTAGGTCGAGATCTTGTCTTCTGGAATCTGGGATCTGCTTACTCAGGCTGAGCTCTTCTCTTCTCGAACTTAATCATCTAGGCCGAGATCTTGTCTTCTGGAATCTCAGCTCTGTTCACTTAGGCTGAACTCTCGTCTTCTCGGACCTAATCATCTAGGCCGAGATCTTATCTTCTGGAATCTAGGATCCGTTCACTCTAGCTGAGCTCTTGTCTTTCTGAACCTAATCATCTAGGCCGAGATCTTTTCTTCTGGAATTTGGGATCTGCTCACTTAGGTTGAGCTCTTCTTTTCTCGGACCTAATCATCTAGGCCAAGATCTTATCTTATGGAATCTAGGATCTATTCACTCAGGCTGAGCTCTCATCTTCTCGAACCTAATCATCTAGGCTAAGATCTTGTCTTCTGGAATCTAGAATCTATTCACTCAGGCTGAGCTCTTCTTTTCTCGGACCTAATCATCTAGGCTGAGATCTTATCTTCTGAAATCTGGAATCTGCTCACTTAGGCTGAGCTCTCTTCTTTTCGAACCTAATCATCTAGGCCGTGATCTTGTCTTATGGAATCTAGGATCTGCTCACTCAGGCTGAGCTCTTGTCTTCTCGGACCTAATCATCTAGGATGAGATCTTGGCTTCTAGAATTTGGGATCTGCTCACTTAGGCTGAACTCTTCTCTTCTTGGACCTAATCATCTACGTCGAGATCTTGTCTTTTTGAATCTGGGATCTGCTCACTCAGGCTAAGCTCTTCTCTTCTTGGACCTAATCATCTACGCCGAGATCTTGTCTTATGGAATTTGGGATCTGCTTACTCAGGCTGAGCTCTTCTCTTTTTGGACCTAATCATCTAGGCCAAGATTTTGTCTTTTAGAATCTGAGATCTACTCACTTAGGCTAAGCTATTCTCTTCTTGGACCTAATCATCTAGGCCGAGATCTTGTCTTTTGGAATCTAGGATCTGCTCACTCAGGTTGAGCTCTTATCTTCTCAGACCTAATCATCTAGGCCGAGATCTTGTCTTTTGGAATCTAGGATCTGCTCACTCAGGTTGAGCTCTTATCTTCTCAGACCTAATCATCTAGGCCGAGATCTTGTCTTTTGGGCACCAGTTTTGGTTGCTGGTACCGGCATGTCTTATAATGGGGATGTTTGCATCATGAGGTTGACCACTATCTGTAGATCTGTCAACTTATTTGCCATGTCTTTCAGTTTCCTCGTCTTTTCTCCGGCATCTGTCCCTTCATACGTGAAGGTTATTTTCACAATAGTACTAATCTCGGCTACCCTTCTTGTTCTCTTCTCGGCCTTTGGCGACATTATTCGCCTTAGGATTCACTTCTTGCACTTTTCCGTTATAGTCCCCTCCTCCAGTGTTAGGATCAACATGATCCTCCTCCTCACTATGGATGTCGTCCCCAATCCTCACTTCCTGTCCGTTGTTCGCCGTCTATCATTACTAAGTGTGACACCTTGAATGTTTAATTAAATACCACATAAATGTTTATAGTTATATATAATTATGGTTGTATGTGATAATATATTATTAAAAAAATAAAAAATAAATAAATAATATGTCACGACCCAAACTCGCCCCTATGGGTTTAGCACCGTAACCGGCCAGTAATCCGTGATTACCGAAGGCCTGGTTAACAGTAATAACAGTAATACAGAGTACAGTGGCTGGCGGAAGCCAAAACAGTTAGAAAAGATGTCCAATGAGCTGTGACAGTTTGTATGCAAAAAGAAAAAGACTTTTCATAACACATTTACATTCGGAACAAAAGCAGTATGTACATATATCATATACAGGCATTCAGGTTAGGGACCAAATCCCTACCATAACAGTATAGTTCAAGTCTATGCAGTATTACAAAACATAGACAGAAGGGTGAACTGAGACACCCCAAACGAGCCTAAGTTTGAACACACTTGGAACCTCGTAGTGAGACACGTTGGTTGGCTTGACAAAAAAGGAGTTTAACCCAACGCTCCTAGCTCCGATCCGATGCCTGGACACCTACATATATATATAAACAGTGAGCTAAAGCCCAATGAATAACATATGCGTAAAAAGGTTAAGAATGAATGTCCTTTCAGTATTTAAAACAGTCAGTTATAACAGTATATCAGTCATTCAGTCATAGCAGTCATATGTGGTACATCCCGTAGCAAAACAATATAGTAGGTCTTAACAGACCGAACAGTCAGTTGATGGCCATCATATCAGTAAACAGTAGTGGTTCCAACATGGGAACCGACAGAGATCTCTGTAACAGTAGCAGTAACAGTACAGTAACAGTAAATTGCTATGGATGCCACGAATACAGTTCGCAAATAGGACAAACATTCATTCAGTAAGAAATATCATTTCGGAAAGCAGTATAGTTGGTCATTCAGAAAATATTCATGATTGAATATATCTTTACAACATTGTTACTCACAGAGTTCTAGGCTACAGATAGGCTAGTGAGCATCCTCGGATGCCAACCCTACACAGTTACAGGATGAACACACACTAAGTTGCACGTTTGGGAAACAATAACTTAGTCCCTATCTTGACTCGGTGTGGTTCTATAGCATTATCCTCATTAAGATGCCTTAAATTAGGCCTAGGAATGCCTAGGATGGAATGAGGATGTGTAGACACCCCATTTTTGACCGTCCTCAGACTTGGACGTCACCGCTTGAACACTCGGTGATTATCCATGTTTGTGTTCGTTTGGAGTTCCCGGAGTTCTCGGCCACGCGCCTTGCCTCAGGATCTCCGAACTCGACTGTTTTGTGTCTGGTTTTGCACCAAACACTTGTGTTTTGCCTTGGAGAGGCAGGGAATGCCTTGTGAGGCATCTCCACACACCACCACCGGCAGTGGCTAGAGGCCACCGGCCGGTTTTTGTTGCCACCGGCAATGTTTATTGCCGGTCGGCACTCTTTGTTGCCGGTCGGCAGTCATTTTTGTCAAAATAACAATTTTGAGCGGCCGACCACTGTTCATCTACTTTTTGTAGATATTTTGTGCCAGCTGTGATAGCTGGCACCCACCCCATTCCCCTCCATACACGTGTATGGAGGGATTTCCCTCTAAACAAGCTTCTTGAATAAGCTTTGCAAGAGGGAATGGCCTATAAAGGAGAGGGTCTTCTCTTTGGCCAGGGGTTAGACATTTTTACAGCTTTTCTTAAAGTTTGAGTTCTAGGGTTAGGGTTAGATACATATCCTATCTCTATAAGTGTGTTTTTGGTCATACTTTTGCTCACAAACACACACCACCACACCATCTCTTGGACTTAAGCCCCCTTGAGGGTTGTTTTGGAAGTTTCTGAGTGGATTCATGCTCAAGAAGGCTGCTGGAGCATTGCTTGTGAAGAAGGACTTCAAGGGTAAGAAACTAGTCCTTTTTACCCCATTTTTGCATCCTATTTCTACCTATCTTAGAGCTGTTTTTGTGTTTGGTGTATAACATAAAAAAGTTCTGTTTTTAGGCCTCTTGATAGTTTATTAAGAGTGTTTTGTGGTTTGGGTGTGTTTGACCACCCTTAGGCCTTGAAATGCCCCATTTTGTGCTATTTTGTGCAAGTTTTGAGACTTTGGTGTTTGGGCCTCTTCACCACTGAAATCTTGAGGGATTTCAGTGGTGGGATGGTGCCTTGAAGTCTCCAAAAGGGGAGGGCCACCCCCTCTCCTTGTTGTCCTTGAAAGGGACCATTTTTGGCCTCTTGAGGGAGCCTATGTTAGAGTGTGTGTTGATCATGTCTAGGCTGCATTTCATGCTTATTATGCCATAATATAATCATGTCGTGCGTTGGTTTTGGTACACCATGCATGCTTAGCATACCTACCATGTAATGCCTTGTAATTGCCTTAATATGCCTTAGGTTGTTAGCCTTTGTTCGAGCATGTTTTAGGCTTTGCCTTGTGAATGTTTTGTGCTTATTTTGCCATGCTTTAGGTCTGTCCATAGTTGTTTGGATCGATTTTGGCATGCTTAGTATAGCTCCTTTGCATTTGTGGCTTGTCGGGCTCGTATGCCTCAAGAATATGAATGTGTAGCATGTGTTGATTGTATCATTTTGGTGGTTTGGAACCATCCAACATGTAATTTTAGTCCCTTTGGCATGCTCATATGCTTGCCTTAGTTGCCTTTTTGTTGCTTTGAGAGCATGTGTTGTATGCCCTATGTTTTGACCATTGTGCATGCCTTTGAATTTGAGCCACTTAGATGCCATCTAAGTAGTCCTTTGGCCTTGTTTTAACATGCTAAAAATCTGTTTTTAGTTGTTTAATGCATGCCATGTTTGATTATGCTAAATGTGCTTCAAGGCTTCATGACTTGCCTCAAGTACTTGGACCATGCTTGCATGCTTATGCTTGTCTCATTTGGGTTGGTTTGGCACCACATTTTGACATGATTTTAAAGCTTTTCATTCCATGCCAATTGTCCATGTTTAGCCTCTTTCAAGTGTGTTTGAGAGTTGCTTGTTTAATGCTTAGGTTTGTGCCTTAACATGGGCATGCGTGTGTGTGTGCTTAGCCTTCATTTTTGGGTACTTTGGCTACTGATTTTGGGCCTAATTAGAGTTGCCTAAGTCATGTTTAAGTCCACCCCCTTGCTTGGTTTACATGCTTGCCTTGTATGTGTGTTTGCATACTAGCATTCTTGTTTGCATCCCATGTTGCATACTAGTTGACACGCTTAGGATTGCACACATAGACATGCATGCCTTGTCCCTTGATTTGGTGATGGGAATTGGGCCCCTTTATTTGTTTGGTTTGCATTTCATTTGAAATTGAAGTGCACACTTGATTCTTTAGGCCATCATGCATGGAAATGCGTGATTGGTGGCCCAGAATCGAGGCACATCCTCCCTTGAGTCGCAAACATGATAGGGGGCATGATTGGTGCACACATAGCTTGAATAGCATTGCCATGCAAGATTCTGTCCTCTGCTGTTGTGAGTTGCAGGTTCTGCAGGTATTGTTTGCCAACCGGCAACATTTTGTGCCGGCCGGCAGTAAATCATCAGCCGGTGGATTCATTTTGTGCCGATGGCCACATCCTAGTGCCGGTGATCATTCTACTTAGCCGATGGGATCCCCCAGTATCCAGAGAGGCATTCCTGAGACTTTGGCAGTTTTCAGAGGAGCAAAGCAGGGAAAACAGAGGCAGGCTAGGCATGGCAGTGCAATTCCGAGCAAAATCCGAGCGTGCATGCATTGAGCCCTCGCCCCGAGGCGGTTTACTGTTTTTCTTAGCGTAGTTAATTTGTTAATTAATTAGGCAATTTGTAATATTTAATTAGCTTGCGTAGTTAGTTAATTTGTATATTTATTCGGTCCCTCCGAGCGAGGGCAAATCTGTAATAAGTTTGTGTGAGTGGTGTGCATGTCTTCCAACCCCCACTTCTTTCTTCCCTTTTATTTACCCGCTTACGATGGTAGATTAGGGCACGTTTATTTTAGCATACCTTATGCAATGCATGGGTGCATCCATACATTCGTCTTGCATGCACCAGGCTCGGTACATCATACAAACTACATTGTATTTTCAAATCTAACTTGAATACGTGCACCGAATGATTGCATTTCACATGCCATTTTAGGGTTAGCCGAGCCTATCCTAATCACATTCTGTATGCGATGCATTAGTCACTTAACATGAACTAGGACATGCATGTTTGCTAACTAGTTTATTGTTTTGGCACGGAGTACGATGTAAGTTTTTACGCTTTAGCATCTCGCATGCGTGTGAATGTTAACATGACAGTAGGCTTACCATGTGGCTAAATGCTTATATGAGATAAACTGTTTGAATGCCTGTGGGTGGAGGTTGGATTGCTTGAGTTGGAAAAACTCGTTCAAATCCGTGTTTTAGCCTACTTGCGAGTAGCAAATTCCAAAGCCTTTTCAAAACGAACGGATATGCAATGCTTATTTCCAAATTTGGCAATCTAGTCTATACTTGTTTGCTGTGCGCATAACATAGTAATTCTAGGCTAATAACCGGAATAAGAACACGTAATGTTTTCAAAATCGGATATCACGGTTAGTAGAGGCCGGTCTTTGGACCAGGCGAAAGGGGGTGCTCATAGCTGACCTTCCCCGATCGTACCCAAGCTCTCGAGCCAAGACATTTGGTGATGACGGACACGTGGCCTTCGGCACCGAGTCAGGGTTTCCTAAATTTCCCATTTTAAAAATATTTAGGTGGCGACTCTGTATCTGGCAAAAGCAGTCCATGTTTGGCACTTCTTTTCAAAAAACCTGTTTTCTCAAACGATTTGCCAGAGTTGGACTCCTTGGTTCAGATTACGAACCGTAACCAAACAAAAAGGGGAGTCCGAACCGTAGCAGCCGAGGTCCCTCGCGGGCGTTGTTACGTAAAACAGACTACAGTGTGTGCAGTGTGTAGACTACAGTGTGTGCAGTGTGTAGAGTACAGAAAAAGAAATGTACCTCCCAAGCACGCCAGTAACCCCCGAGCAACTGTCCGCTGTCGCGGGAGGCTGAGCTCATATATCCATAAAGGGTGGCCAGAGCGGCGCCACCCCAGTCATAATGTAATATGTCCCTGACGTCCACCAGTGTGCTGAGAAGGCAGAGAGGCACTGTGTTCGCCCGGTCGGCGAAGATGGTCGTCCCAAATAGGAACATAAGGAAGCCGCGTGCGTATCTCTCCACGGCCTCTAGGGTCATCGGGGCTGCATCGACGAGGAGGGGCTGGACCCGGAACTGCACCTCGAACCAGGAGTATCGAACGAAGCCGGGACGCGCGAGAGGCGGTGCCGCGCCAAGCAAGTAGACCTGAGCCGCGGTCCACTCATCCATATCAATGTCAAAAGGGATCGGATCACCCCCTACCCCGATGCCGGTGAGCATCGAGAAATCGTAAGGGGTCATCGCCATGTCCCCGGTCGCAGACAAATGAAACGAATCGGTGGTGTCCCACCACCTCTCCACCAGAGCGGCAAGGAGAGGTCTGCATGTCGTAAGCCGAGAGAGTCCCCTGCAAAATGCGCCAAAGCCGGCCTGGTCCACAATATGGCGAACTGCGTCGGGAAGCTCGGCGTACCACACGCGAGCGAGCATGTTCCCATACCCACGGATGGTATGGGAATCTCCCTGTTTTCAAACAAATAATTGCGAAGCAATATAAAATGTACAGTTTTGAGGAAACAGTAAATCAGTACAAATTTGGCATGCGTGCAAGCTTATCAGATTCAAACAGATACCGGGTGCCGGTGTGCTTTTAGTGAACTACAACGTATGATGCGTCAGCGTGTTTGTGTGGTTCGATGCAAATATTGCATGTGTGTATTTTCAGATTCAAACAGATGCCGGGTGCCGGTGTGCTTACAGTGAACTACAACGTGTGATGCGTCAGCGCGTTTGAGTGGTTCAGTGCAAATGTGGCATGCGTGCAAGTTTTTCAGATTCAAACAGGTACCGGGTGTCGGTGTTTGCAGTGAAATACGGTGTGTGCCGTGGTTTGAGTGGTTCAAGGCTAGTGCAGTGTGTGCACGTGTGGGTCTTAAACAGATAATCAGTTGCAAACGCGTTTGTAATCAACTACAATATACTGTGTATCAGTGTATCGGAACTAAGCAGTTAAGAAATGCAACCAGCTATGACAATTGGCAGTTAAACATTCTACATTGCAGAAAATAAAGCAGTGAAAGAAGGTTACCTCGGAAGCGCCGGAGGATAGGTGGGAGGTAGGCTCGCGTAGCAAGAGCTCAGGGTCCAACGCCATGTCGAAGCTCCTGAACTGGCGTAGTCCGTCGGGTGGCAGAACGTAAATTGCCGGCCGGTAGGTTGCCGGGTCGAACGGGCGCGCTCAAAGGGAGGAGCTCGACCTCGGGATCCATCTCGTGATCCGAGGGAGTCCCACCGTGCGGAATGTCGTCGGCCATATCGAAAATGATGAGAAAATGGTCGAGAAATGGAAATCGGGTCGGAATACGAAGAGTCAACCGAAAAGTCAACCCCCGGGAGGGTGAAAAATGGCCGGAAAGGTCGGGATGGGAAAAAGGCGCGAAACTCGAGAGAAACTCGAGGGGAATGAGCCTCAAAAGGCGGAAATGGCAAAGGATGTGCCAAAATGAAATTTCAATCGGTCGAAAATGTTCGAAACGCGATAAACTTCGCGAATCAAACAATAGAACGGGTGTAAAACGCGAGAAAACGGAGGGATCAAGGAAGGAAAAGAACTCTAGAGAGAGAGTGTGTGATTTTCGGCTAGAGGGAAAGTAAAAAATAGGGTTTAGAAACCCTATTTTAAAAGACCCGGGGTGAAAAGTCGAATCTGCCCCGACTCAGCAACTTTTTGCCGGTCGGCAACATTTTGTGCCGGCCGGCAGAATATTGTGCCGATGGAATTCTTTTGTAGCCGGTGGACAGCCGGTGGCCTCCTAGCCCGGCCGGTGGTGTTCCCACAGCCTTGTTTAGGCAATATGAGTGGTTTTTGGTCATCATAGCTCGAGAAAGTGCAAGAAAGTGTATCTCCGACGCTCAACCGGCCTCCGTTTTGACCTCGGACCGTGTCTTCTGTGCGTAGCACTCAAATTCATGCAATGTTGTATCCTTTTGTATCCTTTTGCCTTTTACAAAAACTCAAAAGCTGCCCCGCGTGCGTTGCATGCATTTATCATGTTGTCTGGTGTGTTGCGTCGCGCCGTCATGCACATCCCTCATGCATTGTCATGCATTTTATTACAAGCGTTGTCATGCATTGTCATGTACCTCAATACATACGGTGCCTCGCACATCATTCGTGTTGTCGTGCATCTCCTTGTTTTGCATTATCACGCATTTCAAAAGAAAAAAAACGTGCGTTGTCACGCACTCGAGTTCATTTGCATTGTTTTGTATTTCGTGTGGCATGCGTGTCACACTTGCATTGTTTTATATTTCGTGTGGCATGTGTGTCACACTGGCTTCATTTTGCATCCTTTGAGGCACGCGTACCTCATTGGCATCATTTTACATCTCCATGCCTTCCACGGTCTAGGAGACCTTAAATCCTTGAAAGGTGCAAGACCTTTGGTGCATTGGTGTGCACGGCTCACTTGCATTGCCATGCATTTCAAAAGCCGCGCGTTGTCGCGCATTTTGAGATCATACATCTCCATGCCTTCCACGGTCTAGGAGACCTTAAATCCTTGGAAGGTGCAAGACCTTCGGCGCATTGGTGTGCACAATACCGCATTGTCATGCATTGCATTGTAAATATTGCATATGTCATGCATCATCCAAAACACAAAAAAACATGCATATGTCATGCATCATCAAAAAAAAAACCCGCAATGTCATGCATCATTGTAAATACTGCATATGTCATGCATTTCAAAAAATCCAAAAAACAAAAAAAACCATGCATATGTCATGCATTTCGTTGTAATATAGTGCATATGTCATGCATTTTCTGTAAACATCCATCTATATTGCATTATAGTTTGCATGCACCCACTACATTATCCACTCGCATTGTCGTGCATTCTTCACTTGCGTTGACGCGCATGTTTCACTTCCACCTGCATTGTCGTGCGTTCTTCACTTGCGTTGACGCGCATGTTTCGCTTCCACCCGCATTGTCGTGCATTCTTCACTTGCGTCGATACGCATGTTTCGCCTTCACTTATCCATTGTAAATATCCATTCCATTGCATATTGTATATATTACATTTTAGTTACATGCATCCACTGCATCATCTTCCATCTATGGCTTGCACCTTTCCTTGTTGAGCTTGGTCTGGTATGTGCCCTTACTTTTCACGTCAAAACATAGTTCTGTATGTGTACGCGCCTATTCCACGCTGGTATGTTGGTTTGAGGGTTGCGGCACCTTTTCTGTGTTAGACGTGGCTTGTACGTGTACATGCCTTTCCTAGGCAAAATACGGTTTGGCTACATGCCATATCCATTGTATATATTACATTGTAGTGTAAGTTTTGCATCCGGCATTAGGATCATTGTTCTTTCCCTAGCGGGTTGTCACCCCACTTATGTCATTCCACCCAATACTCGTTCTTGTGTCTGTCTGCATCACTCATAGTTCAGACATCGTTCTATGGTAGACAGACTTGTTACTCCCATCAATCTATTTGACATAAGTGTGTGGTTTCGAACCGCTTATGATTGAATCATGATTCAATTGCTCTGCATTTAGTTCGCATAGTTTCAATTGCATTGCATTATCATTTGCATTGTTTATACTTAGTTTTGTATATATTGCATATCATTTTGCATTCATTCTTGTATTGTCATGCATGTTGCTAACAATATCATACCTGTTAAGTTTGTTTTCTTTACAGGCACGATATTGTATGTACGGCTCATTTGAAGCCGGTGCAACCGGACGAGCTGCACAGGTATTGTATCCTCCGCGTGAGACGTATTGAGAATTGCATAATTCTCTTACATCCTTTCCGCATTGCAGTGTAGTCTGGCGTATGCTAGCTTATAACTGTCGCATGCGTGCTTCATTACAGCTTTCTTTGCATGATCATAAGTTATGCTCGGCTTCTTGCATTTTCAGTTGCATTTTGCCCCTGCCTTCGGGCGCATACCTTGTTTGTCTTGCATGTTTGTCCAAGTCTTCGGCCTTGTCAAAAATGGGTCGTCTCTGGGCTTTGACATTCACTCCCGTCATTGTTATGACTTTCGAGTTCTGTCAAAGAGGGACAACTGTAGACACCCCATTTTTTACCGTCCTCAAGACTTGGACGTCACCGCTTGAACACTCGGTGATTATCCATGTTTGTGTTCGTTTGGAGTTCCCGGAGTTCTCGGCCACACGCCTTGCCTCAGGATCTCCGAACTCGACTGTTTTGTGTCTGGTTTTGCACCAAACACTTGTGTTTTGCCTTGGAGAGGCAGGGAATGCCTGTGAGGCATCCCCACACACCACCGGCAGTGGCTAGAGGCCACCGGCCGGTTTTTGTTGCCACCGGCAATGTTTATTGCCGGTCGGCACTCTTTGTTGCCGGTCGGCAGTCATTTTTGTCAAAATGACAATTTTGAGCGGCCGACCACTGTTCATCTACTTTTTGTAGATATTTTGTGCCAGCTGTGATAGCTGGCACCCACCCCATTCCCCTCCATACACGTGTATGGAGGGATTTCCCTCTAAACAAGCTTCTTGAATAAGCTTTGCAAGAGGGAATGGCCTATAAAGGAGAGGGTCTTCTCTTTGGCCAGGGGTTAGACATTTTTACAGCTTTTCTTAAAGTTTGAGTTCTAGGGTTAGGGTTAGATACATATCCTATCTCTATAAGTGTGTTTTTGGTCATACTTTTGCTCACAAACACACACCACCACACCATCTCTTGGACTTAAGCCCCCTTGAGGGTTGTTTTGAAGTTTCTGAGTGGATTCAAGCTCAAGAAGGCTGCTGGAGCATTGCTTGTGAAGAAGGACTTCAAGGTAAGAAACTAGTCCTTTTTACCCCATTTTTGCATCCTATTTCTACCTATCTTAGAGCTGTTTTTGTGTTTGGTGTATAACATAAAAAAGTTCTGTTTTTAGGCCCTCTTGATAGTTTATTAAGAGTGTTTTGTGGTTTGGGTGTTTTGACCACCCTTAGGCCTTGAAAGGCCCCATTTTGTGCTATTTTGTGCAAGTTTCGAGACTTTGGTGTTTGGGCCTCTTCACCACTGAAATCTTGAGGGATTTCAGTGGTGGGGATGGTGCCTTGAAGTCTCCAAAAGGGGAGGGCCACCCCCTCTCCTTGTTGTCCTTGAAAGGGACCATTTTTGGCCTCTTGAGGGAGCCTATGTTAGAGTGTGTGTTGATCATGTCTAGGCTGCATTTCATGCTTATTATGCCATAATATAATCATGCCGTACATTGGTTTTGGTACACCATGCATGCTTAGCATACCTACCATGTAATGCCTTGTAATTGCCTTAATATGCCTTAGGTTGTTAGCCTTTGTTCGAGCATGTTTTAGGCTTAGCCTTGTGAATGTTTTGTGCTTATTTTGCCATGCTTTAGGTCTGTCCATAGTTGTTTGGATCGATTTTGAAATGCTTAGTATAGCTCCTTTGCATTTGTGGCTTGTCGGGCTCGTATGCCTCAAGTATGTGAATGTGTAGCATGTGTTGATTGTATCATTTTGGTGGTTTGGAACCATCCAACATGTAATTTCAGTCCCTTTGGCATGCTCATATGCTTGCCTTAGTTGCCTCTTTGTTGCTTTGAGAGCATGTGTTGTATGCCCTATGTTTTGACCATTGTGCATGCCTTTGAATTTGAGCCACTTAGATGCCATCTAAGTAGTCCTTTGGCCTTGTTTTAACATGCTAAAAATCTGTTTTTAGTTGTTTAATGCATGCCATGTTTGATTATGCTAAATGTGCTTCAAGGCTTCATGACTTGCCTCAAGTACTTGGACCATGCTTGCATGCTTATGCTTGTCTCATTTGGGTTGGTTTGGCACCACATTTTGACATGATTTTAAAGCTTTTCATTCCATGCCAATTGTCCATGTTTAGCCTCTTTCAAGTGTGTTTGAGAGTTGCTTGTTTAATGCTTAGGTTTGTGCCTTAACATGGGCATGCGTGTGTGTGTGCTTAGCCTTCATTTTTGGGTACTTTGGCTACTGATTTTGGGCCTAATTAGAGTTGCCTAAGTCATGTTTAAGTCCACCCCCTTGCTTGGTTTACATGCTTGCCTTGTATATGTGTGTTTGCATACTAGCATTCTTGTTTGCATCCCATGTTGCATACTAGTTGACACGCTTAGGATTGCACACATAGACATGCATGCCTTGTCCCTTGATTTGGTGATGGGAATTGGGCCCCTTTATTTGTTTGGTTTGCATTTCATTTGAAATTGAAGTGCACACTTGATTCTTTAGGCCATCATGCATGGAAATGCGTGATTGGTGGCCCGAGAATCGAGGCACATCCTCCCTTGAGTCGCAAACATGATAGGGGGCATGATTGGTACACACATAGCTTGAATAGCATTGCCATGCAAGATTCTGTCCTCTGCTGCTGTGAGTTGCAGGTTCTGCAGTGTTGTTTGCCGACCGGCAACATTTTGTGCCGGCCGGCAGTAAATCATTAGCCGGTGGATTCATTTTGTGCCGATGGCCACATCCTAGTGCCGATGATCATTCTACTTAGCCGGTGGGATCCCCCAGTATCCAGAGAGGCATTCCTGAGACTTTGGCAGTTTTCAGAGGAGCAAAGTAGGGAAAACAGAGGCAGGCTAGGCATGGCAGTGCAATTCCGAGCAGAATCCGAGCGCGCATCATGAGCCCTCGCCCCGAGGCGGTTTACTGTTTTTCTTAGCGTTTAATTTGTTAATTAATTAAATTTGTAATATTTAATTAGCTTGCGTAGTTAGTTAATTTGTATATTTATTCGGTCCCTCCGAGCGAGGGCAAATCTGTAATAAGTGTGTGTGAGTGGTGTGCATGTCTTCCAACCCCCACTTCTTTCTTCCCTTTTATTTACCCGCTTACGATGGTAGATTAGGGCACGTTTATTTTAGCATACCTTTGCAATGCATGGTGCATCCATACATTCGTCTTGCATGCACCAGGCTCGGTACATCATACAAACTACATTGTATTTTCAAATCTAACTTGAATACGTGCACCGAATGATTGCATTTCACATGCCATTTTAGGGTTAGCCGAGCCTATCCTAATCACATTCTGTATGCGATGCATTAGTCACTTAACATGAACTAGGACATGCATGTTTGCTAACTAGTTTATTGTTTTGGCACGAAGTACGATGTAAGTTTTTACGCTTTAACATCTCGCATGCGTGTGAATGTTAACATGACAGTAGGCTTACCATGTGGCTAAATGCTTATATGAGAGAAACTGTTTGAATGCCTGTGGGTGGAGGTTGGATTGCTTGAGTTGGAAAAACCCGTTGAAATCCGTGTTTTAGGCTACTTGCGAGTAGCAAATTCCAAAGCCTTTTCAAAACGAACGGATATGCAATGCTTATTTCCAAATTTGGCAATCTAGTCTATACTTGTTTGCTGTGCGCATAACATAGTAATTCTAGGCTAATAACCGGAATAAGAACACGTAATGTTTTCAAAATCGGATATCACGGTTAGTAGAGGCCGGTCTTCGGACCGGGCGAAAGGGGGTGCTCATAGCTGACCTTCCCCGATCGTACCCAAGCTTCCGAGCCAAGACATTTGGTGATGACGGACACGTGGCCTTCGGCACCGAGTCAGGGTTTCCTAAATTTCCCATTTTAAAAATATTTAGGCGGCGACTCTGTATCTGGCAAAAGCAGTCCATGTTTGGCTTCTTTTCAAAAAACCTGTTTTCTCAAACGATTTGCCAGAGTTGGACTCCTTGGTTCAGATTACAAACCGTAACCAAACAAAAAGGGGAGTCCGAACCGTAGCAGTCGAGGTCCCTCGCAGGCGCTGTTACAGGATGCAAAGATGCACTTTAAAACACTTTTCAAATTTTTGCTGAAACAGGGGTCCCGCTCGAGCGTGGATTTTTTCGCTCGAGCGGACATCCAGACAAAAGAGATACGCTCAAGCGTGACTTTCCTCGCTCAAGCGGACTGCAAAAGTACTGGATGCATGAAATTCACGCTCGACGGGCTCTCAACCCCCGCTCGAGCGTGAGACACAAGTCCTCGCTCGAGCGTGCATTCCCTCGCTCAAGCGGACTGTAAACACATGCAAAGTACTGGATACACACATTTCACGCTCGAGCGGACTGCATGAACTCAGAGTGTACGCTTAAACGTAGAGTTCCCCGCTCGAGCGTGGATCCAAAATCTGGAATTTCCAGATTTGGCTCCAAGCGTGAAACTCAACATTTAAAGCATCAAATTCGATCCTTTTAGGCTAATTTTCTGGAAAACACTTTAAAACTCATAATATGACATGTTTCAAAGATCAATTTGTAAAATCAAAACCCAAAGGTAGTTCAATTGAACCTATTTCCAAACAAAACTTCAAGAACATGATGTACATGCAACATGCATGAATTTAATCAACTTCAAAGCTTCTAATACAAGAACAAATGAGTTAATCCCTCCAAAAACATACTGAATTCATGGACCAAAACTAGAATATGGACATGCATGTGAGAATTTCCATGAAATGAACCTCAAAACTCAACAATGTATACATGCATGCATGAATTCCTACTCAATTCAACATATTAAGCTAATTCATGCCTTAAATCACTAACCTTACCATGAATCATGCAAGAACAACTCAAACTCACAATTAAAAGGGTGAGTCTCCTACCTCAAGTCTCCAATTCAAGGTATAGAAGCTCAAATTTGCAATCTCTCTTCAATTTCTTCTAGTTCTCAAGCTAAATTTGATGAACTCAAGTTTTCCCCTAACTCTCCCTCTCTCTAGTCGATTTTGGCCTAGAAAAATGGCTGAGATAGTGTATCAAAATTGAAATGAACTAATGGCCTAAAGATGCCCACTCAATGGCAAAAGGGTAATAAATTCATTTAATGTAATTCAACATTATTTAATCCAATTTAATCATGCCAAATCAAATTTCAATTAAACATACCATAAAATTACATAAATTCTAATTAGGGCAAATTACAAACACCCCCTCGAGGTTTGATAAAATACAGATTTCCCATGAGGTTTGAGAAATTACAAATTGCCCCCTGAGGGTCAAATTTTCATAACAAATTAGGGAAAATTATGGGGGAATTTGTATGAAATAAAAACCTCGGGAGGCAATTTGTTATGGAAAATAAACCTCAGGGGCGGGATGTAATTTCTCAAACCTGAGGGGGGAATCTATATTTTCACCAAACCTCGAGGGGGGTGTTTGTAATTTGCCCTTCTAATTAACATGAAACACTAATCAATTTTAGATTCGGTCGCCGATAAGGCCTTCAATTTGCAGTTTAAAACATAAAACATGAACATATCATTTAGCAGTCAAACAGATAGATTCACATTTAAACTAATACACTCAATCAATCGGTTCAGAATGTCAGTCAAATCAGTTACTTAGTCATGTTCAGTCACAGTTTAGCAGTAATCAGTGGTATTATCAGTAAACATTGATGAGGGTTGTCACAGTCTCCCCTCCTTACAAAGAGTTTGGTCCTCCAAACTCAAATTACCTTCATTTTGGAAGAATATCGGATCTAGAGGGAACAGTTCAGGATATCTCTTGATCATATCGTCTTCCCTTTCCCAAGTGGCACATACGCCACCATGGTTTTGCCAATCAACTTTCACTAACGGAATTTCTTTGTTCCTTAACTTCTTGATTCGTCGGTTTACAATCTGAATAGGCCGTTCTTCATAAGTGTAGTCATCACTTAGCACTACACGGGTAGGCTCAATTACATGGAAGGGATCCCGAAGGTAATCCCTCAACATTGAAATATAGAACACGTTATGCATATGCTCCATTTCAGGAGGAAGCGCTACTTGATACGCCACCGGATTAATCTTTTCAATAATCTCGTACGGTCCGACATATCTCGGCGCTAACTTGCCTTTAACCCCAAAACGGGTCTGCCCTTTCATCGGTGTCACTTTAACAAAAACATGATCACCTACTTCGTATTCTCTGTTTCGCCTTCGGACATCCGCATAACTTTTCTGTCGGCTTTGTGCAGTTTTCAATCTCTGTTGAATCAGTTTCACTTTTTCAATAGTTTTATGTATAATCTCGGGCCCAAGCAAAGCCCATCTCCAACTTCTGCCCAGCAAATTGGAGATCGACATTTCCTGTTATACAAAGCCTCGAAAGGCGCCATACCAATGCTTGAATGAAAACTGTTGTTGTAGGCGAATTCAGCCAACGGTAAGTGGCTTTCCCAATTTCCCTGAAAATCAAGGACACACATTCTCAGTAAATCCTCCAAAGTCTGGATGGTTCTTTCTGACTAGCCATCTGTTTGAGGATGGTATGCACTACTCAGTCTCAGTTCAGTACCCAATGTTGTCTATAGGCTTTGCCAGAATCTCGATGTAAACTTCGAGTCCCTATCAGAAACAATGGACACAGACACTCCATGCAATCTAACAATCTCATCGATATAGTATAGCCAATTTGTCCGCATTATAAATTGTTTTGACAGGTAAGAAGTGAGCAGATTTAGTCAGTCTATCAACAATAACCCAAATTGAGTCCATACCTTTACTGGAGCGAGGTAAACCAACAATAAAATCCATAGTGATATGTTCCCATTTCCACTCCGGTATCGGTAAGGGTCGCAGTAAGCCTGCGGGTCGTTGATGTTCGGCTTTGACTTGTTGGCAATGAAGACATTTCGATACAAAGTCAGCAATCTCTTTCTTCATTCCCAGCCACCATAAATTCACTTTCAAGTCTTGGTACATTTTCGTATTTCCTTGATGGATAGACAATTTTGAATTGTGGCCCTCTTGCAGAATTCTTCTTTCTTTAGTTCAGAATCACTCGGTATACACAACCTTCTCTGGAATTTCGACACATTGTTCTCAAATTTGAAATCCGTCCGGCCTCGTTTAGATTCTCGTTCATCAATGATCTTTTTCAAAAGTCATCCTGTTGCTGTTTCTCTTTAATTTCCTCAATCAGTGCTGGTTGAGCAAAAATAGCGGCTAAGGTTCACCTTGTTCACGCAAAACAATTTCAACCTCAAATTTTTTCAAGGTCACATAGCAATTCTTTCTGCCCGGTGAGTAAACAGGCTAAATTTCCAACTGATTTCCGACTCAGTGCATTGGCAACGGTGTTAGCTTTCCCCAGATGGTACAAAATTTGCAAATCATAATCCTTTATCAGTTCTAACCATCTCCGCTGCCTCATGTTCAGTTCTTTCTGTGTGAAGAAGTACTTCAAACTCTTGTGGTCTGTATACACCTCACATATTGCCCCATAAAGGTAGTGACGCTAGATTTTCAATGCAAACACTACTGTAGCAAGTTCCAAATCATGGGTCGGGTAGTTCTTTTCATGCGGTCTCAGTTGTCGGGAAGCATACGCAATAACTTTACCATTCTGCATTAAAACACATCCCAAACCCTTATAAGAAGCATCACTAAATATAGTATAACCATCCGTACCTGAGGTAGGGTAAGAATCGGTGCAGTCACAAGTCGAGTCTTTAACTCTTGAAAGGCTGATTCTCTCTGATCGGTCCAGTCAAATGATATCCCTTTTGAGTCAATTGAGTCAGTGGTAGGGCAATTTTGGAGAAGTCTTTGACAAACCTTCTGTAATACCCGGCTAAGCCTAGAAAACTTCGACTTCGGTAACATTTGTCGGTCTAGGCCAATTCACTACTGCTTCAATTTTCTGCGGATCAACTGAAATTCCATCCTTACTGATTACATGTCCCAAAAACATAACATTGTCAAGCCAAAATTCACATTTTGTCAGTTTAGCATACAGTTTCTGTTCTCTTAGGGTCTGTAGGGTTCTCAAATGATGTTCATGTTCTTCCGTGCTTTTGGAATAAATCAAAATGTCATCTATGAAAACAACTACAAATTCATCAGGATGGTTTGAAAATTCTGTTCATAAGGTCCATAAATGCAGCAGGTGCATTAGTAACTCCGAAAGGCATAACAAGGAATTCGTAATGTCCATACCTCGTTCGAAAGGCAGTCTTTCAATGTCCTCTGGTTTGACTTTCAACTGGTGGCATCCAGATCTAAGGTCAATTTTAGAGAACACTTGGGCACCCTGTAACTAGTCAAATAAATCATCAATACGAGGCAATGGATATTTATTTTTCACTGTTACCTTGTTCAGTTCACGGTAGTCAATACAGAGTCTCAATGAGCCGTCTTTCTTTTTCACAAATAAGACCAGCACGCCCCACGGTGAAGTACTGGGCCTGATGAACTTCTTATCTAACAGTTCTTGCAGCTGAACTTTCAACTCTTTCAATTCAGTTGGTGCCATTCTGTAAGGAGCTTTAGATACTGGCTGTGTACCCGGAATCACATCAATGGTGAATTCAATCTCCCTATCAATCAAATCCCCTGGCAAATCATCTGGAAAAACATCTGGGAATTCTCTGACTATAGGAATACTGTTCACATCAGTTTTAGCATCAGTAGGTACAGTCAATACACAACACAGATACCCTTTACACCCCTTTTTAATCAGCTTAAAAGCTTTCATGATGAAATCAGATACGGGGAGGTACTACTCCAACTCCGTTAAACAAAATTCAGGCAGTCCAGGTGGACGGAAAACAACTTGTTTTGTTACACAGTCTATGGTAGCATGATATTTTGTTAACCAGTCCATTCCCAATATCACATCAAAGTGATCAATATTCAGAGGCAGTAAATCAATATACAAATGAACATCCCCAATAATTTCACATGCAGGGTACATATAAGCACAAGTCATAGATCCTCAAGGTGAAGATATAGCTAACAGATAGTTCATAGGTTCCAGTGGTCTATTTAATTTTCGCGAAAAATGCGATACATATGAATGTGTAGACCCCGAATCAATCAGAACATAAGCATTTTGAGTACAGATTGAGAGTATACCTGACACAACGGTCTCGGTATTCTGTACATCTCCCGGTACGAGTGCGAACACTCGGCCTTGCCTCATAGGCTCTTTTCCAGTAGCTTTGGGATTAGGTTTTGGTGCAACAGTTGATGCTGCGGTGCTGGCTGCAGCTTTACTATTGCCCTGAGGAGCAGAAGGGCAATCTTTGACCATGTGGCCCACCTTGCCACACCTGTAACAAGCACCAGATATTTTATAGCAAACCCCTTTATGTTTCTTACCACATTTAGAACAGGGCGGTATAGAACCACTTCCCTTACTTGAATTGGTTGTTGACCCTGTATTTTGCTTTTTATTCAATGAACTGTTCCAGCCTTTCTTAAACTTGAAGCCTCGTCTGGTGTTTCAGTGCCTCGATGTTCGACTCAGCCATTATTGCTCGGTCAAGAACATCTACATATTTCAGTAGTTTCAGAACATTGATTTTGTCAAGGATTTCAACATTAAGGCTGCCTTCAAACTTCCTGACCTTTTTGTAATCGGTATCCACCATGTGTGGTGCATATCTGGCGAGTTCAGTGAATTCCGATTCGTACTCAGCTACGGACATAGTGCCTTGTTTCAGTTGTTCAAATTCAGTCACTTTTCGGTCCCTGACACACTGTGGAAAGTATTTCTCAAAGAAGGCTCTTAAACTGAGCCCAAGTCATAAGTGTCGGTGTCACGGACAAGCATCCACCACCTTCTGGCCTCTTCTTTGCAAAGTAAGGTAGCCAGTAGCACTTTGTGCTTCAGAACACGGAAATACCAACAATTTCTCTGTTCTAGCACCCATGCTTCGGCCTTTAATGGTTCAGGCCTCCTAAAGGATGGTGGTTTCATTTTACTGAACTTCTGTGTTAGAGCAATTATATCATCATTCACATTCGGTTCCGGTGTACCGGAGGAGGTGGGGGCTGTTGGTTTGTTGTTGCCTTAAGGCCTCAGTTAGCAGTTCAACTGTTCTTTCTAGCCTTGCCATTCTGGCCTCAGATGATTCAGATTCATCAGCATTTCTTGTGTTATCCATTTCACTATAGACAATTATGGCAATTATAAACATAGAGTTGCATACTTAACATATTAACACATTAGCACATATATTCATGTCATGGCCACACACACTTTTTCAATGTTCATGCAATGCCCTATTCACTTTTCTAGGACATCCTATAGCTCATTTGGACACGTGTGTGCGGTATAACTCGTGGTTTGATATCGCTCTGATACCACCCTATCACGACCCAAACCCGCCCCTATGGGTTTAGCACCGTAACCGGCCAGTAATCCGTGATTACCGAAGGCCTGCTTAATAGTAATAACAGTAATACAGAGTACAGGGGCTGGCAGAAGCCAAAACAGTTAAAAGATGTCCAATGAGCTGTGACAGTCTGTATGCAAAAAAGACTTTTCATACACATTCACATTCGAACAAAAGCAGTATGTACATACATCATATACAGGCATTCAGGTTAGGGACCAAATCCCTACCATAACAGTACAGTACAAGTCTATACAGTATTACAAAACAGAGACAGAAGGGTGAACTAACACCCCAAAAGCCTAGCTTTAAACACACTTGGAACCTCGTAGTGAGACACGTTGGTTGGCTTGACAAAAAAGGAGTTTAACCCAACGCTCCTAGCTCCGATCCGGTGCCTGGACACCTACATATATATATAAACAGTGAGCTAAAGCCCAGTGAATAACATATGCGTAAAGAGGTTAAGAATGAATGTCCTTTCAGTATTTAAAACAGTCAGTTATAACAGTATATCAGTCATTCAGTCATAGCAGTCATATGTGGTACATCCCATAGCAAAACAGTATAGTAGGTCTTAACAGACTGAACAGTCAGTTGATGGCCATCATATCAGTAAACAGTAGTGGTTCCAACATGGGAACCGACGGAGAGCTCTGTAACAGTAGCAGTAACAGTAAATTGCTATGGATGCCACGAATACAGTTCGCAAATAGAACAAACATTCATTCAGTAAGAAATATCATTTCAGAAAGCAGTATAGTTGGTTATTCAGAAAATATTCATGATTGAATATATCTTTACAACATTGTTACTCACAGAATTCTGGGCTACAGATAGGCTAGTGAGCGTCCTCGGATGCCAACCCTACACAGTTACAGGATAAACACACAATGAGTTGCACGTTTGGGAAACAATAACTTAGTCCCTATCTTGACTCGGTGTGGTTCTGTCACGACCTAAACCCGACCCTATAGGTTTAGCATCGTAACCGGCCAGTAATCCTTGGATTACCGAAGGCCTCTGAACAGATAAGCATATGATAAGGGGCTAGCGGAAGCAATATATAAAAATTATACTTGTCCAATGAGCTGTGTTGACTTATATGAAATAGAATATTTTAAAACTTTATATACCCAACCATAGTCAACCATACATTATATTATACCACACACATTACAGTATCTCAAGTACAACCAACCTAATTAGATTAAGTCTCATATATATACAGAACTAATCAGAACTTAAACCCAAGACACTTCGGGAACCTCCACGTGAGGCACAAAGGCTGGCTGACAACAGAACAGAACTCTAGGCAAAAGCCTTCGGGCTCGAACTCCAGAATACTCACCTATATACATATATATACAAACAGTGAGCTAAAGCCCAGTGAATAACATTAAGGTAAAGGGGTTAGTGAACGAATGCCGAACATTTCATACGTATAAAACAGATCATAGCATAATCATAGTCATCTCATATCAGAACATAGTAATGGCATATCCCATAGAACATATCGAACATATCACATAACGTCTTCCGACTAGAGTAACCGGTCCCGGACACCGATTAAACACATATCACCACAATGAAGTGGCTAACGAGATCTCGTAAATGTCATGGACCCGCATTTTCATGCCGTCCCCCATGACTTGGGACTATCTATGGATACCATAATAGATTTCAAACTTGGAATGTTCGTTCACAAAAACATATATCATTTCAGAAATCATAGCATATCTTATCTCATTTGGAACATAGTTTCATATAAACATATCTTTACGATAACGTTACTCACAGTGGTTCCGTAGGTGGTCAATCAATTCTCGGACGTTGACCTACAATCACAAAAGCACATAACACAACGTATCTTATCATTACACATTCAAGTGGCCAACACGGCTTAGCTTACATTACGTTGGTTCATGTTCATTCTTATCACATAGTTTAGAAACACACACACCCTTGCATTCTCTTAACTTAACACATTCATTCATTAGTGTGTTTCTAACCCATAACCTCATTACTATAGCTTAATTAAGGCTTAGGAATGCCTAGGATGCAATGAGGATGTCAAAACATGCCTTGGAACACTTAGGCAAAATTTCAGAATTTTAGGCCCTCGCTTGAGCGTATGTTTCTTCGCTCGAGCGGACATGCAGAAATGAAACTCCGCTCGAGCGTATACTTCCTCGCTCGAGCGGACATGCAAAACAATGTGAACTGTCGCTCGAGCTCATATACCTTCGCTCGAGCGATCTGCAAATGGTGTGAAACTTCTGGGAGCTCGCAATTCACGCTCGAGCGTACTTTTGGTCGCTCGAGCGGAGTGCACGCTCGCAGAGTGGTCGCTCGAGCGAGAAATCCTTCGCTCGAGCGTAGATGCAATTTCTGGAATTCCCAAATTGCATCTCCAAGTTCAAAACTCGAGTTTAACCATCCAAAATACCTCTCTTGGGCCCCAAAACTTGGAATAACAAAGTAAACTTATAAAACATGAAGAATTATGGATCATTTCATAAAATCAAGGCCCAAGGGTTTGTTAAAAACTCACATTTTCAACTTAAATCATGAAGAATGTTTATGAACACAACATGCAAGGATTTCTTTGAATTCAAACCCTCCAAAACATAATTAAACTTGATAATTTGATGGAAAACACGATGAACTCATGGATTAAAGCAATAATATGGACATGCATGCGAGAATCTCCATGAAAACAACTTGAAACTTCATGATATGCACATGCATGCATGATTTAGCTCACTATTCAACTCCTCCCACTGAAATCTTGACTTTAAACCTCAAATCTTCATGCACCATGCAAGATAACACTGAAATACATAAATGGAGGGATGAATATTCTACCTTAGGTCTTCAATTCAAAGTCTAGAGGCTCAATTTTGTAGAACTCCTTCAATTTCTCCAAGTCTCCAAGCCAATTCTCAAGAACTCAAGATTTTCTCCTACTCTTTCTCTCTCTAGTCGGTTGTAACTCTCAAAATGGGCTGATGAAAAGTTTTGTTTCAATGTAAGAAGGCTCAATGTGTTTATGTATGAAGTGGGCCACTAGGGTGGCAAAAAGGTGAATAAGTCCAACTCTAGACATTTAACTTAATTAATCTAATTTAGTCGTATCAAATCACATTTTACTTAAATATACCGTTAAATCACATAATTCCTAATGATCATTAAACACTAATCGATTTCAGATTCGACCGCCGATAAGGCCTTCAATTTACAATTTAAACCATAAAATATGAATAGATAATTTAACGGTCAACAGATAGACAGCCAGATATTATGCAATTAACACATTAATCCCGTTATTCATTTCATCCACTTGATTAACTTCCTTAATTACTGATTAGTGGCTAGTTACGGATCGGGGTTATTACAATCTTCCCCCCTTAAAAGAGTTTGGTCCCCAAACTCGAGTTAACATATGCCAAAAGAAATAATGTTCACTACCTTGTAACTTCAACTTTTAACAGAACAGAAGCATAATCATGCTCATAATCCAATTTCAACCTTAACTGTGTACAGAGACAGAATCATAAATCATATATAGAAGTTAGGGTTCGTATTAATACAGAGTCTTATACACATTCAGATTTCAGTCTAGAACAGATTCAGATACATGTTTATTTTCATATTCTTGCCCAGATCATACATGGATGTCACATTTCTTGCTTAAGCATACATGGTGCATTCATTAGCACTAACAGAGCAGAACAGAACGCATAAGCGTAACAGAACAGAACGCATAAGCGTAACAGAACAGATACTGATTCGTATACATATTCATAATCATATGCATATTCAAACTTTGCATATAATCATACGTGGTACACCCTTTAGCCATCAAATTCATTTGGTCCTGAGACCCACATACATAGCCATGGTATTGTTACCCCCAGGCAAGGGCCATCGGCCACGGTATTCTTACCCCCCGGGCGAGAGCCATCGGCCACGGTATTCTTACCCCCGGGCGAGGGCCATAGGAACTAAGGTGCCACAAAACTTTTTAGAAAATTGGACATTCATTCAGTATGCAACATATAACATTTCAGAAAGCAAAATTATTTCATGACATAGAACATAAATATAGTTGCACACAACTTTACTACATTATTACACACACTACTTATATCAAACACTTATCGGGGTTATAGATTGCACTGGTCTCATTTTCATAAGTAATTTCCCCCGTTAAGTTACAGAGATTCGATTTATTCATTTTCAAGTCGATCATTCAGTCTTTGTTCAATTCGGTTTCCAATTCGGTATTTCATCACAGTTAGACCGGGTCATTCTGAAGTAATCTTTCATACACCATTCATCAGTCTCAGTTTTCACAGATTCAATCATACTGTGTGTCAATACAGAAGCAGTCATACTGATTACATATACCCCTGGACAGTCAGAGTTTACAATCAAACCAGTCTGTTGTTAACAAATTCCATTAGTTTTAAAATACAGTAACCCAGAAGTAATCATTCTCTTTGCCAAACAAATTCAAAGTCGTGACGGTAATTCCAGCGCGATTAAACACATGTCATTATACTGTATTCCCATATCTCCCAAGCATAGGTTCCCAGATTCCACAATCACATAGTCTGTTATTAACGGTTCACATTCTTCCTAAGTATTCAAGATCGATTCAATTTTTCATTCGGTTAGTTCTCCTAGCAACACAGCTTTGTCATTCAATCATAAGTAGTTCACAATCCCCTATAGTGTAATAATATCAGATAACGGCTTTCAATAAGGGTCTCCTCAGATCAAATTAATAAAGGTTCTACCCGGTCATCTCAAATGAAGTTCTACCCAGTCATATCAAATAACAGTTCAAAGCGTGAGTCATCAAACAGAAGTTCTATCAGTCAAACAAAGGTCTCATCAAACTACAGTTCTATCAAATTAGATCAGGTAAAGGTTCTTTCCTTATCACTCCCCGACGAGGTACATCAATTCTATAGTTCATACTCCATTCGCTTAGGTGTATAGTCAGTAGTTTTACAGTTGTTCTAAGTTCCTCGGTTCTCAAATCGTAGCAGAGTTATGTATCACAGTAGTTCATATCGAAGAGTTAGGTCATATACAGTGTTACATTTCCACGTGAGTTCACATGTGGGTGCACAGGTATGTAGTTGTTCATATCAAAAGTAAACATCACAGTCAATAGAACAATTTCCCAACTGAGTTCATGTAAGCATAAGGTACACAATAGCAGATCGTTATACAGAAGTTTCAGATTGGTCATACAGTCATTAAAGCATAGGCTCACTGGTCTAGTCAACAGTCTAGTCAATGTTCAACAATCACAGTCCACCGTTCAAAGGTCATCAACAAATAATCACATCGATCATTTTGAGCAAAGACATAGTCATATATGTACATGTCCAGAGTCTAACAACCTTCCCAATACAGATGCACGAGTTCTATATACAGATAAACACAAATAGTTCCTCCAGATATGATAATTAAGGCAACAAGTCATAAGTCTACTCAGTCCAGATACAATGTAATTAGCCGACATTCCATGCAAAGGTCTAGATATATATATGAGTTCAAACATGTTCCATATACAGTCAATACTAATGTGTCTCCATATTTAGCAGTTCACGTATGGTTCAACAGATCAGTTATGATAGTTCATATCAACCAGTAGGTCTTAAAGTGTTCATTAACCACAGTTCAATCCCATCAGTTCTAATGGTCTCACAAGCAAGGACATATATACATATACAGATACGAGTCTAAGATCAATTATCGTTTAGGCATTCGTTCACAAAGTCATAAGCAGAAGTTCATTCTTCCCAACTGACATAGATTCTCAATTTCAGCAATTCCCTACGTGACTGATTCATATATACAATACGAGATCACGGGTCTAATCATTCGATGATGTCAGTCGATACATAACGGTTCAATTCTAGTCATGGTCATACAGATTTCCCAGTTGCAGTCAATCATAATGCGTTCCACGTTCAACAGTTCTAGCATAGTTCAAAAGGTTACACTTAACAGTTCATATTAAATTTTCACAATACAGTACAAAGGTTTAACCCGACAAATTCCCACTGTTCACAAGTTCCAATAATTTCCAAGGCACAGGTGGTTCGTTCAGTTCACAAGGTTCAATTATCATGGGTTCATAATTCTAACAATTCAAATTACCCAATTAACACGTCCACAATCTATATCATATCAAACTAAGAAACATATGATTCACACACAAATTCCCATAAAATAATTACACATGGTTAGGGTAATACATGCGTTAGTCATTTTAGTGTTCTGAACATTTTCTGGAACTAGGGTGTAGATTTAGGCTTATTTGTTATTCGGATGAGTTAGCGAGCAAGATTTAGCCAAGTGTCCTTTCTGACCACATCTAAAACAAGCTCCTGACAGACGGCGACAAGTGCCCCAATGTTGTTTCCCACATTCTCTACAGACAGGTATATCTTTGTTCACATTACTCCCCCGACTTTCTTTGTTCACAGTTATTGCCCCGAATTTTTCAGTTGTAGAGGTCATCGAATTACCAGTCATTTCAACTTTTTGTTTCTTCTGTTTCATTCTTTCTGATTCAGTTGATTTGGATATTTTCAAATCTGTTATGTTTGCTTCGAACATTAAGGCCCTATCAAGAACATCCACGTACTTTGGTAATTTTAAGACACCAACTCGGTCATACACATCTAAGTCAAGCCCACCTTCAAATTTCTTAGCCTTTTTGTAGTCGGTGTCAATCATATGGGGTGCATATCGGGCTAACTCAGTAAATTTTGTTTCATATTCGGCCACAGTCATTTTGCCTTGTTTTAGTTGTATAAATTCAAATACTTTCCTATCCCGGATGCATTGGGGAAAATATTTTTCGAAGAAAGCTTCTTTAAATCTATCCCATGTCACACCCTCATTATCATTTCGCACTAACATCCACCATCTCCTAGCTTCTTCTTTAAGTGTGAATGTTGCCAACAAAACTTTTTGTGCCTCAGTACACGGGAATACCTCAAATATTTTCTCAGTTTCTAAAACCCAAGCCTCGGCTTTTAACGGTTCAATACCCCCCAGAAATTCAGGTGGTTTCATCTTATTGTATTTCTGTGTCAGTGTTATCATATCATAACTAACTGGTTCAGGTACACATGTTTGCCCTTGTTGTTGTTGTTTCAGATTCTCAGTTAAGGCTTCAACCATTTCCTCTAACCGGCTAATTCTAGCGTCAGAAGGTTCAGATTCGCCTACGTTCCTTGTCCTTTCCATTGATCTACACATAAATAAGGTAACCATTAACACAGGGAAAGTCCTCACTGATTTCACATTTCATTCACATTTCATTTCATATCAGACGTGTTTACACTTCTGGTTCAATTCAGATACGATCACGTGATCCTTACTTTTATATGTTCATGTTCATATAGATTTCACTTTCGGTATTAAGATTAACGTTGCCTGGTATTCCACTTAACTCATGGACTCATTTCTTTTCATTTTCAGTTCAAATATGTTCATACGCTTACACATGACAATGCAATGTCTCTATTTCATTTCTAGGACATCCTATAGCTCATATGGACACGTGTGTGTGGTATAACTCGTGCTCTGATACCACTCTGTCACGACCCAAACCCGCCCCTATAGGTTTAGCATCGTAACCGGCCAGTAATCCTTGGATTACCGAAGGCCTCTGAACAGATAAGCATATGATAAGGGGCTAGCGGAAGCAATATACAAAAATTATACTTGTCCAATGAGCTGTGTTGACTTATATGAAACAGAATATTTTAAAACTTTATATACCCAACCATAGTCAACCATACATTATATTATACCACACACATTACAGTATCTTAAGTACAGCCAACCTAATTAGATTAAGTCTCATATATATACAGAACTAATCAGAACTTAAACCCAAGACACTTCGGGAACCTCCACGTGAGGCACAAAGGCTGGCTGACAACAGAACAGAACTCCAGGCAAAAGCCTTCGGGCTCGAACTCCAGAATGCTCACCTATATACATATATATACAAACAGTGAGCTAAAGCCCAGTGAATAACATTAAGGTAAAGGGGTTAGTGAACGAATGCCGAACATTTCATACGTATAAAACAGATCATAGCATAATCATAGTCATCTCATATCAGAACATAATAATGGCATATCCCATAGAACATATCGAACATATCACATAACGTCTTCCGACTAGAGTAACCGGTCCCGGACACCGATTAAACACATATCACCACAATGAAGTGGCTAACGAGATCTCGTAAATGTCATGGACCCACATTTTCATGCCGTCCCCCATGACTTGGGACTATCTATGGATGCCATAATAGATTTCAAGCTTGGAATGTTCGTTCACAAAAACATATATCATTTCAGAAATCATAGCATATCTTATCTCATTTGGAACATAGTTTCATATAAACGTATCTTTACGATAACGTTACTCACAGTGGTTCCGTAGGTGGTCAATCAATTCTCGGACGTTGACCTACAATCACAAAAGCACATAACACAACGTATCTTATCATTACACATTCAAGTGGCCAACACGGCTTAGCTTACATTACGTTGGTTCATGTTCATTCTTATCACATAGTTTAGAACACACACACACCCTTGCATTCTCTTAACTTAACACATTCATTCATTAGTGTGTTTCTAACCCATAACCTCATTACTATAGCTTAATTAAGGCTTAGGAATGCCTAGGATGCAATGAGGATGTCAAAACATGCCTTGGAACACTTAGGCAAAATTTCAGAATTTTAGGCCCTCGCTCGAGCGTATGTTTCTTCGCTCGAGCGGACATGCAGAAATGAAACTCCGCTCGAGCGTATACTTCCTCACTCGAGCGGACATGCAAAACAATGTGAACTGTCGCTCGAGCGCACATACCTTCGCTCGAGCGATCTGCAAATGGTGTGCAACTTCTGGGAGCTCGCAATTCACGCTCGAGCGGACTTTTGGTCGCTCGAGCGGAGTGCACGCTCGCAGAGTGGTCGCTCGAGCGAGAAATCCTTCGCTCGAGCGTAGATGCAATTTCTGGAATTCCCAGATTGCATCTCCAAGTTCAAAACTCGAGTTTAACCATCCAAAATACCTCTCTTGGGCCCCAAAACTTGGAATAACAAAGTAAACTTGTAAAACATGAAGAATTATGGATCATTTCATAAAATCAGGGCCCAAGGGTTTGTTAAAAAATCACATTTTCAATTTAAATCATGAAGAATGTTTATGAACACAACATGCAAGGATTTCTTTGAATTCAAACCCTCCAAAACATAATTAAACTTGATAATTTGATGGAAAACACGATGAACTCATGGATTAAAGCAATAATATGGACATGCATGCGAGAATCTCCATGAAAACAACTTGAAACTTCATGATATGCACATGCATGCATGATTTAGCTCACTATTCAACTCCTCCCACTTAAATCTTGACTTTAAACCTCAAATCTTCATGCACCATGCAAGATAACACTGAAATACATAAATTGAGGGATGAATATTCTACCTTAGGTCTTCAATTCAAAGTCTAGAGGCTTAATTTTGTAGAACTCCTTCAATTTCTCCAAGTCTCCAAGCCAATTCTCAAGAACTCAAGATTTTCTCCTACTCTCTCTCTCTCTAGTCGGTTGTAACTCTCAAAATGGGCTGATGAAAAGTTTTGTTTCAATGTAAGAAGGCTCAATGTATTTATGTATGAAGTGGGCCACTAGGGTGGCAAAAAGGTGAATAAGTCCAACTCTAGACATTTAACTTAATTAATCTAATTTAGTCGTACCAAATCACATTTTACTTAAATATACCGTTAAATCACATAATTCCTAATGATCATTAAACACTAATCGATTTCAGATTCGACCGCCGATAAGGCCTTCAATTTACAGTTTAAACCATAAAATATGAATAGATAATTTAACGGTCAACAGATAGACAGCCAGATATTATGCAATTAACACATTAATACCGTTATTCATTTCATCCACTCGATTAACTTCCTTAATTATTGATTAGTGGCTAGTTACGGATCGGGGTTATTACAGGTTCTATAGCATTATCCTCATTAAGATGCCTTAAACTAGGCCTAGGAATGCCTAGGATGGAATGCGGATGCAAAGATGCACTTTAAAACACTTTTCAAATTTTTGCTGAAACAGGGGTCCCGCTCGAGTGTGGATTTTTCCGCTCGAGCGGACATGCAGACAAAAGAGATACGCTCGAGCGTGACTTTTCTTGCTCGAGCGGACTGCAAAAGTACTGGATGCATGAAATTCACGCTCGACGGGCGCTCGACCCCCGCTCGAGCGTGAGACACAAGTCCTCGCTCGAGCGGACTATAAACACATACAAAGTACTGAATACACACATTTCACGCTCGAGAGTTACTTTCCCCGCTCGAGCGGACTGCATGAACTCAGAGTGTACGCTCAAGCGTGGAGTTCCCCGCTCGAGCGTGGATCCAAAATCTGGAATTTCCAGATTTGTCTCCAAGCATGAAACTCAACATTTGAAGCATCAAATTCGATCATTTTAGGCTAATTTTCTGGAAAACACTTTAAAACTCATAATATGACTTGTTTCAAAGATCAATTTGTAAAATCAAAGCCCAAAGGTAGTTCAATTGAACCCATTTCCAAACAAAACTTCAAGAACATGATGTACATGCAACATGCATGAATTTAATCAACTTCAAAGCTTCTAATACAAGAACAAATGAGTCAATCCCTCCAAAAACATGCTGAATTCATGGACCAAAGCTAGAATATGGACATGCATGTGAGAATTTCCATGAAATCAACCTCAAAACTCAACAATGTATACATGCATGCATGAATTCCTACTCAATTCAACATATTAAGCTAATTCATGCCTTAAATCACTAACCTTACCATGAATCATGCAAGAACAACTCAAACTCACAATTAAAAGGGTGAGTCTCCTACCTCAAGTCTCCAATTCAAGGTATAGAAGCTCAAATTTGCAATTTCTCTTCAATTTCTTCTAGTTCTCAAGCTAAATTTGATGAACTCAAGTTTTCCCCTAACTCTCCCTCTCTCTAGTCGGTTTTGGCCTAGAAAAATGGCTGAGATAGTGTATCAAAATTGAAATGAACTAATGGCCTAAAGATGCCCACTCAATGGCAAAAGGGTAATAAACTCATTTAATGTAATTCAACATTATTTAATCCAATTTAATCATACCAAATCAAATTTCAATTAAACATACCATAAAATCACATAAATTCTAATTAACATGAAACACTAATCAATTTCAAATTCGGCCGCCGATAAGGCCTTCAATTTGCAGTTTAAAACATCAAACATGAACAGATCATTTAGTAGTCAAACAGATAGATTCGCATTTAAACTAATACACTCAATCAATCGGTTCAGAATGTCAGTCAAATCAGTTACTTAGTCATGTTCAGTCACAGTTTAGCAGTAATCAGTGGTATTATCAGTAAACAGTGGTGAGGGTTGTCACATAATAATAACAAGAATAATAAAATAAATATATGGAATATGAATAATAATGATAATAATCGTAGGAAATAGTAATATTAATAATAAGCATACTAAATAGGATAAGGCCAACATCAATTAAGTAACAATTAATTAAGTAGATTGTAAATTTCTCCAGGGGAGAAGGATGTTATGCCACATGTGCCATCTACTTCTTAAGGGGAGTGAGTCACCAATTTGAGGTATCATTCATCACCCAGGGGCTTATATATATAAGAGGGTGGGGGGCTGTGAATTGAGTAAAGGAACGAGGGGAAAAGAATAGAAAAAAAAAAAGAGAGACAGAAAGGAGGAAGAAAATAGTCTCGAGAAGCCAGCATGAATAGGGGGGAAATAGTATGAATTAATATTCAAGTGAGTTATATTATACTTTGAGTCACCATAATATATTTTACGTATGTTTTGGGTTACCATAAATTATTTCATGCAATTTATGTTTTATAATAATATTTTGATTACGTTAATTATTTTCTGAATTTTATTTGCTTAAATTGAAACCCATGAATATATTTGTTTAACTTTTAGAAATTATTTGACAATGGTTTTATAAACAATTATATTTTGTAAGTACCACCACTGGAGTCCCATGCCTTGGGGGACTTAAATAACCGTTAGCCTCTATTTGGCCACTTTGTGGTCCTCTGTTTGTCATGGATTCATTGACCTCTGTTCTGATTGTTACTTTTGTGACATCTGTTCTGTTTTGTTCTGTACTGTGGTTATGGTTATTTATTTACATAATTTTCGTATTTCAGTTTCTGCCACTTTGAATAATTTGTTTATTCAAATTAAGTTATGTAAATGTTTTAGTTAACTATCCATGGTTATTTCGTGTTCCCTATACTCGTGGCATAATATTTCCCACTCTGCTATGTGTTTATAGCTGTTACCCTTTCAGATGACGAGATGTAAGGAAGACCAATAACCTCATGTAGTGAAACCTGAACAAGAATTGATGATAATCCATTATTTTGTTTTTTTCCCTTTTCTTCCTTTTATTTTATTTTTATTAAGGGCTGATCACTGCATAATAAATAAATAAATAAATAAAAGCCCTATAGATGTACTTTCTTTTATCAAAATAGTTGAATGAAGTAATTTTTTGTTTAATTGTTTTCTTACTTCCATTTTGCCTCTGCCTGCACCATTTAATTTATTAAATTTAGAATTAATTAGTAAGTTACGATTCCAGCCCTAAGCCCCTGGGGTTGGGTCATGATAAGGTGGTATCAGAGCAATGGTTTTAAAAAGATAAATATTTACCTGTGACGTTAGTCCCTTTCTGTAAAATCTCATGTTTATTCTGGTGATGTAGGAATGTCCGAGATTAACCTTGATGTGGCATTTTGGGAGGAGCTTGGGGCTATCAATTTGGATGATATTTTAGCAGAACATCCCGTCCCCGTCTCACCGGAAAGATGAGGAGACTTAGAGAATATAGTTAGGAGACTACACCCCGGCCTTGCCCAATTGATGGGTCGGCCAATTTATATACGGACTGATCCTACTGATGTACCATACTTACTGTGGAGGCAGAGCCGTGCCTATACGCGCGGATGATTTCTTGGACCCACCCGTGTCCTCGGCCTTGCCCCAGGCTATGACCGCCCACACTACATCGTCGGCCCTTTGCCTCTATATTTTGTGGCAAGAAGGGGAAATGTGTACCCCGAGGACTATATCTTCACCAATGTCCCTAACCCATTGGAGATTATTAATATTCAAAATGTTGACTTTAGTAATGACTTGTCATATAGCGAGACACCCGGCTAGATTGTTGATCGAGCGTTTTTGGGATACATACAATCTGTCTCCATTTTCATATTCCAGGCAGCATGGATGTGTTTTGGTGTGGTCCAGTTAGGATAGGAATTTGAGCCTTTTATGCAACACTACTTCCCGTGGTTGTTTGACTCGTTTGACCCACCACTCTAGATTTGGTAGAAGAAAGCCTTTTTTGTATGCTAACCATGATGTGTTCTAATCCCTTTTTTTGTTATTTTTTTTTTTGTACCACAGGGATGAGACACAAACATATTTTGACTTTTGAACAAAGATGTAATATTAATTGTAAAAATAGTATGTTGATATTTTATATAGATTGCGTTATATATGCTTATATATATGCTTCATTATGGATATAATGCCTCGTTTATTTTTTTATAGAATGGCTAATAATGGTAACGGAGGCGAGTCATCAATCAGTGGCACTGAATCAATGGAAAGAATCATGGAAAGTGCGGTTACTAGCTTTTTGCAAGCCTTGCAGACTAACATCGACAATGGGATGCTAGAACGACGAGAAGAGCTGGTTACCATAAAATAGTTCCAGGATCTGAAACCCACCACATTTACTGACGGTCCAGACTCAATGGTAGCAGACGCTTGGGTTAAAGACATGGAAAAGATTTTTCGCACCCTACTCTGCACCGAAAGACAAAAGGTTACTTTCGTCACTTTCACCTTTAAAGATAATGCACAGGAATGGTGGTTTCTCACTCTGGAGAAAGAATAAATTGCGACTTGGGCAAGATTCTTGGAAGTATTTTATGAAAATACTCCCAGATTCGTTTGCGGGAATAGAAGGCGTCAAAATTCATACATCTAAAACAAAACCATGATGGTGGCCGAATACGAGAGCAAGTTCACACAATTTACTTGATTTGCGACCTATATCATCCCCACCGAAGCTCGAAAAGTAAAGAAATTTGAAGCAAGATTGGATGCTAAAATCAAAGATAGACTTGAGGTGTTGAAACTACCAACCTATGCGAAAGTGGTAGACCGAGCGTACATTGCAAAAAAATGAATTAAAGCCTCCCGTTCCGGGGAACCAAGCCAAAAAAACGATTCTGGGAAAGAGACAACAGAAGATCCGGTGTTGCACCTTCCAAGATGGTGAATATAGGCACAACCAGCTCAGGTAATCAAGGTTCTACTAACCCCAGAGGTGGCACCATTCCAACTTGCCCTACGTGTGGAAGGGCTCATTAGAGACAATGCCATCGAGATACGGGAGCATGCTTTAAATGCGGTCAGGTTGGCCACTTGTTGAAGGATTGTCCAAAACTGACCAATCCTACAGCCAGCCCCTTGGACCAATCAGAAAACCCGCAGGACCTGAAGGAGAGAGGAAGGACGAAAAACGCCAAGGAAGGGCTTTTGCCTTGGTACCTGGAAAACTAGAAGTTACCAAAAACGTTGTGTCAGATACATTTCTGTCTGTGGTCATTTAGCTCGTGTTCTCATTAATTCGGGTTCAACTCATTCTTTTGTTGCACCACCCTTTGCTACTAGGCTGGCATTAACACACAAACCCTTAGGATATATATTGTCTGTGTCTTTTCCTTTTAGTAATTCTGCCTGTAGTACTGATGTTTACAGATCATGTACTATATTCTTAAAAGGCAAAACCTTATACGTAGACTTGATTCCCCTCCGTATTGGAAACTTTGATGTGATCTTAGGGATGGAATGGCTGACTGCCAATGACGCCTCTATTGATTGTAAAGCCAAAAAGGTCTCCCTCCGACTACCAAACCAACCCGAGCTTGTCTTTGATGGGACTGGAGTTTCCAACCCTCCCTGTATTATATCCTCCATGACAACCCAACGACTTCTAAGAAAGGATTATTGTAGTTATATTTGTTATGTGATTGATACATAAAAAGAGGTCCCCACCATTGATGTAATCCCCGTGGTTCGAGAATTCCCTGATATTTTTCTTGAAGATCTACCTGATACCCCAGTTGATCGAGAAATCAAATTTACCATTGAAACTCAACCTGGTACCCAACCAATATCAAAAGTCCCTTACCGTATGTCAATGGCAGAATTGAAAGAACTGAAGACTCAACTCCATGAACTACTAGACAAAGGCTTCATTCGACCTAGTACCTCACCCTGGAGAGCTCCAGTATTGTTTGTAAAGAAAAAGGATGGCACGATGAGATTATGCATCGATTATCGGGAGCTGAACAAGGTCACCATCAAGAATCGGTACCCTCTGCCACGAATCGATGACTTGTTCGATCAACATCAAGGCACCCAAGTATTTTAAAAAATCGACTTGCGATCTGGCTATCACCAACTAAAAGTCAAAACGGAAAGCATCGAAAAGATTACCTTTAGAACCCGTTACGGGCACTACAAGTTTCTTGTCATGCCTTTTAGCATCACAAATGCTCCAGCAGTTTTCATGGACCTCATGAACCGAGTGTTCAAACCCTATCTTGATGAGTTCGTCATCGTCTTCATTGACGACATCCTCATATACTCTAAGTCACTAAAAGACCATGAGCAGCACTTGCGAACGGTTCTACAAACACTACGTGATCACAAACTTTATGCCAAGTTGAAGAAATGCGAATTTTGGATCACCAGTGTACACTTCCTCGGTCACGTTATTAACAAAGATGGCATCTCGGTTAACCTCCAAAAAGTTGCAGCAATCGTGGACTGGCCATGACCTACTAATTAATGTGTCAGAAATTCAAAATTTCTTGGGTCTAGCTGGCTATTATCGACGCTTCATGCAAAATTTCTCAAAGATAGCATCACCCTTGACCCAACTAACTTAGAAGAACACACCCTTTGAATGGACTGACAAATAGGAGCATTGCTTTCAAGAATTAAAAAGTCGACTTGTGTCAGCTCCTATACTAGCACTCCCTACAGGAGTAGATGGGTTCATAATTTATAGTGATGCCTCGTACAATGGTTTGGGTTGTGTTCTTGTGCAAAATGGAAAAGTCATTGCTTCTGCTTCACGCCAACTAAAGACTCATGAGAAAAACTACCCAACTCATGATCTAGAATTAGTTACGGTGATCTTCGCCTCAAGATCTGGCGTCGTTATCTCTACGGTGTAACTTGCGAAATTTACACTAATCACTAGAGTCTTAAATATCTGTTCACACAGAAGGAACTGAATATGAGGCAAGGACGGTGGCTAGAATTTATGAAAGACTACGATGTAGAAATCCATCACCATCCAGGCAAAGCTAACGTGGTGGTAGACGCACTAAGCCGAGAGACGACTAGAAGTTTGGTATGTACTCTCGTTTCCCGCAAGATCAATGGATTGCTCGCCAACATAACCGTGGAACCTACCTTGATTAAAGAAATTAGAGCACGTCAATGTGAAGATAACCTTTTGAAGAAAAAATACAAGGAGCAACGAAGTACGCCTGATCCTAATTTCACTCTACACAATGGGATGCTAAAATTTTGAAATCGAATTTGCGTACCCGACATTCCGGAACTCAAGAAGAAAATATTGATGGAAGCCCATAGCTCAAGATTTGCAATCCACCCTGGCAACACAAAGATGTACCATGATCTGAAAAAACACTACTGGTGGACAAGAATGAAAAGAGACGTAGTAAGCCATGTCTCCAAATGTCTGTATTGTCAGCGTGTTAAAGCAGAACATCAGAGACCTGCAAGACTGCTGCAACCATTCCCTATTCCTGAATGGAAATGGGAGCACATTACTATAGACTTCGTGGTCAGGTTACCACAATCATTTTCGAAGAATGACGCAATATGGGTTATAGTAGACCGATTGACGAAGTCGACACATTTTCTACCAATCAAAATCATGTACTCCCTTAATAAGTTTGCCACTTTATACATTAAGGAAATTATTCGTTTGCATGGCACCCCAGTTTCAATCGTGTCTGACCGAGACCCCCGCTTCGTGTCTCACTTCTAGAACAAATTGCAGGAGGCTTTGGGGACTATACTGAAGTTTAGCACTACTTATCACCCGCAAACTGATGGGCAATCCGAAAGAACAATCTAGACTTTAGAAGACATGTTACGTATATCCGTGTTGGATCTCAAAGGTAATTAGGATGAGCACCTACCTTTAGTGGAATTCGTGTATAACAATAGCTACCAAGCAAGCATTGGAATGGCACTGTACGAAGCGCTGTATAGAAGGAGGTGTTGATCACCTCTATGTTGGGCGGAAGTCGGGGACAGAAAACTGTTAGGGCTCGAGATCGTGCAAATCACAATTGATAAAATCTAACTCATCTAACAACGAATTCGCACTGCTCAGAGTCGCCAGAAAAGCTATATAGATACACGAAGACGAAAATTGGAATTCCAAATAAGAGATCGTGTTTTCCTAAAGATCTCACCAACATGAGGGGTTATCCGATTTGGAAAGCGAGGAAAGTTAAACCCACGATACAATGGGCCCTTCGAGATACTAAAAAAGATTGGTCTTGTAGCATATCACCTTGCACTACCAGCTGAACTGTCCAATGTTCACAATGTGTTCTACATTTCGATGCTCCGACAGTACCTCCAAGATTCAGAACATGTCGTCGACTATGAGAACTTGGAAGTCTAAAAGGACCTCTCTTATGATGAGCAACCAGTGCAGATTCTCGATCGTCATGATCAAATTCTCCGAAACAAGACCATACTATTGGTAAAAGTCTTATGGCAAAATCATCATATCGAATAAGCTACGTGGGAAACGAAAAGTCAAATGCGAACCAAATACCCACACCTCTTTGAAAAATAAGGTACGTCAAGTTTGGGGACAAACTTCTATTTAGGAGGGGAGAAATATGACACTCTGAATGTTTAATTAAATACCACATAAATATTTATAGTTATATATAATTATGGTTGTATGTGATAATATATTATTAAAAAGATAAATAAATAATAATAACAAGAATAATAAAATAAATATATGGAATAAGAATAATAATGATAATAATAGTAGGAAATAGTAATATTAATAATAAGCATACTAAATAAGATAAGGCTAACAACAATTAAGTAACAATTAATTAAGTAGATTGTAAATCTCTCCAGGAGAGAAGGATGTTATGCCACCTGTGTCATCTACCTCTTAGGGGGAGTGAGTCACCAATTTGAGGCATCATTCATCACCTAGGGGCTTATATATATAAGAGGGTGGGGGGCTGTGAATTGAGTAAAGGAACGAGGGGAAAAGAATAGGAAAAAAAAAGAGAGACAGAAAGGAGGAAGAAAATAGTCTCGAAAAGCCAACATGAATAGGAGGGAAATAGTAGGAATTAATATTCAGGTGAGTTATATTATACTTTGAGTCACCATAATATATTTTACGTATGTTTTGGGTTACCATAAATTATTTTACGCAATTTATGTTTTATAAATTATATTAATATTTTAATTACGTTAATTATTTTCTGAACTTTATTTGCTTAAATTGAAACCCATGGATATGTTTGTTTAACTTTTAGAAATTATTTGACAATGGTTTTATAAACAATTATGTTTTGTAAGTGTCACCACGAGAGTCCCATACCTTGGGGGACTTAAATAACCATTAGCCTCTGTTTAGCCACTTTGTGGTTCTCTATTTGTCATGGATCCATTGACTTCTGTTCTGATTGTCACTTTTGTGACCTTTGTTTTGTTCTGTTCTGTTCTGTACCGTGGTTATGATTATTTATTTACATAATTTCCGTATTTAAGTTTCTGCCACTTTGAATAATTTGTTTATTCAAATTAAGTTATGTAAATGTTTTAGTTAACTATCCATGGTTATTTCGTGTTCCCTATACTCTTGGTATAATATTTCCCACTCTACTATGTGTTTATACCTATTATCCTCTCAGGTGACGAGATGTAAGGAAAACTCGTAACCTCATGTAGTGGAACCTGAACAAGAATTGATGCTGATCCATTATTTTATTTTATTTTTTCCTTTTTTTCTTTTATTTCTTTTATTAAGGGCCGATCACTGCATAATAAAAAAATAAATAAAAGCCCTATAAATGTACTTTCTTTTATCAAAATAGTTGAATGAAGCAATTTTATGTTTAGTTATTTTTTTACTTCCATTTTACCTCCGCTTGCACCATTTAATTTATTAAACTTAGAATTAATTAGTGAGTTGCGATTCCAGCCCTAAGCCCCTAGGGTTGGGTCATGACACTAAGTTTCCACAGACAGCGCCAAATTGTGGGTGTTGATTTTTGACCACACAACCAAAGGGGAAACTCAGCTGGAGAGCACCGGCAGAATAAATTAAGCCCAACAATGTCACGTCCTAAAATTTGGACAATTAAATATTAAATTAGGACTAAACTCCAATCAATATTCCATCATCCAAATCCTAGGGGTGAAACAAAATCTAAACGTTCATATCTCCAAAGGGTTTAAGTAAATTTCCATCCTCAAAAGATTACAAGGGATTTTAAAAAAAAAACTAACAAAATGCCAACCAAACCATTCACCATAATTTCATAATTATCAAATACCTCCAACATTAATGTATCAACAACTAGTCAAAACAACTTAATTAATGACCTACGAAAAATTAGGGTTGCTACAATATACACACCTCAAAAGAATCTTGTTCCGAGATTCAATAGGAGACAGTACTAGGCAAAAAGTTCCGGATGCATACGCCGAACTTTCTCTTCTAATTCCCAAGTGATATCGTTATCATCCTCGCTCCATTGCACTTTCACCAAGTTTACTTTCTTGCGCCGCAACTGCTTTACATCCCGATCTAGAATAGTGACCGGTCTCACCACATACGTGAGATCATCATTAATCTCCAACACTTCTGGTGATACTACTTGGGAAGGGTGTTGCACATGCTTCAGCAATAAAGATACATGGAACACGTTGTGAATCGTAACTAAAGCAGGTGGTAGGGCTAATTTGTAAGCCACATTACCAATCCTCTTAGTGATCTCATATGGTCCCACAAATCTAGGTGCCAACTTTTCCTTCTTTCCGAACTGCATAATACCCTTCATCGGCAAGACCTTCAAAAACACAAAATCTCCAACATTCAACTCAACCCTCTTACGTCTTTTATCAGCGTAACGACTCTGTGCAGTTGTAATACGTTCCCGAATAATGTTCACCTTCTCTGTGGTCTCTCTCACCAACTCTGGCCCTAACAACGGCGCATCTCCTACCTCCGTCCAACAAGCAAGTGATTGACATGGCCTCCCAAAAAAGCCTCAAAATGTGCAATCTTGATACTGGAGTGATAGCTATTATTATAAGAAAACTCCACCAATGGCAAGTGTTCTTCCCAACTACCACCAAGATTGAATACACAAGCTCTCAACATATCTTTCAAGATCTTATTTAACTGCTCAGTTTGCTCACCCGTCTGAGGATGATAAGCTGTGCTCAGGTCTAACCTAGCACCCAAAGCATGCTAAAAGCTCTCCCAAAACTCTGCCACAAATAACGGATCACGATCTGAAATTATAGAAACTGGTGCACTGCGAAGTCGCACCACATCCCGGATAAATAGCCTAGCCAGTTTATCCATAGTTCGGTGAACACTGATAGGAATAAAATGAGCAAACTTCGTGAGTCGATCCACTATCACCTAAATAGATTCATTGCCTTACTTAGACCGCGACAATCTATCCACGAAGTCCATAGAGATGTACTTCCATTTCCAAGTAGGAGTCTCGAGAGGCTACAAAAGTCCAAACGGTTGTTGGTGTTCTGCCTTAACTTGTTGACACACATAACATCGAGAAACATACTCTCATACATCCTTCTTCATACCTTCCCACCAAAACATCCTTTTCAGATCATGACACATCTTAGTCCCACCAGGGTGAATGGTATATCGGGACCTATGAGCATTATCCATAATCTCATTTCTTAATTCAACAACGTTAGGTACGAACAACCTGTCCCTAAATTGCAATCCCCCATCTAAGTCCACAAACCAATCAGTAGGACAATCATCGATCAAATCCACTACAAGGTCATCAAACTTGCTAATGAGAAACCCATCTAAATTCTGCATTTAACGAACTTTACCCAATAACATCGGCTGCACAGTCAAACTACCAATGTATGCCCTCTCAATACTCTCTATTGGTTGAATATCATGCATCGAAATTAACTCCAAGGACTTCCATTCCTGAATCATCAAAGAAGCTATAATCCCATGTTGTCGACTAAGTGCATCTACAACCACATTTCCTTTTCCCGAGTGGTAAAGGATCTTAAAATCATAACTACTGATGAATTCAACCCACCTTTGTTGCCTCATGTTCAACTCTTTTTGAGAAAAAAGATATTTAAAACTCTTGTGATCTGTGTATAACTCAAAACGCTCCCCAAACAAGTAGTGTCGCCACACTTTTAACGCAAAAACAACTGTTGCCAGCTTCAAGTCATGAGTAGGGTATCGTCTCTCATGAGGTTTTAACTGTCGAGAAGCATAAGATACAACCTTCTGATGCTGTATCAACACACATCCCAATCCAATTCCATTCGCATCAGTAAACACTACTAACTTTTTCCCTTGTACTGGTATAGTTAACATCGATACTGCAGTCAATCGCTGTTTTAACTCTTGGAAAGCTCTCTCACAATCATCTGTCCATACGAACTTCACATTCTTGCGGGTCAACTTGTTCATGGGTGCTGCAATTGTGGAAAACTTCTCTATAAATCTCCTGTAATAACCGGCTAGTCCTAAAAAACTTCTCACCTCTGTAGGGTTCGTGGGCTGCTTCTATTCTTTGACCGCAACAACTTTCTTAGGATCTACCGCTATCCCCTGATTGGACACAACATGTCCCAAAAACCAAACTTCTTTCTCCCAAAAGTGACACTTATTGAACTTAGCGTATAACTGCTGCTCCCTCAAAGTCTACAACATAACTTTCAAGTGTTCTCTGTGTTCTTCTTCATTCTTAGAATACACCAGAATATCATCTATGAAGATAATCACAAACTTATCTAGATATGGTTCAAAAATTATGTTCATCAAGTCCATGAAATAGGCAGGAGCATTGGTCAAACCAAAAGGCATTACAGGAAATTCGAACAACCCATACCAGGTCCGAAAAACAGTAAGTGGTATACTTTTCTCTGACACACCCATCTGATGGTAACCCGTTCTGAGATCAAACTAAGAAAACACAGCTGCCCCCTTTAACTGATCAAACAAGTCATCAATTCTAGGGAGCAGATACTTGTTCTTGATAGTCACCTTGTTCAGCTCTCTGTAATCTATACACATGCGGAGAGTGCGATCTTTCTTGGAGACAAAAATCGTGGGTGCTCCCCATAGGGAGTTACTTGAACGTATGAACCCTTCTTGAAGTATCTCTTCCAATTGTTTTTTCATCTCCACAAGCTCTTTAGGCGCTATTATGTATACTGCCTTAGAAATTGGTGCAGTTCCCGGCACTAAGTCGATGTGAAATTCTACTACCCGTCGACGTGGAGGTCCAGGTATCTCCTGAAATACATCCTTAAACTCATGTACCACATCTACCTCACTAATATCCTATTTAGGGATTTCTATTGAGCACAAAAAACTCGTCATTATTGACTCTTCCCCATCGCTAGAAGTGTGGGTAAGCCGTGGCATACTAGAAATATCTATATTTACAGTTCTTCCAGCACAATCTAGAGTCACAAAGTATTTTCGCAGCCAATCCATACCTAAAATAATTGTAAACCCCTCAAACCCTAACACAATTAGATCTGCATACAAGACTTTACCCCCAATGTCAATGTCAAAATCTTTACACATCTCATAAAGAGTAACTGCCTCTCCTAAAGGGGTCTCAACACGAATAGGTCTAGACAAGAAGGTAGTTACAAGGTGTTCTCTTTCTACAAATTGTCTAGAGATGAAAGAATGAGAGGCACTAGTGTCAAAAAGTACTCTAATGGGTTCTTGAAAAAGATTAAAAATACCTTGCACTTTGTCATTTCCTGGCATCACTGCAAATGTCCTGGCTGGAGTTGCCTGATCTTTTCACGTCTGTTGTCTTTGAGAGCAATCCTTGATTACATGTCCCAATTGCTGACACCTAAAATACTTCCTATTGATCGGTTGAGGTGCTACTGCTCTGATAGGTGAGGGTCTCTTCAACTGAGGTACGGGAGGACGATAACCCAACTATGGCACCTATTGCCGCTGTTCTTGATAACCCTGTGGGCGCGGACCACCCTGTCTCTGATAATAGTGCCCTTGGAGCTAGAAATTGCCTTGAGGCCGGAAATTACCCGAGGTCTGAAATTTCCCTAACTACCCTGTTGTTGTGGCCTTTGAAACTGTTGACCCTTATGCCTTTGATTATAGGGTCGGTATCTGTTCCCATCTCGTTGCTGGAAGTGACTCCCTCTAGAAGTCTCTCCGACCTTGGCCTTCATTTCTTTAAACTACTTCTCCTTTTATTCATACTTCAGTGCCAAGTCAAGAACTCTATCAAACGATTTGGCATCAAAGGGAATAAGAGACTTAGACAGGTAATGATTTAATCCCTTAATAAATTTCTCATTCTTCTTCTCCTGCGTGTCAACCAAGTAACGGGCATAATGAGACAACTCATTAAACTTGGTGACATACTCGATCACTATTCTACCCGCTTGAGTCAACTTCGAAAATTCATCACTCAACTAAGATCGAATAGCAGCAGGAACAAACTTTCGGCCAAAACGGATCTTGAAATCTACCCAAGTCAAAGTCGTCAAATCTAGACCTTCATTCCACGAGTTTACCAAAATAGGGCTGCTCCCTGAAGCTGATGTGTGGCCAACTCCTGTTTTTGGACCTCGGTGAGCTGCATACGACCAAAAACCATCTCACATTTCTGAACCCAAGCATCAACTGCAATGGGTCCTCCATTTCCAGAGAATTTCTGACCTCCTAAAGAACCAAAGTCTTTGTTTCTCTTCACAAATGGATCTCCCCGTTGACCTTGATTATTATTTTGCACAACCTGAAGTAATTGAGCCATCATCTCCCCCACATTAACTTGCACCGTATTGGTTGCCCCGGTAGCAACCGTCGCCGCCGTTGTCGTTGCGTTAGCAGTTGTTTCTTTCCCTGTGCCATTGGGCTTAGCACTTCTCAAATTATGCCTTCCAGCCATCACCTTCAAGTTAAACATACAAAAGAATTCGTTCATAAATACTTAGAATAAATTCAACTACCAAACTAAACCAGCTAACCCATGTTTCCACAATCCGAGGATCACCTAAATTCTCACAAGTCTAGGGTAACCTAGAGCTCTGATACCAAATTGTCATGCTCCAAAATTTGGACATTGAAATATTAAATTAGGACTAAACCCCAATCAATATTCCATCATCCAAATCCTATGGGTGAAATAAAATCTAAACGTTCACGTCTCCAAAAGGTTTAAGTAAATTTCCATCCTCAAAAATTACAATGGATTTAAAAAAAAACTAACAAAACGACAACAAACCATTCACCATAATTTCATAACTATCAAATACCTCTAACATTAAAGTATCAACAGCTAGTCAAAACAACTTAAATTATGACCTATGAAAAATTAGGGTTGCTACAAACAGCCTGTAACAAGAAGATGGGAATTCTCGCGGTGGTTCGTCCACCCGGAGGCACTCCAATAATCAAGTCAGTAAATCTTATCTGTCACAGATATCAAAACAATACTTAATGCACAAGTCAAAGCATCATAAATAATAGCATACCTTAGACCCACGAGAGTGTCTTACTTTTATAATGATTAGTGTCTAACTTCCCCTAGAAGTCTTACTTCATAGGACTCTATCCTTTACAATGATAGCATTTATCACAACTCATACTATTTAGATTAAGATGAACTTCCTCAAGAGTCTTATCTCTATCAAAATAAGTAGCTTGATGTCATCTAGGACTCTAGTTCTCTATCAAAATATCGGATTCTGGTAGCCCTGCAGAATATCTCGGTAGTGCCCTAAACATCTCGACAAACATGATCTGTCCACGTGGCACCTCAGCTGATACATCAGCGTCACCTTAGCCACGTGGCGTCATCTTAAAATACTTCCCCACAATTGCTATACAAATTAAACTACTCTAGTGTTATGTTGCTAAATTATAATAGATTTGTTTAGCCACTGTTGTTGTACGTTGAAATATTTACTTTTTCCTTCAAGCATTCATAAATCAAACAGGTATCCATAAAATCATATATAAAAAGTATCCATAAAAATATTCATAAAAACATCAAGTGTACGAAACATCCATAAAATCTGTCATTATTTGCATCCATTCAATCAAACATGTTATCATAATTGTTTATATCGATAGTTTCGGTAGTTACTACATCAGGGCTGACAAGCGTACGAAATTGATGAATACAGGTAATATATGCTTTCTCCCATCCACTAGCACACGGGTGATGAAAATAAATCCAATTATTTGCTATAGAAGGTATTAGACGACCGGGTTGCAGATAAACTTATAACAAAGACATCAATAAATAGAATTACAAAATAAGACATGGTAATGATCTAAGTAGGCTGGTAGTTTATACCTGCACGAAATGGTTTCCATTTATAAATCCTATGCAGATATCTCTTCGATCAGGGGTTGCAATCGGTACTGATCTAAGTGGTAGAAACGTCAAGCACTGTTGTATGGATAAATGATAAAGAACAATTTGGTAGTATGATGCTATCAAATGGCCTATGTCGGGCATAGTCATCATATAATTCAATCCAGGGCCAGATTCGAAGTAGGATAATATAGAGGTAAAGTCATCAATCCTTTCTTGTGAACCAAATAGTTGCACGTAGTGCACTACATTCAAATGCAGCTCAAGTGTAAGTCTAAGTTTTCTACCATTACCTCGCACATCGGATATCTTTATAATAATGACAAATCCAATCTTCTTCCTAACGTCAAAAGTAATTTAATTAATGCTTGACGACTACTAAAAATTTAAAGATAATAAACATATTTATACGTCAAATTATTAACAAATTCAATACAAATTAAAAATAATAAAAAATTGTATTCATAAAAAATTAACAAATCTCGTTTGTAATGAATTCACGACTAGAATCTACTAATAATGCAATACTTGCATTGTTGAGTAGAAGCATAATATTTCCAAGCAAAAATATATGTATACATATATATATAAATAAAACTGGAAATACACGGTAATGAGTAACCGAACAAATTAAAAAAATTCGGTCTTGGGTTATAGGAAATGTATTTTTTATTCGCTAGTTGGTTACCAGACATATATTTTTTGTTCAGCAATGTAATGCCAACCTATTTTATTTTATTAGATTTTGAAATACCGAACAAAAGTCGAAGAACAATCCAGAAAAATGAAACAAGAACCTACTAAACAAATAAAAAAATTCACAAATTCACTTTTTTGATGGTTCTTCACCACTATTTCTTCATCCATTGCTTTCTTCTATGATCAAAACACTATAATTCTCACTATTTAAAAAAAGATGTGTAAGAGAGAAGAAAAATTGAGAAAGGAATAAGAAGAGTAGGGATTGAAGACTGAGGGGTGTAATGAGATAATAAAATATATGTAATTTTAGTGTTTTATCCTTAAAGGTAATTTAACACATGAGTAAAATTGAAAAAAGAAAAAAAAAATCTTGTATGAAAGGTGTAAAGAGGTAAAATAATGGTGTAAGTAGAATCACTCTAATAATAAGAGTGCTACTACACTCTGTTTGGTTTCAATTTTCATAATTCACTTTTCAGAAAATTCTACTTTTTCGTTTTTCGTATTTTTTTTTTGTTTTTACTGATTTTTTAAAATATTTTAAGTAATTTTTTAAAAAATTTTAGACACATCTAACATAAAATACACTTAAAAAGTATAATATTTGTGAAAAAAATCTTTAAAAATTTCACTAAATATTCACTAAAAAAAAACATGAAAAACAAAAAACAAAAAAAAAAACTCAATTTTTAAAAAACTGAAACTAAACACACTAAATTAGCACTCTATCAATTATTTTAGACCCCAATTTTTTATTTTTTTATATTATAATTATAACCTCAAATGAAATTACTAAAAAGGACATCAATAATTTTGGGAACACTCCATTTCACAATTAAGCCCACACATCAATTACATCATGAGTTGGGGTTTATGAGAGCACCTACATCTATTACCACCCATCAATCTTCCCAAATCACACTTTCAAAACTTTGAAAACCTTTTGACGGCAATATTTTGGCGGTAACGGTGGCAACCATGTGACTACCTACACTTCTCCAACAACGACAATAAAAGCTCAGAGGAGATTCATAATTTTGGTGGTGTTCTTAACTCAGAGAAGATAGGCTTTGTAAGGATAAATTTCTTGAAAAAAATAGCAATAATAATAAAAATGGTTCGTCATTTTTCATGGACTGAACTCCCGAATATAAGACCAAAATTCGGGAACAAAGGCCTGAACATTGTTCATTTTGTTCATTTGTTTGGGAACAGGTAACCGAACATTTTCTATTTGTTTGGGAACAAATAATTGAAACTTATAGAGATCGCAGAACCCACAAAAAATGAATTTTGAATCAATAATAAAAAACCTACACTTATTTTCTTAGGTTATGAACAAGTATGTGAAGATGAAATAGTAATCACTTCGTGGGTTTTGTTAGGGTTTTTGGAAGATAGGCTTTTTGGGGTGTGGGGGTATGCATTCAATTGAATGGGTGGTATATTTTCACAAGGATAATTTGGGTATTATTTGGGGGAGAAAAGAAATTTTAAGGGTTTTAGAATATTTAAGTGGAGGCCCAAAGAAATGGGGATCCAAAATAATTAATGGGGTGCTAATAGTAGCACTGAATAATAAGGGAAATTTAGCCAAAACCCCTCCATTGGATCCTAATTTGGTGAAAATGACAGCCCAATTTATTTTGCTTCATAAACCCCCTAAAGAGAAAACACATAATTGAGTAAGGATAAAGTAAAAAATATATTTTTTTTTCTTAGATAATATTACTAGAGTAACATGTTACTGTCAAACAGAGTAATATGTTACTGTGAGACAGAGTAACATGTTACTGTTAAATTGAGTAACATGTTACTGTTACTGTTTACATCAATTTCGACGGTAATAACTATTTTTTTAAAAGAATTTCATAGTCAATATTGATCTTATTTAATAGATCTTGATAAGAAAATTTTAAAAATACTAATTTTATTAAAAATCAACATCTACGTGAAAAGTTATATTATTTTAAAGTTTAATATTTTAATAATAATGGTATGTATTGAATTTTTTAAGGAAATGTTTTTGTATTTGTCCTTAATGCATTAAAGCTGTGTTTGGTTTGCCTTTGAAATCATGATTCCAAAGGCAAAATTTTCAAATCACTTTTCAAAATTCATAACCAACCACACAACTCAAAAATCAATTCAAAAATTAATTTTAAAACTTATAACCAAACACACAACACAAAAAAACTCAAAACCAAAAACTTTTTTCAAAACTCTATTTTAAAATAAAAAATTCAATTTTTTTTATTTTGTTTTTAAATTATTTTTAGAATCGTGATTGGAGTATGGAGTTATGAGTTTTGAATTAAGTTTTGAAAAGAAAAAATTTATTTGGTTATGAGTTTTGAAAAAAGTTTTGAATTGTATTTTAAGTTTTGAATTATATTTTGAAATTTTTTGGATTTATTTTTTTAAATATTTAAATATTTAAAAATCTTCTCATTTTATTTTTAGGGTAAATATTTTTTTTATTTATTTTTGTGCATGCTATATTCATATATTTATGTGCTGTACTTTTTTTAATATTCAAAAATTTTAAAAAATTATTATTTTTTATTTTAAATATATAATTTTTATTTTAAATATTTTTATTTTTATTTTATTTTATTTTATAAATATATTTTTAAATATTTTAATTTTTTTTTGATTATATGTTGGTTATGATTTGAATGTAGAGTTTTGAAAGTGGTGTGAGTTTTGAGTTATGTGTTTGGTTATGAGTTTTGTAAATAATTTTTGAATTAAGTTTTGAGTTATTTGTTTGGTTATGATTTGAGTGTAAAGTTGTGTTTTGAGTTTAAAAATATTAAAAATTAAAAATTAAAATATTTACAAATTAAAAATACAATTTTAAAAATAAAAAAAAAAATTTAATAAAAAAAATATTATAATTAAAATAAAAAAATTAATCTAAAAAATTCAAAATACAATTCAAATTCAAAACTCAAAACTCAAAATAAAAAAATTATTTTCAAAACTCAAAACTTTTTTCAAAATTTAAAATTCAAAAATTATTTCAAAACTTATCTTAAATACTTTTTAATTTTTTTTTTTCAAAACTCATAACCAAATATTTTTTTTTTTTAACATTCAATTCATAATTCAACGCTTAAATCACAACTCCAAAAAAAAGAATCACAATTCCAAAACTAAGTGTAATGTAAAGTTTTAGGACTTTGACAGAGATCCCCTCCAATCACTTATCTCTCACGTGGCGGGTGGTGATTGGAGGAAAAGGAAAAAAAAAGAAGAGAAAATCTGACCAATCAAAGAGCGAGCGGGTCAAGGGATGGGGAAAAAAGGGGTCCGGACCATTTTCCAAAGTTTTATTATGAAGGTTTGACCAAATTCCCGGAGCTTCTATTTACACATCCAACTTCCCCTCTTTGCACACACCTCATAAAAATTATTTTTATTATAAAATTTTTTTCAAGTGAAATTACTATTATAGACATCAAATAAACACATTCGGAAATCTACTTCCGAACCAATTACTTATTTTCGGAAGTCTACTTCCGAACCAATTGTTTATTTTCGGAAATCTACTTCCGAACCAATTACTTATTTTCGAAAATCTACTTTCGAACCAATTATTTATTGAAAAAGATGTGTAAAGAGGAGAATGGGTGTGTATAAATAGAAGCTCCCAAATTCCCGGATAATAAGAAGAAGAGAGACGAAAATTACTCATTAGCCCCTCTCTATTCACCAACACTTGGCCACTTCTTTGTGGTGACCACACTCTCTTGGGTTGGGAGTCTCTCTTTTCTGCTCTACCCTCTCAAATGCTTTGCCTTCACAGCTGAAAACAGCCATCAACTTGTCCCTCCATTCCTTCAAATTTTCAGTTTTTTTTTTATTTTGAAAAACTTGCAGAGTTGAAAGAAAGAAGAAATGGGGACGTTGGGGAGAGCAATCTACACCGTCGGATTCTGGATCCGCGAAACCGGCCAAGCCATCGATCGCCTCGGCTGCCGCCTCCAAGGCACCTACCACTTCCAAGAACAGCGTACGATTCGATCTTCCCATCATCAAATCTTTTAAGCCCCTCAAAACCCTAATTTTCTGTTCTTGCAAATCGTCGTTTGATTTGTGTTTCACATTCTGGAGACATTTTAGGGTTGAGTAATTGAATTTGACTCTCACACACATACAAATTAGAGTCATTGAGCTAATGGGTGTGTATATATATATACACACAAGCACGTGTAAATGCATAAATATATTACCTTTGAAATGGCCTTTGATAGAATCTGTTTCTGTTGTGCTTCATTTTGGCAAATCATGGCTCTTATGTACACGTGTAAATGTACCTATTGATCGTTATATGTAGTTGTACATTGTACTTGTTATGTTGCTAAAATTAGGCATTTGTGATTTTGTTACTGTTGGACCATGGTTTAAAAAATGGGCACTGATGGCACTGTTGTGTAACTGTTTTAGTGGTTACTGCTACCTGTTACATACGCCATAGCGGTGGGACTGAAATTCACAACTGTAATGTCTGCCACCTTTGACATAAAGGTTGTAACGTCCGTAACAGTGCCGTTGTAGTGCCATTACATCCATTAGATTAGGACAACAATGCTTATGTTTTCAATCGATTTTGTATATAAGAATTTTTTCTAATTTTTCTTTTTCAAGCTGTTAAAATCATAGAAAAGACATACAGAACTTATGTGAAAATCCTAGATCTGCATGTTTTGATTGTCTAATTTTCAAGTTCTGGAAGATTTGAGTTGGTATGAAGTTTAGATGAGCTTAGTTATCTCGTCATTTCCTTTCAATCATTTATTATTTTTTGTTTTTTAATCAACAAGCTTTCATATTTTTTCCCTTGATTCCTTGATTCTTTGATTCTATTTGGTTATGGGTTAAATTTGTTAAACAAAGCTTGGATATAATCTTATATTAGTTTTATGTTGTCATTTTGTATTATGAACTTATGTTTATGAGACTGTCATTTTAATTTTACATAGCCTTGATAGATATACTTTTTTTTTGGTCATAACAAGGGGGAATCCATAGCAAAATTGTTAAAGTAAAGAAAATTAAGTATATCCAAAAAAATGAAAAATCTCCATAGCAACTTATGATTAGTGTACATGTATTGGGTCCTTTTTAAAAACTAACAAAATTCACCAAAAATTAATTTGAGACCCACTGAATGTGATTCTGAAATAAAAAAACATGTATATTGGTACGTTTTCCCAAATTTGTGCGAAGAACTCTAGTTGTCGCTATCGTTACGCTACGTTCGTTACACTCCACAACCATGTCAACATTACTGTTATGGTGGCCACTACCGTTACTTAAACCCTTGTATTAGACAAAGCTATCAATTCGTTCATAAAGAGAAGGGATTTGCTTATCACCACCTGTACCACCAAGGCAGTAGGCTTGGACAAATTGAGTGTATGTGTTTATGGGAAGATGAAAAAATGATTTTCATTGAGATTTGACTAATTCCCATTTACAAGAAAAATAAACTTGCCGCGTTATTTATTTTGATCAATAAATTTGGCACATTAATTTGTTATACTGAAATTTTCATTAATCTTTATTCCTTTTTAAATTTTACCTTAAATTTCTGGTGCAACCAAAGAGAAAATACTTCTAGATCAGAGTTATGAAAAGATGGGTGAGAGTGAAGATTGTTATGAGTGTGCACATTTTTAATGTGCTGACAGTCTAATAATGCCTTACAGGAAAAAGGCAGACTAGCATATTAGTCTTCAATACAATGCCTGTTACCTTTGTAGTGGATGTGGTATCCCTGACCCTGGCAAGCCAAATTGTTTATGAAGACATGATGTTTATCTTATGAATGTAGTGTTATGTAGTTAAGGTTTGACCTGATCTCAAGCTTTTGATTAATATCTACTCTATACTGTAATGATTTGTTGCATCTAGTTTAAACTCATATCTTTGAAGTTTGTTATAAAAATATATATATATATTTATATTTTTAGAGTCTGTTATAGGTGTGTGTGTGTTTTTTTTAAAATTAATTTATTTATTTATTTAAAGTAATAAGGTTTAGTATTCAGAATTGTGCTTACAAACTGACTGTTTGAAGAAGTTTTTGAGTTGTTAAACCTTGATTAGCCTACTTTATTTTCTTGTAGCTTTGCTTTGTCTAGGCTAGGATTTGCTGAAAAAATTATTTTGGTTTCAAATAAAAATTTGGAGTTGACTAGTTTAGTGGTTTTGAATTTGGGTTCGTTGCGATTTGTTTGTAATGCAGCCCTAGGGTTATGTGAACCTTGGAGAACCTTGTGAGGGATAACAATCAATTAGAAGGCAAAATTCCCTAGCAAGGACAATAGAGAGAGAAGTCAAGTCACGTTAAGAGAAAATCAAGCCCCAGTGAGGGACTTGCAAGACAATAATGTTTTCTGGTAGTTTAGGTAATTAAGTATTTTTGAGATTCTCTCATAATATTTTTTTTCATTTCATTTCATTTCAGACTTTAAGAAAAAGATTAAATGATACAATTTTAGTGTTCTTAGGTTACTTGTTAAACATGATTAATTTTGGAGGATATTTATCTATTTATTGGGTTTTATGAAGCCTATAAAAGTGTTGGAATGGCTTTGACTCTCTTTCTGTCTCTCCCCTCCTCCTCACTTTTCCTTTATCTTCTTTGTTCCTCTCTTCTCTGCATCCTTGTTTCTCCTCTATTCTCTTCTATGATTATCGATTTCTCTACTCATCTTCTCTATTCTTTTACACTTTCTCTCTATCAGTTCTTTCCATTCTCGATTCTCTTAATCTATCTATTCTACTTTTGTTTTATTTCACTTATTATTATATCTCTTTCTATTCTTCTCTAATTTTTTTCATCAGTATATAACAAGAATGGATCAGCAAATTTGATTTGCCCGCCATTTGTTTCAACCAAGGAAACCCTTATGAAGGTAGAGAATAAGGCTGTGAAGAGACTTACATTCTCTTTTATGCAAAAATGGCTTGTAGGTGAACTAATTTACTTGTCTAATTCACTTTTCTTTCTTTCTATTTTTTTGGTCTCTCATTAACTATTCTCACATTAATTAAAGGTTTATGTGCCAAGAAGCATGGATACAAACACTATGTAGAGTGGTTGCCTAACAAATTCTGAAAATTAGGACACATGCATGGTGCAAACACGGTGATAAATAAATATCTATTATGTATGTATGTATAGGAAAATAAAATTTATTCTATCTTTTTACATAGAAAATAATTCTATTTATTATATGAAAATAATAAATAGTACATTTTCTAGGTTTGTACAGTTAGAAAAGAAATGGGGATAGAAAATCTTAATATCTCACTATTGAAAAACTAAAGTAGTCACAAACAATTTGGGAGTTGTAAAAGTTTAGGGTTTCAAATATAGAAAACCTGAAGGAGGGATAAATATGTAAAAACTGATGTGTGTCCCATTGTAGTGAGAATTTGTCTAATTTTAAAAAAATAAACCAATAATAAGACATGATTGGATGCATGTTGGTCATGTGTTTCTGTGTGTTCGGGGAGTGTTGATATCGGAAACTGTCTGACGTGTACACGAACATGGCATCCTAATATGCTTCTTAGATTCTATTCCTTAGTCATATTAACAGAACCCTTTTCGGAATTATTCCCCATTGTTTGCATGTTATGGAATGTTGCTTTTAATTTTCTGTGAATTTCAATTTGTTTAGTTCATATGCACTGAACTTTTTATTTACTAACCTCAGCATCTGCTTATGTATTTTTATTCTAATTCTCTATTTAGTGTCTAGGCACCGGACTCTCATGAATGTATTTGACAAGGCTCCTGTGGTTGATAAGGAAGCATTTGTAGCCCCTAGCGCTTCTATTATTGGAGATGTTCAGGTCGGAAGAGGTTCATCTATTTGGTATGGATGTGTTCTGAGAGGTAAGCTACAGCATGAATTAAATCTGTTTTTTTATTTTACTTCATTTAAATTTAAATTTAAATTTTCTGAATGTTTCCAATGAGCTCAGTACAGCTGTTGAATTCCTTCTTCTGTCTTTTGTTTCTTGTATGATGCACTGAAATATATGGTGTGTGATCTCTAATTTTTTAATCTTGCTGTATTAAGGTTTTTATGCTGGTTGTCTGCTTGGTATCTTTGTGCTGCAAACTATAAGCAAGATGGTTCCTCTAAATTTAGGGCTAAAAGAGGAATTCTATCTTAAGTTTCAGACAGCGCTAAGATCTTAAGAGTCCAGCATTTGAGTTGGGATTTAGATCCATTAATTTTGAACTAAAACTTGGACATGGAACCGAAATGGTTATGTACAGTACAGGGCTATTATAGAAATAAGATTTTAAGGAACCTTCATTCTTAGTCAAATAGCTATCCCTGCTGATGGTGAGACAGTCAATGGACATGTTTCAATTTCTGTCAGGCACTTATTGTATTTCTTTAAGTAATTGATTGCTTTCTCTAAATCATGTCCAGAATGAGAATCTTTATTTCTTTGCCTCTAAGCTAATCTCAACAAATTGTACATTTCTCCTTGGGTACAATTTTTTTTCTTCAAGCATGATCATCTGTGCTTCCAATGGGTTATTCTCTCTCTTATGGATACATGTTTTTTCTGCAACAATGATTTTCTCATTCCTGCTTCCTCATTATTCCTACAGACTGGTAGCTGTAAGGTCCTGCTGCGGTCTAGACTTATAGTAGCATTGAGGTTCTGGAACTGTCTAGCTAAAAGGGCATAAGAGTATGTGTCATCTTGGCCTGGATCCACATGAGAACATGTTTTATTTTAATGCCTGTCATTTGTCCTCCCAGCTTGTATAATATAATCTGGTCCTTCGCTTCGTGAAAATCCTATCTTTTCATATGGGGGGCTCACTGAGGTTCCCACATGTATTGTTTTAGCCCTTGCACTATTCAAGAATAGGAGTTCCCGTCTAGTAACATGGCATCCCAGATTGAGTGGATTTTTCCACTCTATTTTTTTGTTCATTCTAGAAGAAAATTTCAAATAGCATTGATGCCAATGCCATGTTATTCAGTCACACAAATTTTTACATGTCATGTTCAAAACCAATTGGCTCCTATTTGGTCAGCAGCTCTGAACCTGAGTAACATGGATAACTTTTTATTTCCAAGGCCATTTAGTGTGATGTAAATAGCATCACTTCTGTGGATTTTCATACAGTTTTAAATTACTCCTTGTTACTTGTGGGGTATTTTGTGTGACCAAATCCTGTGGACTATATTATTGAATGGGAAATTTGTTTAGGAAATTAAGAAAGAAAACAAACAGAAGATACATTGTGTTGGGTAGTGTGCATGAAGTAGAGATGCTTGTCATTTTACTTTCTCAAGAGATTGGCTGTACTTCGCTTGCTCCTTCCCACATTTGGGATTCTAATGTGAATAACAAATTGAAGTGAATACGAGAATTTTCTATAATTGTAAAGCACCAAGGTTTCCATTTCAAATACATAGAATGAATTTTGGGTCTAAATATGTAATGGGAACTTGCTGAAGTATAGAAGAAATCTGCTTGTTTTGGATGCTGGTCAGAGACAAGATTGATGCTCATAAACCATCCATTATGTCAATTATAAGACCTCTAATAAATTGAAGTGAATACGAGAATTTTCTATAATTGTAAAGTACCAAGGTTTCCATTTCAAACATGTAGAATGAATTTTGGGTCTAAATATGTAATGGGAATTTTGGATGCTGGTCAGAGACAAGATTGATGCTAATAAACCATCCATTATACCGATTATAAGACCTCCAAATGGTGATATATCTGCCATGCATGGAGCATTGAAGTTGGAAGAGGACTTGTAATTTGATTTGGCAAGAAGCCTGGAGCTACAAATAAGAGGATAGAGTTGGTTATGAAGTGATTCCAAATGGTTCTGCACCACTTTAATGGCAGAAGAATGATTAGTAGATCCAATTGTTAGAATATAGAATATATGGAATATAATAAATTTGTGTTATTGAGTTAGAATTAGAGTCCTATTAGAGGCATGATTGTGTTATTGAGTTAGAGTCCTGTTAGAGACATAATTGTATTTGTATTTTCCTTTTTGGTTTAGGATTTAGAGCTATATAATCTAAGATCTGATTGTAATATTTGACACATTGAATATATGAGATACAGAAATCTGTTCAGAAAACTTACATGGTATCAGAGCTTGGTTTCAAAACCTAGCCTTCAGATTCAAAACCCTAGCCGTAGTGGGTTTGCTTCATCTGGTTCATCTCCAACCCAGAACCCTCTGCCTCTCAGTTGCTTCGCAATTGATTCGCGTTGGTATCTCTAAACTGGTTGTCAACAAGTCTGGTTATTCTGTTCAAAAAAAAAAAAAGAAAAAAAAAAAAAAGAAGAAGACTGAGGCGGAGAAGCAGATGGAGGTGCTAATAGGGGTGGCTGTGTTAAGAAGACTGAAGGAGACACGGTCTGATTGGTTGTTTTGAGACGTGTTTCTTCGGAAAGAAGCTGACGAACAATAGCATCCACAGAAGGGAGAGGAGAACGGTGAAGGATGCCACCGCGGATAGCCTCGTACTGAGGAGAGAGAGCCGTTAAAAATTGCACCAAATGACCCTCTTCCCTAAACTGCACATAAGCATCGAGGGTTGTAAGACGAGGAGGTTCCATAAGAGCAAGCTGATCCCAGAGACCCGTCGTCTCAACATAAAAATCCTGAATAGATTTATCCCGCTGACGAGCATTCTGAATAGCGAACTCCAACTCATACCGTTTGGCGAAGTTAGACTGTTGATAGACGCCAAATAAGTACTCCCACAAAGGGGCCCTTAGGATCAGATGAGTGTGCTTTCTGCCATCAAAAGGGTCACTAGAAGTACAACTGTCCTAAGAAGAATCGTCAGTCTGCTCAATTGTCTCGGCCACAATTCCGAGGTCCTGCTCCGAGTACTTTTCCTCCACTTCTGCTCTCACCTCTTCTCATTCAGGTTTGCTTGGGTCCTCTTTAGGATCGGGTATCCAAGAAGCAGATTGGGATCGGCCGTAGAGTTAGAGATCTCTATGTGGTGGAACGCCTGCATCTTCCTCAGTCTACCCACAAAGGGGCCCTTAGCATCAGATGAGTGTGCTTTCTGCCATCAAAAGGGTCACTGGAAGTACAACTGTCCTAAGAAGAACCGTCAGTCTGCTCAATCGTCTCAGCCACATTTCCGAGGTCCTGCTCCGAGTACTTTTCCTCCACTTCTGCTCTCACCTCTTCTCATTCAGGTTTGCTTGGGTCCTCTTAGGATCGGGTATCCAAGAAGCAGATTGGGACCGGCCGTAGAGTTGGAGATCTCTATGTGGTGGAACGCCTGCATCTTCTCAGTCTACCTCCCCCGTTGCACTTTCATCTTTTCAGTTGGATTCTCAGTCGAGTCAGTTATATCTGTTGGGTCTGTCATACCGTCTGCTATGTCTGCAGTCTCTATTCCGTCCGTTTTATATGTTTCTCAGTTATCTGTCAGTTATTATCTATTAGTCAACTGGATGCCTTCTGAGATTGAATCTGAATCTCAATCTGTCTCTGACTCTGAAACTGATGTTCTGGATGCCTTCTGAGATTGAATCTGCATCTGAATCTGTATCTGAATCTGAAACTGATGTTCTGAGATTGAATCTGCATCTGAATCTGTATCTGAATCTCACAGTACCGCTCGGTTTCAGTTTCTTCTTAACAAACTCTCAGTATTTTCTGCTAAAACACCTTGAGTTTGAGCGGGGGTGTTAGAATATAGAATATATAGAATATAATAAATTTGTGTTATTGAGTTAGAATTAGAGTCCTATTAGAGGCATGATTGTGTTATTGAGTTAGAGTCCTGTTAGAGACATAATTGTATTTGTATTTTCCTTTTTGGTTTAGGATTTAGAGCTATATAATCTAAGATCTGATTGTAATATTTGACACATTGAATATATGAGATACAGAAAGCTGTTCAGAAAACTTACACCAATATCATAAGACATTCTTTCGACTTTAATCAAAGATATGACAAAGATGAAATTATGGCAATTTTTGTGTGTGGATATTGTTGAGGATATGAATAAATGAAGTTACACCCTCTTAAGTAGCTTAAGCTTATAGATGAGGTTATTGGTAACAATTTAACTTGGTATCAGAGTAGGCAAAAATTATTTGTTTGAACCTCATCTCCTACACGATAATTATACTACTCGTCTGCTTGTGTTTGGTGTATATGAAGTGGCTTACAACATGTGAGGGGTTTTGTGAAGGGTATAAATGATTAAAAATACACCATCTGTAACGTCTTAAGCTTTTAACAGTTTAAGATGAATTAAATATGTATGATGTATGGAGTCACCAAACTTGCTAGTTAATAATTTTACCTAACCTGGGTGGTGTTAAATTGAGATTCTACAAAATGGAACACTAAATTCATATCAAGATAGTGAATTTTTATAATATCCCTGGTGGAGCTAGTGCTTCATTTGGGTTTGAGAGGAGATGGTTTCAAAAGTGGTTACGGTGTTGGATGTTAAAGTAATAACAAGATCATACAAGTGACTTCGTAGTTTTGCAAAAAGGAGGTGGAAGCCGCTCTGGAGCTAGTGGTGATGATGTAGAAAATGGTAGAGTGGTGAGGTAGCGGTGCTGATTTCTCTTTCTTTCTCTCTCTCTCTCTCTCTCTCTCTCTCTTCTTGGGGTGGAGGGATAGGGTTGTGGTTCGCAGGAAACAATGTGCTGTGGATGTCATAAGCAGAGTTTTAAAAGGCTTTCTTGAGGCTCGCCTCGATGCTCGCCTCGCCTTGAGGCTAAGGTAAAACGCATCAAGACTTTGATTTTTAGGCATTACTCCCCAAAGGCTTGCGCATCATAGTTGAGACATGCGCCTTAAGTGCGCTTTTACGCTTTCAGCGCATAAGCATGTGAGGAGTATGCACATGCAGAAGTTGCCTTGGGCATTTGTTAAGCTTAGTCTATTAGATTGTTTAAACATAAAAATTAAAAAGAATCTATTTTTATAACTACATTCTACAGGAAAAATTAAGTAAATGATCAATCAAGAAAAACATAGTTAATGGTCAAGTGAGAAGCTTAATCACTGAAGTTAAGAATATCGATTTCTCTTTCAGTGAAGGAAAACTTCCTTCTATGCAGTAAAATGTTCAACGCATTAAAGCGAAAAGTATTTACATATTTGTATTTATTTTTATTTTTATTTTTTTAACTATTTAAAAATATTTAATTTATTCAATAAATATTAAAATTTGAAATTTGAAATGCTTACGCCTCAACGCCCTAAGGCTTACGCCTCGCCTCATGAGGGGTAAAACGCCTTAAGGTACGCATTCGCCTTTAAAAACTTTGGTCATAAGAGATGGTAAGGCAGTGGTTGTTGTGATGGAACGGTAGCGTTCGATGGGAGACTGTATCTGTATGCGAGGATTTCTATACTTCATGAACCATTTATTGGATGAATGTGCTTGTGGCTGGGGAACAGAAACAAGGAGGTAGCTTTGGCTCCTATAGTGCTTATATTTTCATCTTGCTTCTTGCCTTTTGCTTTCATTGCTATAGGCTGATGAACTTGGGAGAAGTAAAAAACCAATTGTCATGGGTTTTGACTCATGACTTGATGCTCTGGCTGTTATTTGCCCATTTTCCCTTTGGATAATTGTAAAAGTTGGCAGAACTCATTAAATCAGTTATAATTGTCTTGTTCTTTTATTCCCCTTGCTGAATTCTTATGGGAAATATTTTGATGTACGGATTTCTGTGTTGAAACTTGAAACCAACCAGCTCTTATACATTGTCTATTGGCTCTAGTTTTTTCAGCTGATTTTAGGCTTATATCACCTACTTCCTCTTAAAAGGGAAAAAAGAAAGGGCTTGTAGTGCACATGGGTGTGTTTTACATGCTGTTTGTTCTTGTACTCAGGTGATGTGAACAACATCAGCATTGGATCGGGAACAAATATACAAGATAATTCTCTTGTTCACGTAGCCAAATCTAATTTAGCAGGGAAGGTTTTACCTACTATTATTGGTGACAATGTCACTGTAGGTGAGTGGTAGTTGTCCAAGTTTTAATTGATATAGACTTGATTCTGTTATGGTATTTCACTTTGCATCTTTTGTTACAATTTCTTAGTTGCACTGGACAGGTCATAGTGCTGTCTTACATGGATGTACCGTTGAGAATGAGGCATTTGTTGGTATGGGTGCAACCTTGCTTGATGGGGTATTTGTTGAGAAACATGCCATGGTTGCTGCTGGAGCCCTTGTGAGGCAGAATACAAGGATCCCCTGTGGAGAGGTTTGTAAACATTTCACTGTTGTTGGTTATTCATTTTTTTCCTTTCTATTCAGGATCCCTTTAAAATTCTAAGGATCTACATGATACTTTCCTTGTTTTTTGCAACTAATCATAGCAATAGTCATGCTTTCAATATTTTGAAAATAGAAATTCGTCATTGGTAATTGGAATAATGCTATGGAAAGGTAGGCCTTCCTCATGAAACTATCTGTTGTGTGGTCAAATAGGACTCTACAATCTATTGAACTCCAGGAATTTTGTGCTTTGGTCTGTGAAAAAAAGGTTAGTATTGGTGAGGTGGTAATAGAAACACCCAAAAAGATGGGTGGAATCATGATTTGGCCTGTGCATGTTCAGTCTTGTGGCTTTGAAGATAGCTTTGACTGCAAATGGAGCTAACCATCTGATGTTTGGGTTTTCTTGTTTTTGTCATCAATGATGGGATTTTGTTGAAAAGAGTCCCCATTGGGGGTATACGCTTTTGGGTGCAGACCTCGGTAGATTGTTGTGAGTATAGGCTCAAATATATCTGGATAGCTACTTCTAATCTTATACGTTAGGGTGTGCGTTTGTTAAAGGAATTACCTACCAAATTCCATGTTTGTTTTGGTCAGTCTGCATGCAGGTGTGGAGTTTTGTTAGTATATTCTAGGGTTTAAAAGACCTAAAAGACAATTACCATCTAGCTGGTTGAATCTAGTCATTCTTTTTGTTTTTTTGATCAGTGGGTCTGTTTGGACAGATGTGGATTTGAAATTAAGGGATTTGAGGTTGAATTTTATAAAATATAGGAGAGTGAATTATTATGAGTAGATAGAAGAAAATAAGTTCATGTAGCTAGAAGGAGAATTTTTTTTTGATAAATAAATTTTATAACCACAGCATCAAAAAGATGCTAAAAGAATATAAAACGAACCCCGCAAAACGGGGACCTAACCAACTAAATCATCAACAAAATCTAAGATAACAAATAAATTTGGATTCACTCTTCTCGACACCTAGCTGTACAAAACACCCAAAAACTGAGACTCGAAACATGTAATGGATTAAGCACTTCCTTGAAAAATCCGACGATTTCGCTCCAGCCAAGGCAACCACATCAAACACAAAGGAGCTAATGCCTAAGCCTTTCGCCGCTGCTTCCCAACTCAGCCACCCTCCCAACAACAAAGAATCTCCCTGACCTGCTTCAGCTGAACCCACACCACTCCAAACAAAGAGAAAACAAGCATCCACAAACGAGAAGCAAACGGACAGTGAATCAGCAAATGGTCCACTATTTCCGCATCCGCACAAAACATGCAACACCAATTAACCAAAATATGATGCCGACTGATCAAATTGTCAATAGTCAAGATCCTACCAAAAGCTACTATCCACACAGAAAGCTACTTTTGATGGAGCACTAGGGACCCACACAGAACGCCAAGGGAAAACCCCCCCTTCACCACCACACAAGGACAAATAAAAAGATGAGATTGAAAAAACACCTTTAGCCCTTGGAACTCCCCAAACCAAAACATCCTCTCCTTCCCGCCTAACCTTAACCCTATATAAGAAGGCTAACAAATCCACCAACTGCCCAACCTCCCAATCCTGCGTATATCGACGAAGTACAATATCCCAAACCAACCCCTCACCCCTTCCAACCAAGTAAGACGCCACCAGTGCATCAGGATCCACCACCAAATGATAGATCAAAGGAAAATGCTCTTGAAGGGTAACCTCCCCACACCACTTATCCTTCCAAAACCGCACTCGAGCTCCATTGCCCACCTGAAACTGGACTCTATCCCAGAACTGGACCTTGCCCAACCAAATCCCCTTCCACAACCCACACCCAAAAGAATCCCCCACCACCCTAGTACACCATTCTCCCCTCCCCAACCCATACTTGGAAGCCATCACCCTGCGCCACAAGTGATCCCATTCCTGAGAAAACCTCCATAGCCACTTCCCCAACAAAGTTAAATTAAACTTACACAGCCTACGCACCCCCAAACCCCCCAGCCGTCTTAGAGCAATAGACTTGCTCCTAATTAATGAGATGATACTGCAACTCCCCACCATCACTTCCTCACATAAAATCACGCTGTAGCTTTTCTAGCCGACGAGCTACCGATATAGGAATGACATGCACTGACATAAAATAAGTCGGAATACTACACAACACACTCTTCACCAAAGTTAGCCTCCCCTCCTTCGATAGGTACAGCCTTTTCCACCTTGCAAGCCGGCGCTGAACCTTTTCCAACACCCCATCTCACACCCCCTTTGCCTTGTAAGGAGCCCCCAAAGGCAATCCCAAATAAGGAGAATTATTAGCATGATTTCAAATAACTTTTTTTTTTTTTTAATTATTTCAAATCTATCATGATAAAACTATTTAAGTCAATCTTCAAATACATAGGTAAATTATCAAATCGAAATTTGAGCTATTCTCCCTGAATAATTAATGTCAAATCCATGCATTTCAAATCCTTAAATACGAACGGAACCTAAAGTTAGTATTCCTTCTCTCTTCTAGGATTTTGAGCTCAACAAGCTTTAATCTCATGTGGACTTGTGCATTTACATGACTGAAGTTGGCCAAATGAATAAATTTTAATTGATTGTCACACAGGTGTGGGGAGGCAATCCAGCCAAGTTTCTAAGGAAGCTGACAGAAGAAGAGATAGCCTTCATCGCCCAATCAGCCACAAATTACACCAACTTAGCACAGGTTCATGCTGCCGAAAATGCAAAGAGCTTTGATGAGATTGAGTTTGAGAAGGTTCTCCGCAAGAAGTTTGCTCGCCGTGACGAGGAGTACGATTCAATGTTGGGCGTTGTTCGGGAAACACCTCCTGAGCTCATCCTTCCTGATAATATCCTACCAGACAAAGCACCAAAGGCTTCCTAAAGTGATATTTTCAAAAGTTAGGAATCCTTTCATGGGTTTGATGTTGACAAATATTTTGTTATTATGTACGGAGGTTCATGGAGAATGGATACCTTTCATATCTAATAATTTTTGGAGCTAGGCGAAGTGTTAAATACTTAATCATTGTAGGCATTTCTGGCAGACGGCTCTGTTCATCCTGTTTGGCTAATGAGAAACTCCTGTTTTCTGTTTCTTGTTTCTTGAGGTATGTTTTGTGGTTGTGGATCTTTGCATTAAGATGAAATCAATGAACAATTTTGTCGCTGATTGGAATTCATTGCTCTAGTAAGATTGTATTGGTTGGTTCATTTTCCGCAAAACCCAGTAGCAGCTAAAGCAGGAGAGTGGTTGTTTATGTTTTCTCTCTCCCACTCCTTTCTCTCTCCTTTTTTTTTATGATTTATGCATTTCTGAAAGGAATTTTGTTGCTTTCGGCTGGTGGGAGGAAAAAAAATTCAAAACTCTGCAAGTTGCATCATTGTCTGCTTTATATGAAATTGATGAATGGTGCAGGACAATGCTATTGATTATTTTAAGTTAAGAATCCTCTAAAGCTTGAATTGTCAAGTAAATTTTGATCCAAAGTGACCTCCATAAACAGAAATAATTAATGAAACATGAATGATCAAGTAGATCTTACCCTACTTCATAGACCTTATGATCAATATGGTCCCATGAATTGCAGCAAAAGCATGATCTGAAAAGTAATCGTAGCAAAGGCACAATTTGGTGTATGCTGCATATGCATTATGGACGTTGTGCATCCATTGTTGACAAAGACACCCTCTTTATTACATCATGAATCTTTTTAGCCTAATTGTGTGGTGGAGAGAAGTTTTAGGCCTGATTGTGTAGTGGAGAGGTTTTAAGAGAGATGCTTGAAAATGTTGCAAGACATCTAAAGCGTGCAAAATCAAGATGAAAACCATGGGTTGAAATAGTTTCTCAATTTTTTTTTTTGGCGAATTATGATAATAGTTCCTACAGTTCGGAGTTCGTGTCACTTTAGTTTCTGATTTTTTAATTGTGACGCAATTGATCCTGAATTTTGAATCTTGTTTTAAATAAAGACAATTCAAGATACCATTGCTCAATTTTAAGAGCACAGTCGTTAATTTGATAAAACATAAACTAATTTGACAAAAATAAATGTCAAAAAAATTATATCTACCCACCAAAGATAAAATTATGTGAAATTGATAAATCTTTTACGCATTTATTTATTTATTTATTTATTTATTTTACCAAATTAATTTTTATTATGTGTTTGGATGATGATCATGTAATGTGTGGTTGTTAGGCTTTTAATATATAATCAATATATTTAATATATGAAATGTTTTTAATTTTGAATTTTTTGATTTAATGGATTGGTTTAATTATAATATCAAAGTTATCGTCATATTTAAATTTCAGAAAAATAGAAACTAATTTAATGAAAATAAAAACAACCATTCATTACATGATTATCATCCAAACACATAATAAATATTGATTTGATAAAAAAAAATAAATAAATGTGTAAAAGATTTATCAATTTTACATAATTTTTATTTTTTGTGGGTAGAAATAATTTTAAAACTTCAAAAATATTTTTTGACATTTATTTTTATCAAAATAGTTTATATTTTATCAAATTGACAATTTTACCTTTAAAATTGAATAATAGTATCTTCAGTTATACTTATTTGAACAAAATTCAAAATTTATGGTCAAATATGTCACAATTGAAAAGTTAGTGATCAAAATAACACAAATCTCAAATTATAAAAACCATTAATGTAATTTGCCTAATTATTTATGAATAATATTACAAATTTATCTTTATTAATTCAAAAATTATTTAAAAATTAATTTCCATCATACTTCACATAAATTTTATATAAATCTCACATAATACAAATAAATTTTCACTATACAATCATTCACTCAGAATTTTTTAGGTAGATAAAGGTGGATTTCTAAACTTTTCCGTTGTTTATTTGTATAGCTAAAGGGTAAAGCGAGGGTGGTGTCTCTTTCAACCAATTGAGGGTTATTGAGTTTTAAACTTTTAATGGGCGAATTACACTGTCAGTCTTTATTATTTACGACTGGTGTCATTTTGATTTTTTAATTTTTTAATTGTGATATATTTAAATTTAAATTTTAAATTTTATTTTAAATAAAGACAATTGAAGATATAATTACTTAATTTTAAAGGCAAAGTTGTTAATTTGATAAAGTATAAACTAATTTGACAAAAATTAATGTCAAAAAAATATTTTTGAACTTTTAAAAATAATTCCTACCTACAAAAAATAAAATTATATAAAATTGATAAATCGTTTAGACATATTTTTTTTACCAAATTAATTTTTATTATGTGTTTAGATGATGATCATGTAATGAGTGGCTGTTACGCTTTTAATATCTAATTGATATATTTAATATATGAAATGTTTTGAGTTTTGGATTTTTTGATTTAATGGATTAGTTTAATAATAATATTAAAATTATCGTCATATTTGACTTTTAGAAAAATAGAAACTAATTTAATAAAAATAAAAATAACCATCCATTACATGATTATCATCGAACCACATAATAAAAATTAATTTGGTAAAAAAAAAATTGTTTAAAAGATTTAATAATTTTACATAATTTTATTTTTAACGGGTATATAAATTTTAAAAATTTAAAAATGTTTTTTTTGACTTTTGTTTTTGTCAAATTATTTTTATATTTTATCAAATTGACAATTTTATCCTTGAAATTGAGTAAATATATTTTAATTGTCTTTATTTGGAATAAAATTTAAAATTTAAGATCAAATATATCATAACTGAAAAATTATAAATTAAAGTAACACAAGATCTAAACTATAACAATCCTTAGGCCCCGTTTGGGAACAAGCTAATTTAGTAATTTTTTGACTATTTGGCTAAAATATGAGCTAAAAAAAACTAATATGTTTGGGATGACTTTTTAGCTTTTTACGAAAAGATGTGCAAAAAATAAAGAGAAAAGAAAATCTTTAACTTTTTTATATGAATTATTGACTTTTTGACTAATTTAATAATTTTTTGACTTTTTAAAAAGGGAAAATTACCATGTAGTCCTATATAGGAGATCTATTTCCCTTCTAATCCCAATTTATTTTTAATAGATTAATAAATCCACAGTTTTTTAAGTTTTATACCCAGAGGTCCCGTTTTTTATTTTTGTATTTTTAAATGACTGTATTACCCTTTGTTTTGAGATCTATATATACGTGAGAAATCAAATTTTTGCTGCGTGAAAAAAAAGGAAATCAAATCTTCGTCTCTGCGATCTCGATTTCTGTTCGTTGTGGTGATCTCATTGTGCTGTGTGGTCGATCTGATTGTGCTGTGAGGTTGATCTGGTTGTGCGATCTGAATCTCTGTGTACAGGCTATATCTGCGTACGTTGTCTCTCTCTTTCTCTCTCTCTCTGGTGATAGATATATGTATGTGTATGTATGTATGTGTATGTAGTTTGTATTTGTTGATACATATATGTATGTATATATAGATAAGCAAATTTGCGTGGTATGTGGTTTGTGTTTGGGAAATTTTGTTGTTGTTTGATTTTGATTTTGTTGATTTTGTTTGTCGTATAGTGTAATGTATTTTGAAGTTGTATTTTGGAATTGTGAATTGTGCAGTGTTGGTAGTGATATGTTGTAACTGTATAATTTTGCAGTTTGGAATAGGTGAACAATTGTTTGTTGGTTTGTGATTTTGTAGTATGAGGGGTGTTTCATGTTAATGTGCAAATACAGTAATTGTTGTGCTGCTATCAAGATTAGTGAGGGATGTAGTTATGATGAAGTTGTTGAGAAAATATGTGCGAAGTTCAAGGAGTTGAGTGTTGGTAACTTTTGTTTGTTTTCTCTGTTCCTGAATATTCTAATTGTATTGTTGAATGTGATGATGATTTGGGGAATATGCTGTCAATGGTAGGTGGTAGTGTTGTCATGTTGTTGATGTTATTGTTGGGGATAAGAGAGTTTGGAGGTTGATGATGGTATTCTTGTAGGATTGATTCTGTAACTTGTGAGAGTTCTTTTGTGAATGATTGTGATGATGTTGGTGGCTTGTTGCGTAGTTTTTATCCAGAACCAGAGAGAGTTTTGTTGTCTGCTAGTTGGAAGGGGATTATACATAGTGTTGGTCAAGAATTTGAAGGTGGAGTGCCGGCATTCCGCATTGCATTGGCTAAGTATGCAGTTGAGTGTGGTTTTGCAGTGAATTATTTGAAGAACGATGCAACAAGAGTAACCGCTGAATGTGTGATGAAGTCGTCTACGGGTTGTAAATGGTTTGTGCATGGAAGGGTGTTGATGGATTCCGGTGTTTTTTTTTTATAATGAAGTTGGATAATGTGCATCTTGTGGGGTTGTGGCTCGTAGATCTTGTAGCAAATGGTTGGTTCTAGACTTGTGTCTGATATTGTGCAAAATGATATTAGTGATAATCCCTTGACTCGTCCTATTGAAGTTAAAAAAAAGTTGAAGAAGCAATATGGTATAGATGTTTCTTATCGGGTTCATGGTTAGGAGTTGATAAGGCAAGAGTGGGTTGTTTGGTGATTTTGCAACTTCTTTTGACCAGCTTCGATGGTACCTTGAGACGGCTATGAGAACGAATCCAGGAAGTGTGTTTGAATTAGATGTGGATGAAAAGTAGTGGGTGTTTTCGGAGGTTTTGTGGCATTTCATGGATGTTTGTATGGCTTTCAATTTTGTCGTCCGTTTTGTTTGTTGATGGTACATTTTTGAAGGGGCGTTACAAGGGGCATTTGCTTGCAGCAACATCAAAGGATGGTAATCAAGGTATGTATTTATTTGCAGTTAGTATAGGTTTGGTTTGTCAGTGTGTTATTGTATTGTGAGTCTGCTAATTTTTGCAGTTTCATGTGATTTTGTTTGCAGGTCTGTTTCTTTGGCTTTTGCGATTGTTGACGCTGAAAATCAAGATAATTGGATGTGTTCTTAAGTCAGTTGTTAAAGGCTGTTGGTTCAGGCCGGAGATTGACTTTTGTGTCGGATCGTCAACATGGATTGCTAGATGCTCTTTCGGTGGTTTTCCCCAATGACATCATGCTTATTGCTTGAATCATTTGAAGAGAAATTTGATTGACAAATTGGTGGGACTTCGTACTACCTATAAGCTGTGTTTGATGAAATATTAGTCAAATGTGCTTTGCGCCAATGGTTGCTTCTTTCCAACATTATATGGAGAAATTGAGCGCGTATTGCTGGGAATGGTAGAGTTGATAGTATGTTGGATGGTTTGCAAATGAAAGTGGGCCAATGCATTTTTTAGAGGAAACGATATGGTGAGATGTCATCTAATGCTGCCAGTCGAGTCTTACAATATTGGATTGGTGGGGCTCGTGAGTTGCCTATTACTTTGTATGGTTGATATGATTAGGGTTCAAATCATGACTCAATTGTCGAGAAGAGCTGAATCTAGAAGATGGAGTACGAAATTGTGTTCCAGTTATGGAAAAGAGTTGGTGGACTCTTTTGGAGCTAGCTAAGTCTTGGGATGTGATTGTTGCTAGTGATACTGTGCTTTGAGGTTCATTCTTCGATTTCTTTTTATGTTGATATTGGTAGATACGACTTGTTCTTGCCATGAATGGCAATTGAATGGTTTTCCTTGTTGTCATGCTGTGCATGCTTTTGCGTAGTGTGGTAGAGATGTGTATGAGTTTCATTGATCCTTTTTTTTCATGTAGATTGTTTTAGAGAGTCATACAAGGAATCTGTTTATTCCAGTGCCTTCAAGTGAGAGATTTTGGTTTTGAATGGTGCCAGTAGTTCGGTTATCAAACCTCCTATAACAAGAAAGCAGCCCGGGCGCGAACAAGAAGAAGAGGATACCTTCTAGGGTGAGAATGTGAAGCAAATCAAGTGTGGGAGGTGCTTGAAATATGGGAATCACAATAAGAACGTGCAAGGCTGCTATTGAGGCCACAATCTATTCTTTTTTATTTGTATTTGAATTTGAGGAATTATGAGAATAAAAATGTGATACTTTGGTATTATGGAAGTAATGAATAAAGTTGGTTGAATTGTTTTTTGTTTGTTGATGTGTTCTTTACTTATTGAAGTTGTTTTGGTAACAGTCTGGTTTTGTTTTAAATTTTTTATGGAATGTAGAGAAGGTTGTTGAAAATTTCTTATTGAAATGCAGTTGATATTTCATAGCGACAAACTGTATAATTTTGCAGTTTTTAAGATTATTAGAAACAACCTGATGGACCGCATAATTTTGGCAGTTTGAAAAATCATTAAGAAACAAGCTGATGAAACTGCAAAATTTTGCAGTTTGAAAATTATTAGAAACACCTTTACTGTATGAAAAATATATGCAACCAGAAAAAGTAGGCAAACAATCAGATAACATCCACAATAATGATAATAAAGGAGAAGAGCAACAACAACATCTATCATTTTCACCATAACCATAATAACCAGAAATGATCATTCCAAAAGTATATAAGTACTTTGTCACATGTTAAAAAAGAAATTTAAAAAAAAAAAAAAAAAGGTACAAAGATATGTTCCTTGAAAATTTGTATTGTCAAGAAGTTTGTTCATTTTCTATGGTTTGGTATGCTTTGTCAACATTTGGTAGTGCTCGAGTTTCCAGGATCGGTTCTCATCATTGAGGAATTGATTGATGATTTGTGCTCGAAATTTGACCCACTCAGTTGGACGAAGTTTTTTCTGCACAGGTTGCCAGTTGAGATATTGGTTGATAACATTGCAGACGGCGATTGCACAATCATTCCTGCAGTGTTTGAGATGAAGTTAATTAGTTAGGTGAAACTGCAAAATTTAGCATATTGGAAGATTAGTTTATGGATTTTGTATCTTACGAGTGTGGGTTTGTTGTGGGCATTCCTCAATTGATGCAATTTCTGTCTCGCACTCTTGAGATAAAATGTTTCCCTGTTTGCTGAGTAATGCTTTATTCCATCTCAGTTGATGTTGTTGCTACAAAATAGTTAGTGGGTGTTTTTGTTAGTTATAGTGGAGTTGATATGTTTGTAAAGGAATGGAACTAAGTATGAAATTTTATTTTAACTTACAATTTGTTTTGCAATTTCAAAGTGCTTGTTGTGGCAATCTTTTGCAGGTCTCAAAGAGTCATAGTGTCTCCATATTCCATCAGCATTGTCAAAGACCACAATTGTCCAATGGTTGTCGTGGTTGATTGGGAAATGGATATATCTGTTTTTCATTGCTTCTGGAAAATGGTTGTCGATGAGTTTTTTCTGAGTGCTTGATCTTGGTTTTGTAGTGGAGTCTGTAAGTTATATATATGTTTGAAATATGTTATAAAACTATGTAGTAATACATGTTGAGAAAGTAGAAAATTTTGCAGTTGTAAGGTATGTTAAGTTTTGCTTACATTGATGAGTGTTGAGAAAACGTAAGATCTTCCTGCATATGGATTGCTTGCAAAGACTAGATCGTTTTTCTCAAATTCTTCAATGGTTGGTTGGAGTGCCAATTGCTTTTCTGCGAAGGCATCAATGACCTGAAACATGTTATATATGAGAATGTGTTAGTTTTGTGGAATAGGTTATTGAATATGTACAGAAACTGTAAAATTGTGCAGTTGGAGACCTACATTCCCATATAAGGGTTCCCTGTTGGTCAATCTGCATATATCTGAAAAGTATACGCAGTTTTCATCTTCGCTGCCAGACCAGACACAAGCACTTGATTGTGTGTTGTTGATGAGTTGAATTTGGTCTTGGTCTTTTTTGGATAGGCTATGCCAAACCTTGTTTGTTTTGCGGCATGAAATGGTGAGTGGCTTGTTTGGGATTGATTCTTCCTGGAAATCATCATCACTTTCCAATATTTGAAGTTTTGTCTTTTCTTGATTGGCATGCTCTTTTGGGTTTGTTTCAGGAGCAACTGCTTTCTCTTGGCCAATATGCTCTTGCATCTTTTCTTTCTGCTGTTGTTTTGCTTCATGAGCACCTTCTTTGTTGTTGTCATTCTCCTTCTCTTTTTCTTCATTGGTACCCTGTGTTGGTTTGGGTACATCAGCAGCAGTTTGTGTCTTGTTTTTGCATCTTCTTTGGGTTTGGTCATTGGTTGGTATTCAAAATCTGGGTGATGTGCTTGTTTTCTTGATTTTTGTTTGATTCTCTTGACCATGGATCTTTGTTGGGGACTGCCAGTTTTTTTGGTGGACATTTCCTTCAGTTGATCTTCTTTTTTACGCAGTTCAGCCATGAATTTTTGTTCCATTTCTTGCATTTGTGCTCTCATGTCTGATATGAGCTTGTCCTTGTCATCCTCTTTGGTTGGTGTTTGTGGTTGGTCATGACCTATAAAATGTTGGATTGTGTTTTGGTTAGTTTAATGAAATTTTGCAGTATGCTTTAGTATTAGACAATAGTTTACCTTGTGCATGAAATATGTCAGATTTCTCTTGCAGTTCTTCTTGTTGGTTTGTCAGTTCTTGTTCATTGACTTCTTCTTGTTGGTCTTCTTCTTCATGAAGGTCTTCTTGTTGATCACCTTTTGTTTGTTGTCTTTCTTCTGCTTTATCATTGCCATGTTGTTCATCAGGTTCTTGTTCTTTTTCTTCTTCTTCTTCTTCTTCTTCTCTTCTCTTCTTCTTCTTCTTCTTCTTTCTTCAGTTTCTTCTTCTCTTCTTCTTTCTTCTCTTTCTTCTTCATCAGTTTCTTCTTCATCAGTCACTTGATTTTTTTCATCATCACTCTTTTCTTCTTGTTCATCACTTTCTGGTTCTTCTTGTGGTTTTTGCTTTCTTTTCTTTTTTTTTTTTTGTTGTTCTTCTTGTTCTGATTCTGATTCTGAATGATGTTCTTCTTCGAGAAAGTCATCCTCATCACTCTCTAGAAGTGTTTTTTTTTTTTTTTTTTTTGTTTCTTTTTTCGCTTATTGTCCTTTTTGTGGTCATGTTTCTTTGCTGAAAGTCTGTTGATGTGCTTTGATTGATATGCAATAACTGTATTTCTTGTTCAGTTGGGGTTAAAGGACTTTGGTTAACCTGCATTGGAACAATGTGGCATATATCAGTACTGTAAATTTGGTCAGTTGTACTGTGAGTAATGTGGGTTAAGTGTCAAATATGTTTTTGAAACTGAAAAATGTTACAGTTTCATAACATGAGTGATGTTAAATAAGTGTGTTCTTTGAAACTGAAAATTTTCACAGTTTCATAATATGATTTGTACTACAATGAATGTGAAAGGAGTTGAATAGATTTGTGCTATGATAGTATAGAAGAGTTTGAATACCTTTTCAAAGTGAGCAAGGCTGATGTGTTTCCACTTGGAGTACATTCTGCCAAGGTTCCATTTCATAAACCTTGGGAAGCCTTCTTTGTTGGATGGTCGGAGGAGTTTACTGTGCTCACAGTACCAGTACTGTTAAAAAAAAAAAAATTGAAATATGTTAGATAGTTAGAAATAGGTGGATGTCTGATATTTTTGTGGGAAGTAGTTGAGCAATGTGTTTACCAAGAGTAACATGACGCATCCAGTGACATGCCTTGGGTTGTTGTTTGCATTTGCCATTGAATTCATCAGTGTGTCTTTTATTGCCTCAACCCAATTGTATTTCTTGATGTTGTTGAGATTGTCGACATAGTTGAGGAAACTCCAACTGAGTGTATGGCCTGTTGTGGGGATGAGAAGTTTCAAGCACAAGTAAAGGGTGATTACCCTTGCAAGATCTTGACGATCATTGGTTGATTTTCCTTTTTTTGTTTGTTGAAACATTTTGGCCAAAGACTTGCCATCCAATCTCTTGACTGATTTGCATCTTCGTTTGTAAAATGGAAGCTCAAAATCCTTTGGTGTTGCATAGGATTTGGTGGTGATGCTGTCTTCTCCACAGTCAATACCAAAAATGAGCTTCACATCACTGCTTCTGAGTTTCATTTGCTTTTTGCCAAGTAGAAATGATCTTTTTCTTTTGTTGTAGAGTGTTGTCATTTCTGCTACAATGGAGTTGTAGCATCTGCACCAAGAGGCCTTCAGTTGTGTTGAGGAGAGAGCATTTATGAGGTGCCAAAAAGGGGTTTTTTGCAGCTCTGTCTGTTGGGCTTTTGTGAATTTGACGCCCTTCAACAGTTTGATTACTGTTCCGATGTTGGAACGATAATTAAATTGTTGGACTCTCTTTGCAGGGACTGCTGCTTTTTTTTCTTTTGATGCCTTGGTTTTTGTTTTGGGAGTTGATTGGCTTTCTTGGAGCTTTCTTTTTTTGGTCGGAGGAGCTTCTTGTTTTGTTGTTGGCTTTCTTTTGTTTGTTCTTGTTGTGGTTGGAGGTGTGGTTGGTGTTTGTTGTGTGGGTGGGGTCTGTGGTGCAGTTCTTGGGCTTTTTCTTGTTGGTGGTGTGGTTGTTTTGTGGGTTTTTTGGTGGGGTCTGTTGGGTTTGGTTGTTTTTGGGTGTGGTGGTTTGGTTTTTTGTGGATGGGGAGATGGTGGTGGCTTTTCAATGGATACAGGAGATGGACTTTCAAAAGGGGAGATGGTTAAATCCCTGATTGGATTTGTGGGCATATGGGTTTGTTTCTTCCAATATCTTCCAACAGCTGTTTCTGAAAAAATGAAAGCGACAGCACGGTATGAGTAATATAGTGACAAAACTGTATAATTTTGAAGTTTTTATGCAGTTTCATATGAAGTTATATGTATTTGTTGGTAACAGTTACGAAACTGTATAATTTGACAGTTTGATTTGCACTTTATAATAAGTTATCTACTTGTTTTGAGTAGTGGTTAAACTGTGTAATTTTGCAGTTTCATTTGCAGTTTGAATAAATTGAGATATGTTACTTGTGTAGTGGTGAAATGAAACACTATGATGTTGCAGTTTATAAATAGTATGAACAATAGTAACAGCCCTTGTATTTTGTAAAAAGCAACAATAACAATGAGAAGATTAAAAATTCAAAAATAAGAATAAGAGACGCCAATATTGAACAACAAGAATAAGAATAAGGTGTTGAATGTGTAAAAATAGGGATTTATGTGTAAAAAAAGTGTTTTAGAATGTTGAAAAACAGGGGAGTAGAATGTTTGAAAACAGGGGATTATATATAAAAGAGGGTTTATACATTTTGAAGTATGTAAAATGTGTATATAAGAAATATGTACAAATGTGAATGAAAAATAGTGAATAGGTGAAGAGAGATGTTACTTTTTTTCCCCATTTTTGTGAATTTGAAGTCAGGAACTATGAAATCTCTTCACAGTGGTGATGGTTCTTCGTGTTGTTGAGAGTCGCCGATTGGAGAATATGAACGGCTTGGTGTTGTGTTGAAGATGAACGGTTTGGTTTTGTGGTTAGGGTAGGGTTTCAGAGGGAATGGAATCGAACGGAGGAGAGATGGAGGATTGAGAATGCGATTTCGAGCGGCGGAGATTTGATAGTGTACTGATCAGACTGAGATGATTGTTGGTGATGAAGATGAACTGTTACGTTTTCTGGTTAGGGTTAGGGTTTTCAGAGGCGATGGAGTTGAACGGAAGAGAGATGGAGGACTGAGGAGTCGATTTCGAACGGCGGAGACGTGACAGCGTACTGATCAGTCTGAGATGTTTGGGACGTGGGTGATGGTTGCGCGCGTGTAAATTGGATGATGTATTGTGGGTATTTTTGTCTTATTGTTAATTTGAGGACTTAATGGAGTATTAAATTTTTTGGGCTTAAACGGGGTATATATGTTGGGCTTGGACCTTTGGGTCAGTTCCCCTTTTAAAAAAGAGGTTCCCAAACGAGGCCTTAATATAATCATAAGTAGCAAGATTTTATAACGTGACCAACTCGAAGAAGGGTGCTCTTGAATTCTTCAAAAAACATAAAATAAAAAATGAAAGAGAATCTTAGGTGGGGCCTGCGTGTATGCGGTGCGGCTACGGGACTCTGAATGTGCAATCAATGTCCAGTATATAACAACTTCCAAGCATAGTTTGAAGTTAAGGAGAGAGAGATAGAGAGAGAGAGATGGTTGCAGAAGCACTTGGAGTTCCATTGATGCCCAATAAGGATGAGAATGAGGTTCCTTTGATTCTGGGACTTCAACCGTCAGCTCTAGTGGACCATGTGGCAAGGGTTGATTCATCTCTCCTTGATCATATCCCTGGCGAGAGAGGTGGTTCTTCCCCGGTAATGTATTACTCTTTTTTACTTTTCATGACCCCAAAAAAATAAAATCACAATTTGACCATCGTAACAAAATAAATACTGAAGTTTAATTTTGTAAATCCTAATATTTTTTGGGAGTAATTGAGTTGTCTCCATGTTTTAATTCGCATAATTTGATAGTTATATGGGTGAAAAATGATATTGTCATCTTTACAGGCAACTGTATATTTTATCTTGTTTTTCTTTATGTTTTCAAACTATCTATATTAATTTCGATTCATTTAGCCTTACTAAGAGGCATGTTAGTGTAATTATCTCAAACTTTTGAGAATTTAGTGTATTTTTTTCAAACTTCCGGTGGTCAGTGTAGTTTACCAATTTTTTATTTTTGATAGTGCTATCCAATTTTGAGGAGCTTCTGGGAGTAAGTTTTCTCCTTTTATGCCATAATTTACATACAATCTAATTTGCCCATTTAATTCTTTTGATGTTGTTTATACCAGGATTTTAAATGACATTAAGCATGTTTTTTTAGTTTAGATTCAATAGCAATTGTCCAAAGAACTTTCTATGATAGAATGATTATTTATGAGCCAAATTGAAAACTTTCTCCAAATTTTGAAGTGCTGATCAATCATTCTTCTTTGTGAGTAACAAAATGATGAGTTGCGGCATTTACAATGTTCTTCAAAGCTACTTGAAAAATAAAAATTCATCTTTCCTCTTCATGAACAGCTTTAGAAAGCTCAATTACTTTGTAAATCAAAACCTAAAGTTCCTTCTGATAAAAATTACTTCTGAATTTGCTAGCATAGTTTGTTGATGTAACCCATCTAGTGTGTATTTGTGAGTAAGGTCTAGTTTTTCTTTGTTTGCTTGATAGTCCTCTTTTTTCTTTTTTCTCCATTTTTTTAATTCTTCATTTTCCTGTCTTGTGGTATCAAAGTTTCTGTTTATTTGTGTAATAAAACGATGGACATTTTTTTGTTTTGTTTTGTGATCAAATTCATCATATTCAATTTGCCTAAACAGGTTGGGATAGAAGAACTGAAAAATATACTTAGTGAGGTGAAAACCAGCTTTCTTCCATCCATAACTGACCTGGATCCTATAAAGACAATTGCCGGAGGTAGTGTTGCAAATACGATTCGAGGTCTGGCTTCTGGATTTGGGATTAAATGTGGAATAATTGGTGCATGCGGGAATGATGAACAAGGCCAACTTTTTGTACATAATATGACTTATAGCGATGTAAACCTCTCTAGATTGACGACGAAAACTGGTCCAACTGCACAGGTAAGCTCTTTGTTAGTCCTCTTTGTTAGTTCATAAATAATTTTCAACAAATTTATGGATAGTAAATGAGATATTAATTGCTTGTAAACTTTAGTGTGTCTGCTTGGTTGATTCACTTGGGAACCGTACAATGCGACCTTGTCTCTCAAATGCTGTCAGACTTCAGGTGCTTGAGATTATCTTTTGTGTTGAATTTTGATTCAGAATAGTCCTTCAAACTTGTGTGATATGTATGTAATGTAAGCTTATTTGAGTTCCTACTTTTTGGTGTCTTTTTTTTTCAGGCAGATGAGTTGACAAGAGAAACTTTTAGAGGATCCAAGGTCAATAGCATCTATATGAAGTTTAAATTTTAGAGCTTACCACATGTTCATCCATTAGGATTCATGTCTAATGTAGTTACTAAAACCTAATATTATACTGGTGGAAACATTGAAGCATTGCAAAAATATTAAGGGTTAATTACACCTTTGGTGTCTAGTTTTAGCGAAGTTTCATTTTAGTGCCCATAGTTTCAATTCATCAATTTAAACTCTAGACTAACAATTGTGTTTCATTGTGGTCCCGTCAATTGCTATTGGCATTTTGGACAGAAAAATGTCATGTGCAACTCACATGGCGCATTTTAGTAATTTCCGCCCAAGAAAAAAACATGAATAAATTACACTATAGTAGTATCTATAGTTTCACTAGAATTCAACTTTGGTTCTTTAGTTTTGGACGTGTCATTTTTCCGTCAAAAATCCTAATGATAACCGATGGAGGGACCACATTGAAACACAATTGGAATTATGGCATTTAAATTGATGAAGTTGGAACTTTGAGTTCCAAAGTGAAATCTCCCTAGAACTATAGAGAACTGTTATGTAATTTACCCAAACATTAACCAAGATTATTACTTTGATAAAATGTCTCTCCTCGACTAGGAAAGAAACAACAATTTCACTGTTATCAACTCAGATCTGGTTTATAAAGTTGCAATCATCAAAACAGTGCTACTCATTTTATGTCCTGCTGTTGATCCTTATTTCATAGTCATAATCTATTCAAAATGCAATCTCAGTTTAGTCAATAGTTTCATTGTAAAAATTGCTAATCTCTGCTGACTTAACTATCATAATTAATTTCCAGTGGTTGGTATTGAGATATGGAATATACAATTTGGATATTATTCATGCTGCTATTAGGATTGCCAAACAAGAGGGAGTTTCTGTCTCCTTGGATTTGGCAAGTTTTGAGGTACAACCTTAGCTTCTTGATTTATTTTCTCGTGTCCAATTGAATCACTTGAGCACCAATGTTCATGTAATCTATATCTATTTATTAAAAAAAAAAAACTGAAATCATTGTTGAACAACTTTCGATATGGCAGATGGTTCGGGACTTTAGGGCACCCTTCTGAAATTACTCGAGTCTGGGGATGTTGACCTCTGTTTCGCCAATGAAGATGAAGCAACAGAGGTGGTTAGGTGATTGTCACTTGCCTACTAGATTTATAATCCTACTTTTATTAATAGGAATGCTAAATTTCCTTCTTTTTTTTTCCTTCTTCTCACTTTGGCATAGTTTCATTTACATATTCTTGAGTGTTATTTAGGCTAGGTCTTAAACGTTGAAGTCCTAAAACTGTGATTACTAGTTTATGCACAAATCTTGCTTGAACACAATTTTAAGCTGTTGAAGACCATGAAGGATACTTCTCGTCCAAAAAATGGTGATGTTAAGGGGAATTTATTAATAATTTCAGCTTGATCATCAAATTGAGCAATCCTTGATTGAGATTACATGCTCGATTAATTATGGATACCTTTGTTCTTGATTTTGATGATAAAAGTTTTGAACAATCTTGTTTGCCCTAATGGTGAATTCCTATTGTTGGCTTTAGGGGCAACTCGGATACTGATCCTGAAGCTGCTCTGGGATATCTGGCAAAACACTGTCAATGGGCTGTAGTGACTCTTGGTTCCAGTGGTTGCATTGCCAAACATGGCAAAGAGGTCAGTAAAATGTACACAACCCTTCCCTCCAAAAAGTAACTGTGTTTGGTTTCAATTTTTTGGATTTTAATTTTTTAAAAATTGAGTTTTTTTTTGTTTTTGTGAATTTTAATTTTTTATTTTTATTTTTAGATGCATCTTACTTAAATGTATCTAAAAAGTAAAATATTTAAACAAAATCAATAAATACACAAAAATATAAAATTGAGTTTTTTCTTTTTTGTGTTTTTTTTGTTTTTAGTGAAGTTTTAAATTTTTATATGCATCTTACTTAGATGTATTTAAAAAGTAAAATATTTGTAAAAAAATATTTTAAAAAATCAATAATACACAGAAATATAAAAAATATACTGAATTTTTTAATATTTTTTTATTTTTGTATTTTGATATTTAGTGAATTTTTTAAATATTTTTTTCACAAATATTATACTTTTTAAGTATATTTATGTTAGGTGTATCTAAAAATTAAAACAATTGCTTAAAATGTTAAAAAAATTTAGTGAAAACAAAAAAACACGGAATTTTTTTTTTTTTTCTTCTAAAAAGTGAATTCAGAAAACTCAATCTTTCCTATTTGAGGAAACAATGTAGTTGTAATTAGAATTTAAGGTAATTTATAATAAACTTCCCTTCCAAAGGTATTGTCAATGCTATTTAGAACTCGGATCGTTCTAATACTTGGAACATGAACGGAAATGCAGTACATCACTTGCTTTAAAATGTGGTACAGTAGCTGGAGATTTGTAATTTCACAATTAGAATTTGAGGTAATTCTAGGGTAATTTTTTTTTTAACATTTAGATACTCTAGAAAGTGTAGTTTATTTATTTTCAAATTGATCATGTAACAATGCATTTCTATGAACATTATGACTCATATTTTTTACATTTTGTCCAGCCAAAACTCCCTTCTCTTTAGAATTGTATTTAATTTTTTTCCTCCTAAGGAAATATCTTGGGAAAAAAAATTTGGGAGCGTTTTATATCGTTAAACTCACTGTTTTGGAATGAAAATCTACTATATTTCAAAATGTGCATTTAAAAATGTAAATCACTAGGTATTAGTGTTTTCCAGTAATATTGTTCTAGCTTAATAAATTGTTGCAATATGTGTTGCTTGATTTGCATGCCCTGGAATTATGAATTAGCCAAGATAGAGAAAGCCCTTTTAATGTACAACAAATACCAATAGGCAACAACCTATGCAATTTTTCAATTGAAAATGATATTATTCCCTTTTTCCAAACTTGTTGAAGCATTAGTAACCGTGTTTTTCAGATAGTCAGGGTTGCAGCCATTGGTGATGGAAAAGCATCCGACGCTACTGGAGCAGGCGACCTCTTTGCAAGCGGGTTTTTATACGGATTGGTAAAAGGACTAAGCCTGGAGGATTGCTGTGTGATGGGCTGTTGTAGTGGTGGCTCTGTGATTCGTTCCCTTGGAGGAGAAGTGTCGCCTGAGAATCGACAATGGATGTATAAGCAAATGCAAAGTAAAGGCCTCCCTATTCCTGACCTCTGCAACTAATATGGTTAAAACACTACTTGAGGAAGTGGCTGTCCATATGCTGACAATTGACATGAAGTATTTGAATAAGTTTAAGTGCACTTTCACATTTATGTCACATTAAGTGAATTTCATCTGTGTTCCTAGCATTGTTGGAAGTATTTTGGGTACGCGCCTAGGAGGAATTGAGATGCTGCAATTTTAGAAAATTTTGAAGTGAGTACACTTATTTTTTTCCCACTCTCTTGGAATTTAGTGTTATTATTAACATAAAACAAACTGAATTTTGAGGAAGATGACATTGTTGGTGGTTTAACTTGGCTTATAATGTGTGGTTGTACTGTTTGGTTGTTATGTACCACCATTGATCTAATCCCACCAATTGGGGACTTAACTCCTTTGGGAGTTATTGTTGTTGTTTTTTGGCTTATTTAGTTCGGCTTATTTTTATTTTTATTTTTAGTATTTTTTTGAATAATTATGTCCATTATTTTTTTAATTTGTAGACCCATCTCAACAAGATGATTTTGAAAATTTTAAAAAAAAGAAAAAAAATCACGAAAGGCAAAAATAAGTTATCTTTGCCAGAAAGTCTTTGTATACTTGGAATATAAACCAGAAATTGTCCCTCAATATCAAATCTATGGGAATATTTGAAGAAGTTGTTGTTGTTGTTGTTGTGTATTTTTTTTAATTTTTTTTTTTAATTTTTTTTTTTTTGATGTTGGGCTGCGAATATCAATTTTGAATTACTTTGGAGTAACCTTTCTTAAACATTTGAATATTTGAAGTTGTTATTGTGGGTCTCTTAGCCTTTAATTACAAATTGGGGTTGATTACTGGTTCCTTTTTATTGGTGGATAATGTTTTAGAGTTCTATTGAGGTTGATTATTGGTTTCTTGTTATTGGTGGAAAATGTTTTAGAGTTCTAATGAACTGATGGTGAGTCCCACCCATTAATGATGTGATGCGTGTATCTTTTTTTTATTATTTATTTATTTATTTATTTTGCTTCTTGCTACGTCAATGGAACTCTGATTAGAGCTCTACTATTAGAGCCTGAATCTTGTTTATTAGGCTAGCATGCATTAAGTAAGTAGTACTGTTTCTTCTAGAAAGCAATTCTGTATTAAATCTATGAATTAATGATTTTGGACCAGAGTATTAAGTAGAGAATCCCAAAATACCACCGGGGTGGTGGTCTAATGGAAGGCATCATTTTTTACAAACGTGATTCAGGTTCGATTTTTGAGGGGAGCAAAATATTGAGTAATTCTAATAGTTCTCTGTAGAGACTTTACTCTGTATTCTGATCGAATCTTAGGCTCGTTTGTGACGTGTGGTTGAACTCCACTGGTGCCTCGGTAGTGGTCCCTTCCTATGGATTGGGTTAAATTAGGCTAGCAACCGGTTACCTCGAGGCCTGGGCTCACGGATGCTGTGATGACATTTCAGAGTATCCTTTTTTTCTGATTAAAAAAAAAAAGAGTAGAGAATCCCAATTAATAATCACTAATAAAAAAAGGAATTCTATTTTTTTGGAAAAATTATTTCAAATTTTTTTAGGTAATGTATTTGTGTGGTTGAGATTGAATTGGTATAGGGTGAAGTTCAAATTTAATGAATCTAAGCCATAGATTGATATTTCTAAGTAAATTTGAAATAAAATTGTGGATAAAAGACAGTTTTAATTATTAAAGAATGCGTTGTTTTTCATTTTAGCTCCTTAAATTTTAGTTGTCATTTTGATCCTCAAAATTATTAATTTGAGTTAATTTGGTCTTAAGTCTAATGTCTGTTACCTTGGTAATAGAAATAAGAACAAAAGATAGTTTTGGTTTTTAAAGTATGCGTTTTTTGTCATTTTAGTCCCTCAAATTTTAAATTTTGTCATTTTGATCCTCAAAGTTATCAATTTGATCCTAACTCAAATTGACAGCTTTGAAGATCAAAATGACAAAATTTAAAACTTGGGAGACTAAAATAACAAAAAATGAAATGATAAGAAATGCATATTTTATAGATCAAAACTGTCTTTTATTCAATGATAAAATACTCTCTGTTATCAATTTAAATGGAGGTTAAAAATAAAACTAAATTAACTTAAATTGACAACTTTAAAGATTAAAATGACAAAATTAAAATTTGAGATATTAAAATGATAAAGAACACATATTTTAAGTACTAAAAATGAAAAATTACCATTCAGTGGTAATTCTACAAGGTTATTACATATTTATGAAAAAAAAAATAATTTAAATTATTAATATTTATAAAATTTATCACTTATTTATAATTATTTGTTCAAATTTCCCCAATAAAAAATGATTTTGAACCTATATAATATTTGTTGGGGGTGGTGGGCCATGAGAATCAATCAGACCAATGGGTTGCATCATGAGCTGCCTGATATGCCGATTTATATTTCCTAAATTAATAATAATATCCCAAGTTGTATAATGGCATATTCCTTGATAATAATGCATATTTAATGTGTACTAATTCGTAAATTACACGATTAATTGTGAACTTTTATTGCAAGATGTGATTTACATAAAGAGGCCAAACACAAGAGACCCACAAGAGCTTTCTTTTTATTTTTATTTTTATTTTGGTAGGTAGCTCGTAATTAAGGACCTTATTAGAGAAAATATTAATATTTATAATAATACTGCATCTTTAAAAAAATTACTCATAAAATTATTTATAAAGTAAATTTATGAACCATATTCATTATCGGTGTGATTTACATTCCACTAATTTTAAAATCTACACCACACACGTTAGAACTTGTTCTTGGGATAATTTTTGAAAAAAAAAAAAAAAATCATTGTATCTAACATTTTTTTGTAATGTTTATGGTACCTATTTTTTTTTTTAAGTAGTTATTTAATCAATATTCTCATAATGCTATGTATGTTTACATGGTGCTCTCAAATTGATAAGATGAGTAATTACAGAATGAGTGAAGTTGATCTGATCTATCTTAATTAAAAATAAGGTCACTTCATCCATTTTTCCTCTATACCATGTTATTATTATTATTTTTTTTGAGAATTGCAGAAAGCAAATATATTACTAAATAGGAATGTCAATTATATGTTGGGTCAACATAATAAGCAAAATCACACCAAAAAAACAAAAAACAAAAAACTTTAAGTCTATTTTTTCAATTGACGTGGCATAATGCTATTGGCAATCAGAAAACAAGAGTGATTGTGAAGATGAGCTGGCCCTCTTTCGGGCAGAAAAGGAAAAGAAGATGATACAAAAGATAGCATATCATTTGAATATTGTCTTTTTTAAAAAAAAAAATTGGTAACATTTTTTTGAATCTTTGAACATTTAAAAATAATAATTCAAACTACAAAAGGTAAAAGGAAAAAAAAAACCAGTGAATGTGAAGTATTAAAAAGAAGATACTATCATTTTGTTTGGCTAAACTAACAGTTTGTTTGGATACCGAGAAAAACAGTTTATCTTTCCCTTTTATGGCCTACAGATATATGGAAACAAAAATGCTAGAGGTCCCAAAAATTCTACAAAGTTTTACCAACTGTCTCACATGGGTGTGGGATCCACATGGGACCCACATTGTGTGGGTCCCACACCATGTGAGACATTTGGTAAAACTTTTTAGTAAATATTTGGGGTCTCTAGCATTACTTATATGGAAAACCTTGTTATTGTGATTATTACGTTTAATGTAATTCTGTAATTTGTAATTTATGAATTTACTTCAACACAATTTCATGCTTTGGTTAATATGTGAATGAACTGTGATTTCGTATTTGGATTTAGGAGAAATAGTCAGAAACTAAAATATTTACTAATATTTTTAGCAAATTTGAGAGGAATGGGTCCCGTAAGATTAGTAGTTGTTGCTGGCCAATGTTGTTAGATTAGCATTTAATATGATTTATTTGTACTTATTTTAAAAAGATGGTTAAAAGTTATATTCCAGCTTTTAACATATTTTAGATCACATTATCTCTCTATTTTTTTATACACTTTTCAAAAAAAATCAAAAAATTAATTTTTAACCAACTTCCCAAAACATATTCACCAAAAAAAAAAACTTCCCAAAACAACTCTTTATATACATAAAATTGATTAGGTAAAAGCCATTTATGTTTCTTTTTCAGTTTTGGATGAAAAAAATCAATGTGTTCCTATTAAGCTAGTTTTACACAAAAATTCATACTAGTCCTCGTTTGGGAATAGACTTTTTTAGTAATTTTTTGGCTAAAATATGATGTAAAAACAACTAATATGTTTAGGATGACTTTTTGACTTTTTACGAAAAGATGTGCAAAAAGTAGAGAGAAAAGAGAATCTTTGACTTTTTGGTATAAGTTGTTGTCTTTTTTTATTTTTTAGTGACTTTTCGACTTTTTTGGCTAAAAAACCACTTGCAAAACAAGGCCTTAATTTGTCAATGATGTATTTGTTATGGTGTTTTATTTATTTTTAATTAAGTTCAGGTTCTTTTCATTGTAGTAATTTCAAATTGGAAAATTAATTCTTCAACATCTTCATGGGGAAACTTCTTCAATATTTTTCTCAACCTATCTTGTCTATGACAATTTTTAGAGCTTTGAATAAGTTGCTTATCATGGCTTTTAAAAAAAGAAATTACACATAAAACTAAAGGTTTTACCCCAAAAGCAATAAAACCGAATCATTAAAATCTGTGAAATTTCACATTTTAAGAAACTGAAATTTTGAATTTTTAGTTTAAGACACACAAATTGTGAAATTTCACCTTTTTTTTTCATACATAATTTCTTATTTAATCTAGATCTTATTTAAAAGATTTTGAAGATTATGTTTTTTTTAATTTTTTTATTTATAAAAAAATGAATATGTACAATGAAATTTTGAAATGCCAAAAAAAAAAAAAACTTTATCACGTTAGCGCACTGACATCCTAATTCTCTGCCCACATCGATTAACTAATTTGTCCACATTTGCTTAATCTTAAGAGCATTAGAGAGAATTTTGGCATTATACCCCACCTTCTCTTCTTCTTCTTCTTTCTTTTTTTTTTTTTTTTTTTTTTTTATAATATTGGGTGAGAGATAATTTATATAAATTGGGTCGAACTGGGTAAATGGGCCGTTCTATGGGCCGTTCTATGGGCCGTAATAAAGAGGCTTGGAAGGTGGGCCGCGGTCAAGTGGTAGCCCAGTCCATAATGAGAAGCTTGCCGCCAGAATTTGTAAGAAGACTTAGTTCGGTCACCGCGATTGGGTTAGCTCGGTCCAGAGTATAAATAAGTCACCGGGCGGAGTAGAAGAAGTTAGCTCGGTCGCGCCATGCAGGGCCGACCTATGGCGACTTTGTACGGTAAGCTTAGCTCTGGTTAGCCCGGTCCAAGCCTTTTACGGTTTGTTTGATCTCACCAGATGAAACCGAGGTACAAGCTGTGAAGATAGAACCGAGCTAACTAAGAGATCGGTCGTTTTCTGCCTATCTAGTATGGCGAGGTTATCTCGGTCGTATGGTCGTCCTACCGAGGTAAAACCATCTCACTTGGTTTAAGCAGTGAGGGGGGTGTTGAAGGATAAGCATTATCTTTCAGAAGTATTGAGTCCTAGGAGGACTCTTCATGAAGGAATAAGAGTCCTACTTGGATTGTGCCACGAAACCTACAAAAGCTCACAAACATCACCTATGGAGAGGTAACTGAACTTTAATTCCCGAATACACAGAGCTTTTGTCTACTTGTCTATTTTGCTGACTTAGGCATCGGAGAGGTTTCCAGCACACACCCACCGGCTAGCTCACGTTTATGTTTTCAGAGAGTAAAACGACGACGTTCGGAGGAGCGTAGACTTGATCAACAGGATTATACGAGAAGGTTTATTTCTTTCCCGTACAATTGGCGCCGTCTGTGGGAATTCAGACAAGAACAAAACCTCTTGATCAAGCTTTTCCTCTTTAGAATTAATGGCGCACAACGAAGATTTGCCACAATCCGCCATTGATGGACAGACCCCAGAAGGAGGTAGGAAGCGCGAAGGTTTGCCTCTTGTCCCTCCCATGGGGGATTTAGAGCCCTAACGACATAACCCCAGGAGGGATGCTAGGGGGAGGCGGAATAACAGCCCCTGTCACTCTCGTTCACAAAGTCCTGACAGACAAAAGCAGAGGATCGACCCTCAAGCTCTGGAGGATCGTGTGAAAGAATATGATGAATTAATAAGGAAGATGGCAGCGGATATGGAGGCCATGAAACGCCAGATCAAGGGAAAAGGAGTGGCGACAAGAGAGGGGCGTAAAGGCAACGCGGCCCCTCGCCACTCAGAAGATCGCAGTAGGCATACCACGCCATCACAAGCAGAGAGTAGAAGCCTCAGGACAGGCGATACTCAAACCAGAACTTCCAGAACTCGTCACTCCGGGACTGAGAGGACGAGATCTGAGAGGTCATACACGGAAGAAAGCACCTATCGGCCCTCGCGCATGCACCAGACATCATCCAGGCAAACGGAGTTGCCTAGATCGTCCGACTTACGAACCGTGCTAAAGGAAAAGGCACGATGGAAGGAGGATGCCAGGGCGCGCGACCCATACAGAGTTTCTGCCTTACAGCGGTTGGCTCCTCGGACGCATAGAAGCGTCGAGGTTGGAATGCCAATACCGCGTCCTGCGTACGAACCAACGGACAAAGCATTAGCGAGGCTGCAGACCTCGCCGTTCGTTCCGGCAATTGAAAACGCGCCCCTGCCTTCAGGCTTCCTTCAGCCCAAATTCACCCTGTACGAGGGGAAGACAGACCCCTACATGCACCTAAGCCACTTCCGCCAGGTTATGACGGTATACCGACGTAACGAGGCCTTGATGTGCATCCTATTCCCCTCTAGCCTTGGTGATCTAGGCTTGACTTGGTTCGAAAAACTTCCAGAAGGCAGCATAGCCTCCTGGGCGCAATTGGCGGAGGCGTTCGTAACAAGGTTCAGAACGAACACCAAAACACCAGTGGAGATCGACCAGCTTCTCTCCATTGACATGGGCAACAAGGAGACACTTAGATCCTACAATAGTCGCTACTTGGAGACCTTCAACCAGATTAGGGACTGCCCCACCAATCTAGCCATTGCACAGTACAAAAGAGGCCTCCCAGTCGGGAACAAACTAAGGGATTCAATCACCATGACACCACCCTCACCATGGAGGCCTTGATGGAAAGAGTGCATCAGCACATCAAGGTGGAAGAGGATGGCGCCCGTGCCAAAACAAAATCTGGCACGACCGCAATACCGAAGAAAAAGGCCTCAGCAAAGGTCAACGCGGTAGACCGTCCGAGCAAAAACGGAGAAGGCAGACGGGACAATGGAGAAGACCAGAATAAAAGATGGTTGAGAGTCCGCACTGCCATTACCACGGTATTCAAAAAGCCAATCTATCGGATTCTAAGCGAGATACGCGATGAACCTTTCGTCAGATGGCCTGCTAAGCTGGGAGAGGCTTAGAAGGACTACGACGAAAGGTCATGGTGCACCTTCCATAAAGAAAAGGGGCACCGCACTGAAAATTGCACGCCATTGAGACAGTACCTAGAGGAGTTGGTGGCAGCAGGTCACCTGGATAAATACATTTAAGGAGGAACACAACCAGCCCCCCAGGACCACAATAACCCCAACGGGATGCCAATCGACGCCCCACCTCAAGGCGTAATTAATGTGATACATGGAATCTTCGAACCTGAGCGTGTATGCGAGCTCAAAGGATCAATTAAGAAGGCTGAGCACTTAAGGGAGGTACTAAGTGCACAACCTACCATCAAAAAGGGGAAGACGGAGGCCACAAACATCATGTCTTTTTCGGATAGAGACTTGGCGAGGATCTATTGTCCTCACAATGATACCCTGGTTATCACTCTCCGAGTCAAGGATTTTGACGTCAAGCGGATTTTGATTGACCAAGGTAGTTCATGTGAGATAATGTATTACGAAACATTCAAACAATTGAAGCTACAAGACAAAGACTTGGCACCTGCCGTATCTCCCCTGATTGGATTCAACTCAATGCCAGAATGGCCAGTCGGCAAAATAATCCTACCAGTCAGAGCAGGAAGCGTGACAAAACAAGTGGAGTTCTGGGTGTTGAAAGTCCCTTCCACTTACAACATAATTTTGGGAAGAACATGGCTGCATGCCATGCGATCAGTAGCATCATCCTACCATCAAGTAATGCGATTCCCTAACGATGCCGGGGTAATTGAAGAGGTCTTTGGAGACCAAATCATGTCCAAGCAATGCTTTGTTACGGTTAATGGCAGCCGCGCTGCTAAAGGATATGTGCATTCGGTGGAAGAACCTGAGAGCAATGAACTGTTCGCAGATGTCGGCAAAGCAGCTGATCAAAAAGCGGTGGAAGACTTGGTAGAGGTGAGAATAGATGAAAAGAACCCGGATAAGTTCTTTTTGCTCGATTTGTCACTGTCCAGCACTGAGAGATTAGAGGTCTTGGAATTCTTGACCTCTAACACCGAAGTGTTCGCCTGGACACCATACGACATGCCAGGCATTAATCCAAAATTCATCTGTCACCAACTTAATGTCCACCCATCCGCCAGACCAATCATTCAGCGCACTCGCAGATCGGCACTCCACCACGCCGAGATAGTGGCGGAAGAAGTAGGAAACCTGCTGGAGGCAGGAGCTATTAGAGAGGTGCACTACCCCAGATGGATTTCCAACACAGTCGTAGTGCCAAAGAAGAATGGCAAATGGCGTGTCTGCGTCGACTATAAGACAGTCAACAAAGCATGCCCAAAGGACAGCTTCCCCCTACCACAGATAGATCAACTGGTAGACCTAACGGCGGGGCACAATCGACTTAGCTTTCTTGATGCATACAGAGGCTACCATCAGATCGCCATGTACGAACCAGACCAGGAGGTCACGTCCTTTACAACTCCAAGAGGACTGTATTGCTACAAGGTCATGCCCTTTGGCCTAAAGAACGCAGGGGCAACATTCCAGAGAATAGTCCCAAGATGTTTGAATCGTTGTTAGGCAAAACAATGGAGGCTTACATCGATGACATGGTGGTCAAGAACAAGGATAAGAACGACCATCTAAAAGACCTAGGTGAGATGTTCCAGATTCTGAAGAGGCACAAATTGCGCCTTAATGCATCTAAGTGCGCGTTCGGTGTAGGATCTGGCAAATTCCTGGGCTTCCTGGTGACCAACCGGGGTATAGAGGCAGACCCTTCCCAGATCAAAGCAATTCAGGGCCTAGAGAGGCCAAATTCAGTAAAAGAAGTGCAGCATCTCACCGGTATGGCAGCTGCACTCAACCGATTCATTAGCCGGTCGTCAGACAGATTACGACCATTTTTTCAAGCACTAAAAGCCAAGTTTGAGTGGGACGAAGAATGCGACCGCGCTCTGGAAAGCCTGAAAGAATACATGTCTTCCCACCACTGCTCGTCACCCCAATACCTGGAGAAGAACTCTTCCTGTACTTGGCGGTCTCACAGCACACAATTAGCGCAGTGTTGGTCCGTGCGGAAGGAATCCAACATCTGCCTATCTTTTATGTCAGCAAGACATTACTGAGCGTCGAAACAAGGTACTTGCCACTGGAAAAACTGGCCTTAGCCTTGATGATGGCCTCAAGGAAGCTGTCGCACTACTTTCACGCCCACACCGTAGTCGTCCTCACAGCCTTCTTATTAAAGGCTCTTTTTGAGAGGGCAAGCTTCTCTGGGCGAATCTTGAAGTGGGCAGTAGAGTTGGGACAATATGACATCAAGTTCCAACCCAGAACCGCGATAAAAGCTCAAGCTTTGGCAGACTTTGTCGCAGAGTCCACCCCAGCAAAGTGGAAGCATTCTTATTCGAGATACACGAGGGCGTATGCGGAAGCCATGAAGGAGAAAGATCACTAGCATACAGAGCAATTTCGCAAGGATATTGGTGGTCATACATGCAAGCAGATTCAGAAAAGTATGTCAAAAAGTGCGAGAAGTGTTAGAAGTTCGCACACCAAATACACCAACCTCCAGAGAACTTCTACCTCTAATTAGCCCATGGCCCTTCGCAATGTGGGGTTGGACATATAGTAGGACCACTTCCAACAGCACCAGGCAACAGGAAGTTCTTTCTTGCAGCAACCGACTACTTCACAAAATGGGTGGAGGCAGAAGCATTGGCATCAATCAAGGAAAAAGACGTAAAAAAGTTCGTCTGGCAGAATATCATCACCTGGTTTGGCATACCAAAAGCCCTAATATCAGACAACAACACTCAGTTCGACGGCAGAATCTTTAGAGACTTTTGTGAAGAGTACAAGATAGAGTTCTACAATTCTACACCGGCATATCCTGTAATAACCCCGACCCGTAATTAGCTACTAACCAGTAATTAAGGGTGTTAATTAAGTGATTAAGATCGATGACGAGATTAATCTGTAATTTGCATCATAATGGCCTTCTATCTATTACTTATAAAAACATCGGTTCGAAATACCGCTTTAAAATGAAAATTGAAAGCCTTATTGGCATCCAACCCGAAATTGATTATACCAATATGTTAATTGGAATTTTTAGAACATTATGGCATATTTAATTAAAATGAGATTTGGTATGATTAAATTAGCCTAAATAAAGTTAAATCGCATTAGTTCCGTTATTTACTGAATTGCCACTTAGTGGCCTATCTCTACAATTTTATTGAGACTCATTCATGTACATTACAACACATTTTCTCAGCTCATTCTTGAGAGCCAAAACCGAGAGTAAGAGTGTAGAGAGAGAGAGAGAGTGGATTTCACCAAATATTGGCTAGGAGACTTGGAAGATTACAGGAGTTTTACAAACATTGAGCTTCTCTACCTTGAATTGAAGACTATAGGTATGAATTCAATCCCTAAATCATAAATTTAAGTTATCAACATGAGGATTATGTGTTTATAGGTGTGTAATGAGCTTAGAAGGGAGAGTTGAGTAACAATTCATGCATGCATGTACATTTTCTAACCAATTGAGCATGATTTCCATAAATTCCTTATTGCATGTTTGAAATTCATCTTCATTAAGGGGAATCATCAAGTTTCAAGATGTTTTGTGGCATTTGACCATGTTTTAAGAAGTTTGATGCAAGAATTCACATGCATGTTTTACTTCTTGCATTTTGAAGTTAATTTTCATAAAAACTTACATGCATGTGTTAATTTCACTCATATGTTGGTCAGTTTTCCATCAAATTACCAAGATTACTTATGTTGTGGAGGGTTTGGATTCAAAGAAGTCCATGCATGTGGTGTTCTTGAGCATTCACCATGTTTTAAGTTGAAATTGTGAGTTTTTGACAAACCTTGGGCCATGATTTTACCAATTGATCTTTAAACTTTCATATTCTACAAGTTTTCTGGGTTATATCAAATTCTAGGGCCCAAGGGAGGTGTTTTGGAGGTTTTAATTCGAGTTTTGAAGTTGGAGGAGTAATCTGGAAATTCCAGATTTTGCAGCCTCGCTCGAGCGAAGGGGTTCTCGCTCGAGCGACCACTCTGGAATCGTGCACCTCGCTCAAGCGACCAAAAGTCCGCTCGAGCGTAAATTTCGAGCTCCCAGAAGTTTGCATCATTTACAGATCGCTCGAGCGAAGGAATGTGCGCTCGAGCGACCAGTCACATTTTTGCATGCTCGCTCAAGCGAGGAAAGCTTCGCTCGAGCGAGGACTTAAAATTCTGAAATTTTGCCTAAGTGTTCCAAGGCATGTTTTGACAACCTCATTGCATCTTAGGCATTCCTAAGCCTTAATTAAGCTATAGTAATGAGGTTATGGGCTAGAAACGCACACTAAGAAAAGAATGTAACGAGTTATTGAATGACAAGTGTGTGAGTTGAGCATTGAAGTAAGTATGAATCACACTAAGAGATTGCAAGGGTGTGTGTGTTCTAAGCCATGTGATAAGAATAAACATGAAGCAACGTGATGTAAGCTAAGCCCTAGTGGCCATACGAATAAGTAATAATAAGATTCGTTGGTGTTATGTACTTTGTGATTGTAGGTCAACGTCCGAGAAGTGATTGACCATCTACGGAACCACTGTGAGTAACGTTATCGTAAAGATACGTTTATATGAAATTATGTTCCAAATGAAATGTGATAAGCTATGCTTTCTGAAATGATATATGTTTCTGTGAACGAACATTCCAAATTTGAAATCTATTATGGCATCCATAGATAGTCCCAAGTCATGGGGGACGGCATGAAAATGCGGATCCATGACAGTTACGAGATCTCGCTAGCCACTTCATTGTGGTGTTTGTTTAATCGGTGTCCGGGACCAGTTACTCTAGTCGAAAGACGTTATGTGATATGTGATATGTTCTATGGGATATGCCATTATTATGTTCTGATATGAGATGACTATGATTATGCTATGATCTGTTTTGTACTTATAAAATGTTCGGATTTCGTTCACTAACCCTTTACCTTAATGTTATTCACTGGGCTTTAGCTCACTGTTTGTATATATATATTATAGGTGAGCATTCTGGAGTGCAAGCCCGAAGGTTTTGTGGGGGACTGTGTTTCTGTTGTCAGCCAGCCTTTGTGCCTCACGTGGAGGTTCCTGAAGTGTCTTGGGTTCAAGGGTTGATTAATTCTGTTTATGCATGGGACTTTATTTTAATCATGTTGTCTGTACGGAAAATACTGTAACGTGTGTGGTATAATATAATGTATGGTTGACTATGGCTATGTAAATAAAGTTTTAAATTATTCTGTTTCATGTAAGTCAACACAGCTCATTGGACAATTATATTTTTGTATTTGCTTCCGCTAGCCCCTTATTATATGCTTATCTGTTCAGAGGCCTTCGGTAATCTAGGGATTACTGGCTGGTTACGATGCTAAACCTATAGGGGCGGGTTTGGGTCGTGACAGAGTGGTATCAGAGCACGAGTTATACCGCACACACGTGTCCATATGAGCTATAGGATGTCCTAGAAATGAAATAGGGACATTGCATTATCATGTGTAACTACGTGAACATAGATGAATTGAAATGGAACTTATATGCATGATCAAAGAAGTTAAATGGAATAACATGCCTTGATAATTTCAAATACCGAATGTGAAATCTGTATAAACACGAACGTATGAAAGTAAAGAATCATGTGACTGTATCTGAATTGAACTTGAAGTGTAAACACGTCTGGAATGGAATGAAATGTGAAATCTATAAGAACTTTCCTTGTATTGATAAGCACCCTGTTTCTGTATAGATCAATGGAAAGGACAAGGAATGTAGGCGAATCTGAATCTTCTGACGCTAGAATTAGCCGGTTAGAGGAAATGGTTGGAGCCTTAACTGAAAATCTGAAACAACAGCAACAAGGGCAAACATGTGTACCTGAACCAGCTAGTTATGATATGATAGAACTGACACAGAAATACAATAAGATAAAACCACCTGAATTTCTGGGGGGTATTGAACCGTTAAAAGCCGAGGCTTGGGTTTTAGAAACTGAGAAAATATTTGAGGTATTTCCGTGTACTGAGGCACAGAAAGTTTTGTTGGCAACATTTACACTTAAAGAAGAAGCTAGGAGATGGTGGATGTTAGTCCGAAATGATAACGAGGAAGTGACCTGGGATAGATTTAAGGAAATTTTCTTCGAAAAATATTTTCCCCAATGCATCCGAGATAGGAAAGTATCTGAATTTATACAACTGAAACAAGGCAAAATGATTGTAGCCGAATATGAAACAAAATTTATTGAGTTAGCCCGTTATGCACCCCATATGATAGACACTGGTTATAAGAAGGTTAGGAAATTTGAAGAAGGGCTTGACTTAGATGTGTATGACCGAGTTGGCATCTTAAAATTACCAAAATACGTGGATGTTCTTGATAGGGCCTTAATGTCCGAAGCAAACATAGCAGCTTTGAAAATATCCAAATCAACCGAATCAGAAAGAATGAAACAGAAGAAACAGAAAGTTGAAATGTCAAGTAATTCAATGATCAACGTGAATGAGAAATTTGGGGCAATAACTGTGAACAAAGAAGGTCAGGGGAGTAATGTGAACAAAGATATACCTGTCTGTAAAGAATGTGGGAAACAACATTGGGGCATTTGTCGCCGTCTGTCAGGAGCTTGTTTTAGATGTGGTCAGAAAGGGCACTTGGCTAAATCTTGCCTGCGAACTCGTCCGAATAACAAATAAGCCTAAATCTACACCCTAGTTCCAGAAAATGCTCAGAACGCTGAATTGACTAACGCAGGTATTACCTAACCATGTGTAATTGTTTTATGGGAATTTGTGTGTGAATCATATGTTTCTTAGTTGATATGATGTAGATGGTGGACGTGTTAATTGGGTAGTTTGAATTGTTAGAACCATGAACTTATTTTATTTGAACCTTGTGAACTGAACGAATTACCTGTGTTTCGGAAATCATTAGAACTTGGGAACAGTGGGAATTTGTCGGGTTAAACCTTTGTACCGTACTGTGAAAAATTTAATATGAATCAGTTACGTGGGGAATTTCTAAAAATTGAGAACCTATGTCAGCTGGGAAGAATGAACTTCTGCTTATGAATTTGTGAACGATGCCTAAATGATAATTGATCTTAGACTCGTATCTGTATATGTATATATGTGACCTCGCTTGTGAGACTATTAGAACTGATGGGATCGAATTGTGATTAATGAACATTTTGAGACCTACTGGTTAATATGAACTATCGTGAATGACCTGTTGAACTGTGCTTGAACTATTAAATACGGAGACACACTAGTATCGATTGTATATGGGACATGTTGAACTCACATATATCTATACCTTTGCTCAGAATGACTGATATGATTATTTGTTGATAACCTCTGAACTGTGGACTGTGATTGTTGAACATTGACTAGACTATTGACTGTATGACTAATCTGAAATTTCTGTATAATGACCTGCTATTGTATACCTTATGCTTACATGAACTCAGTTGGGAAATTGTTATGTTACTTTTGATATGAACAACTACATACCTGTGCACCCTATGTGAACTTACTTAGAGAATGTAAATTGTGTACGACCTGAACTCTTCGATATGAACTACTGTGATACATAACTCTGCTGTGATTTGGGAACCGAAAAGTTTAGAACAACTGTAAAATTGCTGACTATATACCTAAGCGAATGGAATATGAACTATAGAATTGATGTACCCCGTCGGGGAGTGATAAGGGAAGAACCGTTACCTGATTTAATCTGATAGAACTGTGGTTTGATGAAACCTTTGTTTTTCATCTGAAACGATCGGGTAGAACTTTTATTAATTTGATCTGAGGAGACCCTTATTGAGAGCTACAGTATGATTTGATTACATTATGGGGGATTGTAAATTACTTATGACTAAATGACAGGACTGTATCGTTAAGGGAATTAACCGAATGAAAAATTTGAATTGGTCCTGAACACTTAGGAAGAATGTGAACCGTCAGTAGCAGACTATGTGACTATGAAATCTGGTACCTTATGCTTGGGAGATATGGGAATACTGTATATATATGACATGTGATTAATTACCTGGTATTACCGTTTGACCATGAACCTGTTTGACTAGAGAATGACTGCTTGGGTGTTACTATACTTCAGAACTGATGGAATTTGTTGACAACAGGCGGGTTTGATTATAAACTTTGACTATCCGGGGGTATATGTAAGCAATATGACTGTTTCTGTATCGACACATAGTATGATTGAATCTGTGAAAACTGAGACTGGGGGAAAGTATATGAATGGTTACTTCGGAATTCCGTTTACTGATAACTTGTACGAAATTACCTTGTACTCCGGATAACTTCAGAATGACTTTGACTGACTGTGATGGAATACCGAACTGAGAACCAAATTGAACAAGACCGAATGATTGACTCAGAAATTAATAAATTGAATTTCTGTAACTTAACGGGGGAAAATTACTTATGAAAATGAGATTAGTACAATCTATAACCCCGATAAGTGTTTGTTATGAGTGGTGTGTGTAATAATGCAGTAAAGTTGTGTGCAACTATATTTATGTCCTATGTCATGAAATAAGTTTTGCTTTATGAAATGTTATATGTTGCATACTGAATGAATGTCCAGTTTTCTGAAAAGTTTTGTGGCACCCTTAGTTCCTATGGCCCTTGCGCGGGGGTAAGAATACCGTAGCCGATGGCCCTTGCCTGGGGGTAACAATACCATGGCTATGTATGTGGTCTTCGGACCTACCTGTTGTGGTCTTTAGACCTACCTGATCTGATAGCTAATGGGTGTACCACGTTTGACCTTGTGCGAAATCCGAACATTTATACGTATATGAATCAGTATCTGTTCTGTTACGCTTATGCGTTCTGTTCTGCTCTGTTAGTGCTAATGAATGCACCATGTATGCTTGAGCAAGAAATGTGCCATCCATGTATGATCTGGACAAGAATATGAAAATGAGCATGTATCTGAATCTATTCTAGAATGAAATCTGAATGTGTATAAGACCCTGTGTTAATGCGAACTCTAACTCCTGTATATGATTATGTTTCTGTTTTGTAAAGAGTTGGAGTTGTTTGCTTTCTGATATAAGATAACTCGAGTTTGGGGACCAAACTCTTTTAAGGGGGGAAGACTGTAATAACCCCAACCCGTAATTAGCTACTAACCAGTAATTAAGGGTGTTAATTAAGTGATTAAGATCGATGACGAGATTAATTTGTAATTTGCATCATAATGGGCCTTCTATCTATTACTTATAAAAACATCGGTTCGAAATACCGCTTTAAAATGAAAATTGAAAGCCTTATTGGCATCCAAACCCGAAATTGATTATACCAATATGTTAATTGGAATTTTTAGAACATTATGGCATATTTAATTAAAATGAGATTTGGTATGATTAAATTAGCCTAAATAAAGTTAAATCGCATTAGTTCCGTTATTTACTGAATTGCCACTTAGTGGCCTATCTCTACAATTTTATTGAGACTCATTCATGTACATTACAACACATTTTCTCAGCTCATTCTTGAGAGCCAAAACGAGAGTAAGAGTGTAGAGAGAGAGAGAGAGTGGATTTCACCAAATATTGGCTAGGAGACTTGGAAGATTACAGGAGTTTTACAAACATTGAGCTTCTCTACCTTGAATTGAAGACTATAGGTATGAATTCAATCCCTAAATCATAAATTTAAGTTATCAACATGAGGATTATGTGTTTATAGGTGTGTAATGAGCTTAGAAGGGAGAGTTGAGTAACAATTCATGCATGCATGTACATTTTCTAACCAATTGAGCATGATTTCCATAAATTCCTTATTGCATGTTTGAAATTCATCTTCATTAAGGGGAATCATCAAGTTTCAAGATGTTTTGTGGCATTTGACCATGTTTTAAGAAGTTTGATGCAAGAATTCACATGCATGTTTACTTCTTGCATTTTGAAGTTAATTTTCATAAAAACTTACATGCATGTGTTAATTTCACTCATATGTTGGTCAGTTTTCCATCAAATTACCAAGATTACTTATGTTGTGGAGGGTTTGAATTCAAAGAAGTCCATGCATGTGGTGTTCTTGAGCATTCACCATGTTTTAAGTTGAAATTGTGAGTTTTTGACAAACCTTGGGCCATGATTTTACCAATTGATCTTTAAACTTTCATATTCTATAAGTTTTCTGGGTTATATCAAATTCTAGGGCCCAAGGGAGGTGTTTTGGAGGTTTTAATTCAAGTTTTGAAGTTGGAGGAGCAATCTGGAAATTCCAAATTTTGCAGCCTCGCTCGAGCGAAAGGGTTCTCGCTCGAGCGACCACTCTGGAATCGTGCACCTCGCTCGAGCGACCAAAAGTCCGCTGGAGCGTAAATTTCGAGCTCCCAGAAGTTTGCATCATTTACAGATCGCTCGAGCAAAGGAATGTGCGCTCGAGCGGCCAGTCACATTTTTGCATGCTCGCTCGAGCGAGGAAAGCTTCGCTCGAACGAGGACTTAAAATTCTGAAATTTTGCCTAAGTGTTCCAAGGCATGTTTTGACAACCTCATTGCTTCTTAGGCATTCCTAAGCCTTAATTAAGCAATAGTAATGAGGTTATGGGCTAGAAACGCACACTAAGAAAAGAATGTAACGAGTTATTGAATGACAAGTGTGTGAGTTGAGCATTGAAGTAAGTATGAATCACACTAAGAGATTGCAAGGGTGTGTGTGTTCTAAGTCATGTGATAAGAATAAACATGAACCAACGTGATGTAAGCTAAGCCCTAGTGGCCATACGAATAAGTAATGATAAGATTCGTTGGTGTTATGTACTTTGTGATTATAGGTCAACGTCCGAGAAGTGATTGACCATCTACGGAACCACTGTGAGTAACGTTATCGTAAAGATACATTTATATGAAATTATGTTCCAAATGAAATGTGATAAGCTATGCTTTCTGAAATGATATATGTTTCTGTGAATGAACATTCCAAATTTGAAATCTATTATGGCATCCATAGATAGTCCCAAGTCATGGGGGACGGCATGAAAATGCGGGTCCATGACAGTTACGAGATCTCGCTAGCCACTTCATTGTGGTGTTTGTTTAATCGGTGTCCGGGACCGGTTACTCTAGTCGGAAGACGTTGTGTGATATGTGATATGTTCTATGGGATATGCCATTATTATGTTCTGATATGAGATGACTATGATTATGCTATGATCTGTTTTGTACTTATAAAATGTTCGGATTTCGTTCACTAACCCCTTTACCTTAATGTTATTCACTGGGCTTTAGCTCACTGTTTGTATATATATATTATAGGTGAGCATTCTGGAGTGCAAGCCCGAAGGTTTTGTGGGGGACTGTGTTTCTGTTGTCAGCCAGCCTTTGTGCCTCACGTGGAGGTTCCTGAAGTGTCTTGGGTTCAAGGGTTGATTAATTCTGTTTATGCATGGGACTTTATTTTAATCATGTTGTCTGTACGGAAAATACTTTAACGTGTGTGGTATAATATAATGTATGGTTGACTATGGCTATGTAAATAAAGTTTTAAATTATTCTGTTTCATGTAAGTCAACACAGCTCATTGGACAATTATATTTTTGTATTTGCTTCCGCTAGCCCCTTATTATATGCTTATCTGTTCAGAGGCCTTCGGTAATCTAGGGATTACTGGCCGGTTACGATGCTAAACCTATAGGGACGGGTTTGGGTCGTGACATATCCCCAAGCAAATGGTCAGGCAGAAGCATCAAACAAGGTAGTCTTGGATGGATTAAAGAAAAGGTTAGAGAAAGCCAAAGGCAAGTGGGCATAAGAGCTCCCTCATGTCTTATGGGCTTACCGCACCGCACCTCGGCAGTCAACAGGAGAAACTCTATTTTCCTTAGTCTATGGTATGGAGGCAGTAATCCCACTAAAAGTTGGCCTCCCCACAATTCGAAGCGAGAATTTTGATCCAGACTTGAATGGCGAAGCCATAATATTGGAGCTCGACGTTGCAGAGGAAAGAAGAGACAGAGCACTAGTTCACATTGCTTCATACCAACAAGAGCTATCTAGGAAATACAACAAAACAGTGCATCCAAGGCAATTCAAGATCGGAGATTGGGTGCTGCACAGAGTAATGACAAACACCATGGTACCGGGGGATGGCAAGTTAGGGCCCAATTGGGAAGGACCTTACAAAGTGGTTGGACTAGCAGGCAAAGGGGCATACCACTTAGAAGATGAAGACGGCAAGGCAATTCCCAGGCCATGGAACACTGCCAATCTCAAGTTTTTTTATTTTTAGCTTTTTTTCTTTGAGTATGTGTAATTTTTTCCTTTCTCAATAAAACAAGTAGTTTCTTTTCAGTATAGACGTTTCCTTCTATAAAAGTTTGTTTTAGTGAGTTAGGTGAGTTAGGGGTATTAAAAACATAGTTGCCCGGAATAACCAACTGCGACCCTTCCTAAGCCCAGGATAAGGATCCAGGCTGCAGGACGTTTGGTCGGAATAACCAAACATTTTATTCTAGGTTGGCTGGAAAAACCAATTTAGAGGTTGGCTGGATTAAACCAACTCTTATTACTCTTCAGCCGAAGTAAGGGTTTAGGCTGAAGAGTGGTTGGCTGGATTAAACCAACTCTTAGTACTCTTCAGCCGAAGTAGGGATATCGGCTAAAGAGTGGTTGGCTGGTATGGCCAGTCTGATTACAAGATTAAGACCGGGATGAATTATCTCGGCAAGAGAATGCACTACTTCATTCAAACTACAGTAAGAAAGCAAGTACAAGAAGAGCAGCAAACCGAAATAACAGTTAGAGCAATAGAAGATTTTCATTAGCAAAGTTTAAAGCAAATACAAAGAAGGGGCCCCCAGCCCGGTTACAAGTCCAAAAAAGAAAAGAAATTACAAAATCAGTTGAACAGATCATCAAGATCAGCATCTATGTCAACCCGAAGACCGGTTTCAGACGGTAGTGCGGTCTCGGTTGGGAGCTCGGTGTCTACTGGAAGCACGGTATCAGTCGGCAGCTCGTTAGTCAGGTCTTCAACCGTTGGCTCCAACCGAGCTGATTGATCGGCAGGTTCATTGACAACCGGGGTATTATTGGGCTCGGTGTCTTCATCATCATCTGAACCCTAAAGAAACTGTTGCTGAACGGATGCAGCGTACTTCGCCAGTGAGCTCGGTATGAAGTACTGAGGAGGATTATAGACCTCAGTCTCAGGCTCACAATCGAGCTGCACCACGGCTGCCCTCCAACCGCATTTGAAGAATAAATCTTTAGCTGCCTCACATTGTTGCATGTAGAGGGCCTCCCCCTCCTTGAAACCTTCAACATTGGCATCATCCACCTTCTTTTTTAGTTCGGCGATCTCTGCGTTTTTCTTTCCTTCGAGCTTGGCTAGCTCACGCAGGTACTTGTCCTTCATCATGGTCAAGGCCTTCTGTTTGTCAGCATTAGCCGAGGTAACTAGCCCGGTCAGACGGGTTACCTCGGCCTCTAGCTCGGCCGTCTTCTGTTGGGACTCCTTCAGTTCGGTGTTTTTGACTTCAGCTTCTGCCATGGCCTGCCTTGTTGTCTTCCTAAGCTCCAACACTCGCTTGTGTGCAATTTGACTCTTTTGCATGGCCTGAAAAAGAATGAAAAAAAACTAATGACAAAACCGAGCAAAGAGTTGGAAAAATTAGAGAGACAAGAGGAGCTACTACTGACCAGGATCATTGATTTTGTTGCCGACCGAATGGCCTTGAGCTCGGTTAAGTGCTTGTGATGCTCCATATCGGGGGGCAGACATACACTTTTAACCAGATTGAAAGCTAGCATACGGTCTTTGTCAGCCACCACTGAGTCAGTATCACAAATAACACGGTTTTGGAAAGTCATTTTTTGGAGTCCATTTAGAGGAGCTAGCTCAGTCGGCGAGCTCCGGTTGCGGACTCGGTGGAGGGCTTGGTGGAAGACTGGTTTCATCTTCATCAACAAGGCGTTGCTCGGTTTGGGTAGTCCGGGCACGCTTGCTTGGACGTGATGAAGAAGGTTGTTGAGATGGAAGGGCCACCACTGTTTCCTGAGTCTGGTTTTGTGGCGGTACTTCGGCTCGGTGGGTTTTGGTTAAGAGGGCCCTTACTCTGTTCCTCTTCGCCATTTCTTCTTCTTCGGTAGTACGAACCAGGTTAATTTGTGGCAAGTTGGGGTCCGGTTCAGGAGAGGCTTCCAGTAAGAAGTTTGTTACTCTGGCTTTTCGTCGGCTGCTGTATCTGTACGTCGGTTCAAAATTTAGCAACTTGGCCCAACTTCTTTCTGGATATCGTAGTGCGGCGCGGAGAGTGTTCAGATTGGGATAACTGTATAGTGATTGAAGATGGGCTGAATCTGCATAAAGAAAACAACTGTTAGTTCAATTCAGGAATAGGAAATCGAAATAAAACAGAAGCATGCAATGAAACCGAAGTAATTATACCGGGAGCTCCTTTATTCCAGTTTATACTGCGGCCTGGGATCTAGGCTTGGTGGTCTTCAAAATTGCCAGATACCTAGAAAAAATCATCGTCATTTAAGTCTTTATCCGGTGTGTCCTTTATTATTTTCTCACGCCGGCGTCATATTCTTAGATAATAGACCCAGCCATCTTCTTTTGATCCTAAGGAGTATTGATGGAAGAGTTCGGCTAAACCGAGGTTAATGCCAGCTTGGCGGTTTAGCTCGGCTATACCATTAATTATGCGGTATGAGTTTGTGGAAAGCTGGGTTGGGCATATCCTAGTTTGCCTAAGGAATTCACAAAGCAAGGGTTGAACAGGGAATCGTAGTCCGGTCTCTATTATGGACAGGAGGGTAAAGGGTACAAAGCCTTGGTTTCCCCATGGTATGATATCTTGTTCGGCTAAGGTGAGATGGACGTCGTCAGGAATGTTATACTCCCTTCGGAATTCGGCCAAGCCACCAGGTGTTTCTACTAAAAACCTATATTTACCCATTTAGTCTTAAGTTATGTATAAATTAAGCCGAGTGTTAGCTCGGTCGCACAAGTGAGCTGAGTAGCTCGGTTGAGCGCTCAAAGGAGTGCCTGGGCAACCTAAAGTCTGCAAAGTAAAAAAACAAAGGTATTAAGCATAGACCGTTGGACCGTGCTGAAGAGAAATAAAGGCAAGATATATCAAATCTTAGCTCGGTTATGTGAAATGCTACGTGTCTTAGCCCGGTTTGAGCAAGGGTTTGGTTATCTCGGTTTGTACAAGGGGCTTGTTATCTCGATTTTTGTGCAAAAGTTTTTGCTAGCCCGGTTGAGCCTCTAGGGGCAGCACTCTTAGTTCGGTTTAAACTAAGAAGGCTGGTTTAGCCCCAAGTTATTGCTCGGTCATGGTTTAGACTTTCAGGCACACTATTGCGCAGACCTAGTACGGTTCAAAAGCTGGGCTAAATTGAAACAAAAGCTGGTTTGACTTATTGAGACTACGAATAGCATGAAGGGTTAGTTCGGTTGTGTAGTCCGATTAGACTGACATCAATTACAAACAACTTCCTAGTTCGGTTATATTATAATTTTGGATTGAATACAGTGTTCTACAGGTTGTTTCTTGAATACAAGTGGTTCTTATGAGCTTTTTTCCCAACAAACGCAAGATAGAGCAAAAAAGGTGTTTTGTAAACACACAAAACAGTAGGCTATAAATTAAACAAGTGCGAAAACAAGAAAAATAGAAGAGAATTGTGTAGCTTACCTGACCAAAGAGGAACTGAAGATGGAGATGGAGATAGCAGTAGGAGAGGGCATGAGCTTCACTATTTCAGGATGAAGAAAAAACGAATGCTCAGAAGATAGAGAGAGAGGAGTAGATGAATAAGTGAGTGGTTCGAAGAAAAGGGTTTTTTTGAAAAAAACCCGAAATTTGGGCGGGACTGTTCAAAAAGCTCGAGATACGAAGACGGCGTAACAGCTGCCTTCAACCAATGAGAGCGTGCCACGTGTCATGGGAAGGAGAAGCGATTCAGTTGATGTGATTGAAGAGACTTTTTGACCGGACAGGTACAGCTCGGCTTGAGTTTAGCTCGGCTGGAAAAGCTAATAGAGAATTTAGCTCGACTAGAAAGGCTAAAAGAGAGTTTTTTAGCTCGGCTGCAAGGGCTTGAAAGTTTAGCTCGGCTGGTAGACAGGTAATCCCTATCATGCTGCGCAGATGGAATTAAGGGCAATTGAGAGGGTAATTTATATGGAAATTGGGCCGAACTGGGTAAATGGGCCGTTCTATGGGCCGTAATAAAGAGGCTTGGAAGGTGGGCCGCGGTCAAGTGGCAGCCCGGTCCATAATGAGAAGCTTGCCGCCAGAATTTGTAAGAAGACTTAGTTCGGTCACCGCGATTGGGTTAGCTCGGTCCAGAGTATAAATAAGTCACCGGGCGGAGTAGAAGAAGTTAGCTCGGTCGCGCCATGCAGGGCCGACCTATGGCGACTTTGTACGGTAAGCTTAGTTCTGGTTAGCCCGGTCCAAGCCTTTTACGGTTTGCTTGATCTCACCAGATGAAACCGAGGTACAAGCTGTGAAGATAGAACCGAGCTAACTAAGAGATCGGTCGTTTCTGCCTATCTAGTATGGCGAGGTTATCTCGGTCGTATGGTCGTCCTACCGAGGTAAAACCATCTCACTTGGTTTAAGCAGTGAGGGGAGTGTTGAAGGATAAGCATTATCTTTCAGGAGTATGAGTCCTAGGAAGACTCTTCATGAAGGAATAAGAGTCCTACTTGGATTGTGCCACACGAAACCTACAAAAGCTCACAAACATCACCTATGGAGAGGTAATTGAACTTTGATTCCCGAATACACAGAGCTTTTGTCTACTTGTCTATTTTGTTGACTTAGGCATCGGAGAGGTTTCCGGCACACACCCACTGACTAGCTCACGTTTGTGTTTTCAGGGAGTAAAGCGACGACGTTCGGAGGAGCGCAGACTTGATCAACAGGATTATACGAGAAGGTTTATTTCTTTCCCCTACATTGGGGATATCAAATTTTCTACTAAATAAATGATTAAATATCTCACATGAGTGTGGGGTCTATAATTTTGTAGACCCCACACCCATATAAGACATTTAATCATTTATTTAGTAAAAATTAAAAACCTATAGTTTTTTTTTTTTTTGGGTTCTCTATGGGCAGCTACCACTATTACTATCATAATCACCTCCTCAATTCCACATTCCACAAGAAGGTTAGACAAGAAGAGAGATGAAGAGAGGTAACTTGCTTCGGAAAAGTAAAAGAAGATAAATGGGTATTTGTTCTTTGTGGTAATGGTAGTGGCTTCCAAGAGAGAAGAAGAAGGTGAGTAAATTCACAAAATTATCCGCAAAAGGTGGATAAATTAACAAAATAATCCATCTTTTCATGAGTGATGAGAGGGGGAGAGCGAGAAGGGGCTTAAAAGGAAAATGTTATGGATTTCAAATAAATTACTAAACTTCTCACATGGGTATGAGACTCACACATATGTGATTTGTGTGGGTCACACACTCATGTGAGAGATTTGGTAATTTATTTGGTGTCCTTAGCATAACTCGGCTTAAAATTGACATTGGATTGGAAAATCAAAGTTTGTAATTTCGAGATAATCTTATGGTTGAAACATTTTTGGGATGGTCTCTTTTCTTGATTACTTGAAATTTATTTAAGGGTGGTTTGTGAGACTATTCGTATTTCGTTTGTAATCATTTGAAAACTATTGGTTGATAATATAATCGGATTTTGATCCCGTAGACATACCTCATATTGAGGGAACTACGTAAAATTCTTGTGTTGTTGTTAATTTAATTTTTTCGCATTAGTTTTTATTTCCATTGATTGATTTACTTGTAGAAAATCATTTATTTTCCCTAACAACTGGTATCAGAGCTTACGGTTTATTTGGATTCATTTATTTGTATAAATCAATGAAGAGGAATATGGGTTGTATGTCTAGTTTCAATGGAAGCAATTGGATAACTTGGAAAACTAAAATGGATGACCTATTTTTTTTTTTATAAAGATTTGTATGGACCTATTAAGGATAATAGTGGCAAAACCGAGGGTATGAAAGATGATGTATAAAAGAGGCTTAATCGAAAAGCCGTTGATGTTATTCGTTAATGTATTGATGGCAATGTGTTTTATCATGCTGCTACTGATACTTCAGCACATGATTTATAAGAAAAATTAGAAGATCTTTGTGATAAAAAAAAATTAGCTACAAATAAAGCGTTTATGTTTCGAAAGTTGGTTAATTTAAAATATAAAGATGGTAGCCCCATTCCAGAACATTTGAATGAAATAAAGAGTATTGTTAACCAACTTGCTTTTTTGAAAATTGTTTTTGATGATGAGTAACAAGTTTTGATGTTACTTAGTTCCTTGCTTGAAAGTTGGGAGACTTTGGTTGTAATGGTTTGTAATTCGGCACCTGATGGAGTTGTCACAATGAGCCAAGTCACTAGTAGCTTATTGAATGAAGAAACTAGAAGAAAATCAGTGGGTTTCTCTCATTTAGAAGCATTTGTTGTGAGAGGTTGAAGCAAAACAAGAGGGAGGAGTAAGACTCCTCATGGTCGTGATCAAAGCCGTGACAAATCAAAAGATGATTTTTTTTAAAGAAAGACATTGAGTGTCATTATCGCTATGAGAAATGGCACATGAAGCGGGAATGCCAAAAGCTCAAAAACAAGGAGAAAAGACGTGACAAAAGTGTGAATAAGAAGCAAGAAGACACAATGGTGGTTGCTACGAACAGTGATCTCATGGTTGTTTGTGAAGATGACTGTGTTAAATTTATTGGCCAAGAGAGCAATTGGGTGATTAATTTCGGTGCTTCTTTTTATGTGACTTCTTGGGTTAATTTCTTTACTTCCTACACCAAAAGATATTATGGTTGTGTTGGAATGGATAATGAAGGTTTGTCCAAGATTGTTGGCATGGGTGATGTTTGCTTGGAAACTGTCACGACCCAAACCCGCCCCGAGAAGGTTGGCATCGTAACCGGCCAGTAATCCTAGATTACCACAGGCCTTTCTGAACAAAACATACATAACCGGGGCTCGCGGAAGCGAAAACAAAACACTAATAGTCCAAAGAGCTATGCATTTATATGAACATACATTACATGCCAAAAATGTTAATTTACCCACTACATTACATAACATGTAATCAAAAATTCATATACAAAACATAGGCTCACGCCACATATACAAAACAAAACAAAACTCGTACGGCCTTCCAGGCCTAGCCCCAACTCGGAGGCATACAAAACTCTGGTGGCTTCAAAACGGCAGCTCGGTGTAAGACCCCGCCTAGGCTTGGCTCCCAGAATGCTCACCTATAAATACATACATACAAACAATGAGCTAAAGCTCAGCAAGTAACATTAAAGTAAAGGGGTAATGAACGAATTCCACACTTCATATGTCCGTAAAATAAATCATTCATAAACATAATCCTCTCATATCAAAACATACATAATGGCATACTCCATAGAACATAACATTGTCGTCCAACGACTAGAGTAACCGGTCCCGGACACCGATTAAACACATACCGAGATCTCATAAACTGGTCCACTTAGGACTATCTGATGCCATACTAGATTCGCAAACTGGACATTCGTTCACAGAAAACATTCATCATTTCAAAACCATAGCATAACGTAGCACTTTTAAACATAGATCATACTAACATATCTTTACAGAAATGTTACTCACAGTGGGTTTCCAAAACCGGTTGCACGGTCTTTGCTTCTTGACCTGCAATTATCAACATTATAACACATTTCTTCAATACACATTATCATTAAATCACGTAATTCATGCCATTCTATTCTTCCCTTATTAAATTTCATGTTCATGAGATGCAAATGATGCCAATAACATGTGCAAATCATGTAATTCAACTTCTCAAAATTTCTTGAAAATAGGTCCCCGCTCGAGCGGCAAAACCCCGCTCGAGCGGACTGTGAACTGAGGCAGAGATACTGGATGCATGAAATCCCCGCTCGAGCGGCAAAACCCCCGCTCAAGCGGACTTTGAAAATCTGGGTTTTCCAGGTTGCAGATTCAAGCTTCAAACCGATTTCAACCTTTCCTTTCCAAAAACAACTTCAAAGTGATGAAACCAAGTCCCAAAACACTTAACCAACCACTTGGATTACACATCATAGCTTCTAACCAAACCCAAATGCATCATACACAAAATCAAACCTTGATTTAAGATGAAAAATCATAAAACATGCTCAATAATTCTAATTTCATGATTCTACACATCCATTTCATACTATTATGCCATAATCTTGAGTTCAACATGCTAGATGTCAAGGATCAACAATCAATTTCATAGAAAAGCTTACCTTAGATGGTGAAATGGAGAAGTTTAGCTTGATTTCTCCCTTTTTCTTCTTCTTTCCCTTGCTTTCCTCCCTTCCCCGAATTCTCTCTCTCTCTCTCTTTTCCAGATTTTTCTTCTTTTTTTTGTTTTGAGTCAAAGAGGGTCAACAATCCTTATCTATATATATTATAAATAAACCATTGTGCCAAAACACTTAAGCCAAACAAGACTTTACGAATCAGACGAAATTCAGTCCTCAATTTATTGTCCCAAATGGTTCTAAAAATTCCCGGTATCACATAGACATGTTCAATTTCATTTTCTGAACCCATTACGGTCGTCAATTTCAGTCCCGAAGTTATAGTTCCAACAGATATTTTTCCAATTCAAACAGATAGTCTTCAATTAATTTGCATAAACACATAATTAATTACTGATAAATATGACACATGTTTTGGGGTCATTACAGAAACAAATTTAGGTTGCAAGTTGTTGCTTAAAGATGTGATGCATGTTCCCTACATTTGCCTCAATTTGATCTATGCTGGGAAACTAGATGACGAAGGCTACAACAACAAATTTGGTGATAGAAAATGGAAGCTCACAAAGGGTTCTTTGGCGGTGGCTAAATGTAAGAAGACTCGCACATCTTATTCGATGCAAGGAAAAATTTACAAATGTGTTGTCCATGCACTTGAGAATGATGCTTCTACCGAATTGTGGCATAAGCGGCCTGGGCACACGAGTGAAAAAGGGCTGTGAGTTTTGTTCAAAAAAGAGCTTCTACTTAGTTTGAAAGGTACACATCTTAAAACTTGTGTTCATTACTTGGCAGATAAACATAGAGTTTCTTTTCATAAAAATGTTACTTCTAGAAAAGAAAATATTTTGGAGTTGATTTATTCGGATGTTTGTGGTCCTTTAAAAGTTAGAACACATAATGGTGCACTTTATTTTGTTACTTTCATTGATGATTTATTCAAGGAAAGTTTGAGCTTTTGCATTAAAAACTAAAGATTAAGTTCTAAATGTGTTTAAGCATTTTCAGGGCATGGGTGAAAGAGAAACATGGTAGAAATTGAAGTGCACCCGAATGGACAATGGTGGTAAATATATTAGGTCATTTGATGAATATTGTCATAGCCAAGGTATTCGACATCAAAAGACACTTAAGAAGACTTCTTAACAAAATGGTATTGCCGAAAGGATGAACCGCACCATTGTGAAAAGAACAAGGTGTTACTTTCACATGCTAAATTGCCAAGATCCTTTTGGGGTGAGGTAATGAGGACAACAGTTGACGTGATCAATTTGTCTCATTCCTATCTTTTGAATGGTGATGTTCTCAAAAGAGTTTGAACCGACAAAGATATGTCTTATGAGTACTTAAGAGTGTTTGGGTTGCTGAGCCTTTGTGCACATTCCAAAGGATGAGAGGTTCAAACTTGATAGTAAGTCAAGACAATGCATTTTTTTTGACTATAGGCATGATGAATTTGGTTATAGATTGTGGGAGTTATTCAAAGCCGTGATGTTATGTTCCTTGAAGACCAAATAATTAAAGACTTTGGCAAATGTGATTAATCGAAGCCAAAAACTAGTGATCTCATCGACATGGATCCATCTCCTTCATCTTCAGTGAAGGATGAAAATAAGAAAGATGTGCAGCCACCTATTGAAGATGTGAAGGTGATACTAATTCTAATGAAATTAAGCTCGAAAATTGAGGAAGAGCATCCAATTCAAGAACCACCACCACAACTTGAGTTGAGGAAATTTACAAGGGATTGACAACCTTCAAAAAAGTATCCTCTCAATGAATTTGTGCTGATATCTAATCAAGGGGAGCCTAAAAGCTACCAAGAAGTAATTGAGCATGCAAAGAAAGGTGATTGGAAAAAGGTCATGGAAAAGGAAATGAATTCCTTATTTGAAAATCACACTTATGATTTAGTGAAGTTGCCTAAGGGAAGGAAAATTCTGAAAAATAAATGGGTCTTCAAATTGAAAAATGATAGCAAGAATCTAAGGTACAAGGCACGCCTTGTTGTGAACGGTTTTGGGCAAAAGAAAAGTGTTGACTTTGATAGAATTTTCTTGCTAGTTGTGAAGATGTCTCTTATTTGGGTTATACTTGGCATGGCCGAAAGTATGAACCTTGAAGTTGAACAACTTGATGCGAAGATTGCATTTCTTCATGGTGATCTTAAAGAATAAATTTACATGGAGCAACCAGAGGGTTTTATGGAGAAAGAGAAAGAGAAATTTGTTTGCAAATTAAAGAAAATTTTGTATGACCTCAAGCAAGCGTCAATGGTACAAAAAATTTGGCTATTTTATGATGAATAATAGTTTTTCTAAAATCACTTTGGACCATTGTGTGTTTGTGAAATTTTTTTCGAATGGCAAATTTATTATTCTTTTGCTTTATATTGATGACATATTAATTGTGGATCAAGATTCTGCCATAATTAACAAGTTAAAGTTAAAGTTAAAGTTAGAGTTGAGCAAGTTTTTGCTATAAAAGATTTGGGGTCGACAAAATAAATACTTGGTATGAAAATTGCTCGTAATCGCAAAAAGAGACTGATTTGGTTATCTCAAGAAAGCTACATTGAGAAAATTCTTGAGAGGTTCAACATGGATAAAGCAAAGCCGGTTGGTTGTCCACTTGCGGGTCACTTTAGTTCAAATCATGTCGTACTAGTGAGAAAGATGAGGAAGAGATGCTGAAAATTCTTTATACTTCAGCGGTTGGTTCTTTGATGTATGCCATGGTTTGTACAAGGCCGGATATTGCTCACGCCGTTAGTGTGGTGAGTTGTTTTCTCTCTAATCCGGATAAAGACCATTGGGCAGCGGTGAAATGGATTCTAAGGTATCTTCGAGGGACTTTGAAGGTGTGTTTGTGTTTTGGGAATGGTAAGTCGATGCTTGATGAGTTCACGGATTCTGACATGGCTGGTGATGTTGACTCTAGGAAATTTACTTCGGAATATTGGATGACATTTGTAGGGGGAACTGTGGCATAACAATTTAAATTACAAAAATGTGCTGTTCTTTTAACTATCGAAGCTGAATTTATCGTCATTACGGAAGTTTGCAAAAAAGAGTTATGGTTGAAGAAATTTTTGCAAGAGTTGGGTTTGAAGTAAGAAATGTATGTGCTTTATTGTGATAGTCAAAGTGCTATTCATTTGAGTAAAAATTTCACTTTTCATTCAAGATTGAAACACATTGATGTGAGATACCATTGGATTTGTGATGTGTTAGATTCGAACTTGTTGTAACTCGAAAATGTTCACACGGATGATAATATTTCGGATATATTGACTAAGACTTTGTCGAGAGACAAACATTTGAAATGTCGAACTTTGGCAGGTATAGTTGATGTCTCTACCTAAGTCGGTAGGAGGAGAATTGTTGATTATGTCTCTTTCGTAGAGAATGAGATCCAATTGATTTATTAAAATATTTAATATGATTTGGTGTTAGTTATAATATTTTTTATATATTATATCTGATTTTTGGAGGCCTAATGAGTATTTAAAAATTAGTTTGGTGACAACTAAGATTTTGATAAAAAACCCAAGAGTTAACAACATTTTTTGACATTGTTTTTGCTCTTCCAAAAAGGTGTTGCAGCTGCTATAAGATATATATATATATATTTTTTTTCTTTCGGTGGGTGCTGCGTTTTGACTGGTGCATGCAAGTTTTCTTTGGTTTCGATTTTTGGCTGCTTTGAAGTACTGTACGTGTGCATATTTGGCTGCTTTAGTGGATATTGATTTGGATCTATTATTTTAGGTATTCTATAATCTGTTACAAAGATAATTTATTCATCTATTTTAGTGATGTCTTTCTTCTTTATTATTTGTGATTATTTGAAATTCATTTAAGGATGATTTGTGAGACCATTCGTATCTTGTTTGTAATCGTTTAAAAACTATTACTTAATAGTGGAATTGAATTTTGGTCCCGAGAATGTACGTCACATTGAGGGAATAACATAAAATTTTTGTGTCGTTATTGATTTAATTTTTTCATATTAATTTTTATTTTCATTGAATGATTTATTTGTGAGAAATTATCTATTTTTCTTAATAAATTTAAATGGACAAAATGAACCCCAAGGTTAGGGCTATAATAAATTTCATATTGCAATGAGGAGAAGAAAAATTTGAGGTACTGCCAACAAACTACCACCATTTTCAAATCATTGGTCCCCCTTAATGGGGTGAGACCCTACCGATGCATGCATGGAATGACAATTATCTTCTCTATTTTCTTTTTTTTTTTCTTTTTTCAAAGCTACACTCATACATAGATACATGCATAAAAGAAAACTAGTGTCACTGTCCAAATCTTCTCAACATGCAAAAGGAATGCATGTTATCCACCTACCCATCTTCTAATTGACTCTAAAGTTTGAGAAATTTAAATGGTGCTTACCTAATTTTGTATGCAATTTAGTTTTAGCAATTTTTTTTCTTTGAAATTTTAGTATTGGTATTTAAAAGCATGCAATAAATGAGTAACCTTCTAAGAAAATCATTAATTGCAATTTTTCAGATTACCCAAAACACATTATTATATAAATGATATTTCTTGAACCATCCACAGCAAAGAAAAATGCTTGGGAGCACTAATTAGTGCTCCCACTAATTAGGTGGCAGTGGGTCCGCCAGAAATGATGTGATGTTTTGGTCTTGGAGTTGTATTTTTTTTTTTGTTTTCTATTTTTTAATGCATTAGTGCTATTAGTGGTGGTGTTTTTAGTGGGATGAATCATTGTTGCACAGCAAAAAAGCTGTCAGAGTACTCATCGGCTGGAAACATCTCAATCTTTAGCATTCCCGGCCTTGAAATTTTTGGGGTCCGTCAATAATTAATTAATAAATTTTTGAAATCTTTCATATTTTTATTTATTTATCATTTAATGAAAAAAAAAGTTGAAAGTAAAGGATAAAAGATTTGTGTCAAAATCACAAAAAATACTTAACATTACATTACAATAACTAATAAGTATCGCTTGATTATCATTCTTCTTGTGTTTTTAGAAGCAAATAAATTAATCATACTTGCATAATCTAATTTTTTTACAAAATTATTTTCAATAAATAATAATGCTAATTATTTTAAATAGGCCTTTCAATTTTTTAACGGATTAATTTATTTTAAGTTAATTTGAGCTTTCCTTAATTTTTTTTGGACTTAAAATATACTTTAAAATATTAGATTAAACTATAATAAGAGAGACCTTTTTTTGGATCTATTTTCCAATGGATAACAATACTAATTTTTTTAAATGGCTTTTCAATTTTTTAATGGGTCAATTTATTTTAAGTTAGTTTGGACCTTTTTTAATACCTAATATATTACACTAAATTATAATAAGAGAGACCCCTTTTTTTAATCCATTTTAAGGAGTCCTAGGCCATGATTTTCTGACCTATGGCCCAGGCCTGATCTTTATATTATTTTGCCACTCCACTTTAGTAAAACAAAAATGCTTCCGAGCTCTAAAACGTGACCACTAAATCGGCACTAATGACGTGGCTGTCAACGTGGAAAGTTGAGGCAAACTCGCCCGTTTCTCCCTCTTTCTTATTCATTTCAAATTTCAAATTCATTTGCCCAAAACATTTGAAGACTCTCTCTCTCTATTCTTCCTTCTCTTCTCTTCTCTGATGTGCCTCTTTGTCGAAGAGCTCCCGACGAACGCAGCTTCTACAACCTCGACGAGCGCAGCTTCTCACGAGAACGACGAGCGCAGCTTCTGAAGACGACCGACGACGACCGAGTCCCTCTCCGTCTTCACAGATCTGTCTGCACAGGTCAGTTCTCTCTCTCTCTCTATATATATATATTTATATATCTATATCTATACGGCCTGATTTGTTGAGATTTTTGACTTTGATTTCATGCCCTGATTTTTAGATTGTTGATTTGTTGAGATTTTTGACTTTGATTTCATGCCCTGATTTTTAGATTGTTGCCGAGTCATATAAACTCTTTGAAAATGATGCTTGAATACTATAATGTTAATTTTTTTTGAGTAAGAAAATTGGGGATTCTTTCTGACTCCACTCTTGATGAAGTAGTTTCCTCTGTTGTATAAAGTTTTGAAAAGAACCTATTTTGGTTTTGTGTGTCAGGTGAGTTCGAAGTTTGCATATGAATTTTAATTATCATCCTTTCTGATGGCTTTTTTTTGCCCGACACAATGAAGGCTTACAAAATGGTTTCTGTTATGTAGCTGATTGGTCCTTAATATAAATTATGAGAGGAGCTAGTCTTGGGGTTTAAGCTCTCTGATTCTCTTAGGATCTTTTCTCTCTACTTTGATAATGGTATCAGAGTTTATATGTTTGTTTGAAATGACAATTACACCTGAGCATGCTATTAGATTTTAAGTACATAAATATGAATTTTTTTTTTTTCCTGTGCAACTTATTGAGAGAACAGTGACCCTAAGGTTTGTCAAATTCAAAAAAATTTGTTTGGAGGAAAAAGAACATTCAACACATTTCAACTTTAATTGAAAAAAAAATTCACAACACATTTCAATTGAAGTCAGTTTGTTTAGAGAAAAAAGAACAGTCTAAAGTTTGTTTATAATGGGTTACCTCATTTTTTGGATTGATGGGTTAGATTCATTATGTGTTGTATTGAAATGTTTGGGCAATTGAGTTTATTGGAGAGACTATAATCACAAATCACAAATATTGACTAGTCAGTGATCTTGCAAGATATTGACAAACCACATAATTTCTCCACTTTTTTTTTTCTTCCACCTATGTTCGGAGTTCAAATTTCCAACAATAACCACGCTCCTTAATTTTACTTTTACATTGTCGTCTTTCGTACTAGTTATTTTTAAATTCAGTTTTCTAAACAGTTCTTAGAATGAGCCAAACTCTTGTTTACCAATCTTGAAGGAGTGGGTTAGAATCAAAGGGACTTGGTGCAATAATGTCAAAGCTAGATCCATACCCAATCTATCATTCTATGGTGACTAAACTAAGCGTGCATTTTTCTTGTTAATTTGCAACTCTGAGAAGAAAAAATTGTTTTTAAAAGTTTGCCAAACACCGTCAACTTGGGTATTGTTATTGAAAATTGATTTTTGTTCTAAAAAACAGAGAAAATAAAGAAAACCCATTTGCCAAACTGTTAAAAAAAAATTCTTGAACACATACCTATGTTTAGGTAACCATTTTAATAAGTTTCTAAAGTCTTTGATTCCTTACAAAATGAAGGAATATGATTATGATCAAAATTATAACAAACAAGTCAAATGTCCCAAAGAAAACAAGATTAAGGACATTAATGTTTTGCTACAAGATGAAGAACAAAAAGAGCGACTTTATTAGGCTATTTGCCTCATGTGACAAGAATCAAAGATGGTTCCAGCTCGGCTAGCTTGCCCAGTGAGCTCTAAATTCAAGCTTGAGCTTGACTCGACTTGTTTCAAAACAAGTTGTATCCAAGTCAAACTCAAGTCAATCTTGAGCTGCTCTGCCTGATACACACCTTAGGGGTGAGGTAAAGTAAATTTAACCAGCCATTTCATGAGAAAGTCATTCATGAGTAGACAACCACAATATTCTCTTAAAATTTGGTACTGAAGTGGGGAACTGGACAGAACTGACCTATAGAGCATCTATGTAGTTGTAAATTTCTAATCATGCTTAGCCAAACATATGTAATTCAATAAACAATAACTACAAAATTATTTTATATTTGTGATTTGTGATTGCTGGAAATGCAAGATCACTGACTAGTCATTATGTGTAGTAGCTGAGGAAGAGTGGAAGTGAAGGAGACAAAGAGGAGAGATTATAGAGAGAACCAAGTTGGGTTGGTTCGATTATTGGTTTTACTATTTTCTACTAGTAAATATTTAGAATGCCATAATTAGAACAGTTACTAAAGCTAGACACAGCTTAGTTAGGCCAATTGTAGAAGACTCGATATTCTCAAATTATTTATCCCATGCATATGACATTTTTTTAGATTTGCAAGCATATGGGATTAATGGTTACAATCAAGTAAGTACTTCCTATAATAAACTAAACACCAAATTGATGAATCTCATGGATTAGAAATCCAATTCCACCCAAATTTATTCAGCAAGCATGACCCAAGTGTTTGTTTTATTCTTTATCATATATATTAATTAAAAATATGTGTGGGTGAAGAATAAGGTTCTTGGAATTGGATTTTTACAATAATGGTTTTTTCTCTTTTCATAAAAGGGATGAAGGAATTATCATGCATAACTAGTAAACAGAAAATAATAATACAAGCCCTGTATTGTTAATTGTTTCGAGCTTTCAGTATTTAATTTTTTTTTTTATTTTGGCAAGATGCTATGCCTTAAACAAGTCTTTAATGTACAAACTAGAGGGACATGCCAACCTATAAACTACTGCAGTCAATAGTCAACATTTTTTTGAGCACATGTACACTTAACCATTAACTTAAAATCCTATTAATCTATTAGAAGGTTTAGCCTTACTTCTGTATAGATTGTACCTTCTTTACTTGAGTAAGATATATGTGTGTATATATGTATATTCAGTTTGGTTTGGGACCTTCAGTAAACTGACCCTGCAATACATATCCAAACAGTCTTTTTTTTTTTTTTTTGAACTCTAAAACTTTGAACTGGGAGCAAAATAGAAACATTGATGAACAGAGCCAAAACAAGCCAATCAGGGTTTGGTTCATATCAAGGCCATAGCTTTGAATGCACTTAAGTTGTCCATTTTCTGAGTTCCCATTTGGGAACATATCAGCTGCATGCTATTTTTCTTTCCGCATTGGACAGTTGAACCTCACCTAATATAAACATATGAGTCCGTTTATAATCATGTTGATTGGCCATAACCTATGGCCCTAACAGTGGCCACCCCTAGCCTTCGAGGAACCACCTTTGTTTTTAGCAACTTAAACAGTCCTAAAACTAATACACTAACTGATTGAGATTTCAATTCATATTTTTGCAGATGTCAACTTCAAGTGTTAACGGCAGTACATCAGAGTGAACATCTTCGATTTCAAAGCGAACAACTTCAATTTCAGAACGCGCAGATGCAAAACTTGCAAAGAGGCATAAATAGAAATTCGTGTTGCATTAATGGGATCTTCATCTTGCTTGTAATTGGTGTTACATTAATTATGAAGATGTACTAATTTTTATACAAGTTAGAACATGTAATTCATGTTGTATTAATTATGAAGATGATATGTATGAAGATTTATAATATATGACAATTATGGCTTGAGAAGTATGAATATGTAACCTATGTGGATTGTTTGTTATCTGATTGGAACTTTGAAAGTTATTTGTTTGTTTGTTTCAACACATATTATGAACATATTTTGGACTGATTTTGGGTTGATTTTGGACTGATTTTGGACACATTTTCTGCTGATTTTGGACACATTTTGGACACATTTTGGGTTGATTTTGGACAGATTTTGGACTTATTTTGGACAGATTTTGGACTGATTATTATGAAAAGTTATTTGTTTGTGTTTGAACACATATTTTGGACAGATTTTGGACATGTTTTTGACAGATTTTGGACATATTTTGGGCTGATTTTGGACTCATTCTGGACAGATTTTGGACTGATTATTATGAAAAGTTATTTGTTTGTGTTTGAACACAAATTTTGGACAGATTTTGGACATGTTTTTGACAGATTTTCGGCTGCTTTTGGACTGATTTTGGACAGATTCTGGTTTCAATACAGATGTTCAACACAGATTTGAACACTGGTTTGTCTGTTTTTTAACACTGGTTTGAACACATATTTTAGACACATTATGGACTGATTGTGGACAGATTTTGGACATGTTTTTGACAACTTTTGGACATATTTTGGGCTGATTTTGGACTGATTATTATGAAAAGTTATTTGTTTGTGTTTGAACACATATTTTGGACAGATTTTGGACATGTTTTTGACAGATTTTGGGCTGCTTTTGGACTGATTTTGGACAGATTCTGGAGTGATTTTGGGCTGCTTTTGGACTGATTTTGGACAGATTTTGGTTTGAAGATAGATGTTCAACACAGATTTGAACACTGGTTTGTCTGTTTTTTAACACTGGTTTGAACACATATTTTAGACACATTATGGACTGATTGTGGACAGATTTTGGACTGTTTGTCTGTTTTTCAACACATTATGTATGAAGATGTATTTGTCTCTTTTAACACAGGTGCTTCACAGATTTGGACACTGGTTTTTGACACAGTTTGAACACTGGTTTTCAACATAGATTTGAACACTGATTTGAAGACAGATTTTTAACACAGATTTGAACACTGGTTTTGGACACAGTTTTAAACACATTTTTTTTCACACTGGTTTTTCAAGATAGATCCAAACACAGGTTTTCTTCACACAGATTTGGAACACATTTATGGGACAGATTTTTTCGAACACAGATTTTGGAACACATTAAATCTGGAACAGACAGCGCACAAATACAACATCAATTGGGAACATTAACTATAACAACAAAGTAGGGAACAACATCAATTTGTTCTTAACCAAAAATACATTAAATAAACTATTCAAAACAAAATAAACTCCAAGTTTAGTCACATAAAAGGCATTACAATTACAAGTTTCCAACTAACGAAAACTACCACCATGGTCATTGGGGTCCATGTGTACATTCAAGTCAACAAATGAAGACGGTACGGCTCCATAAATTTGATGCGTAGCAATCATGGATTGTTGAGTTGTCATAAATCCGGTGTGCCTCCAATACAGTCTGACGGAGTCAGAGATGTGCCAACTCCATAAATTTGAGTTGGGGCATTCATGAAACTTTGTCCTCTCATAATGTCCACACTTGCCAGGGTGAGAGATGTGCCTCCAATAGCATTGACCATGTGTCCCTATTCAATTAAAATGAAATGTTAAAACCAATTTGCTAAATATTATTGAAAAATTGTTTGCTCGATGTACACGTACCGGCACACACATACTATTTTCCATGCCAATCATATAAGGATAAAGCTCTCTACGTGCACTACGTTCAGGTTGAGATTGAGATTGACATTGACCTTCACCTTCACCTTCACCTCCAAGCACCTTAGTACCCTGTATTGACAAAGGTTAATGAATGGCTCAAATGTATGACATGATTACAATAAAATATGAGTTTAATAGACAGTAATGATACAAAACGGATGGATATGTATAAAAACCAATCAATTTACCTTTGATTTGTTATGTTTTCTTTTGCTTGCCTTCAACCGATTGACTATTTGATCTACTTTGGCGACCTTTCTTTTAGTAACTGGACGACCTTTTCGGCGAGCAACCAAAGGACTAAGCAACTTGGTATGACTGATTGCCTTTCTATTAATGCTGCCAATCGGGAAGATGGGACATTACTAGTAATAGGTGGTACATTACTAATCGAAAGTGCTACATTACTCCCACCACCTTCATCATCTTTCATCACTTTCGCCTTGATTTCATCCAACCCGCAATCAATAAGTTTTATTTTCCCTTCAGAGTTTCCAGCAAATTGTACAATGCCAATCAATTTTCTATTCATCTTATCATACACCTTTGCATTGAAATCATCCCCAAAGCCAGTGTATGTGGTTTTTATGCATGTGTACCCTCTATCCAAATTTTTTCTCCATCGTGGTAGAATGTATTTATTTGGAACCTCATTTATGCATCTTGCAATGAGCACAACGAGTGAGTGAGCACACATGATGCCCCTAAATTCAAACAACCGGCACAAACATTGCACATCAAATTCTGTCGAATTACAATAGACAACAAAGTCCACATGTTTCATCTTCCCAAAAACTACCACGGCTTCTTTCACAAAATATGTACAAATTGAACCCTCTTCTTTGACAAGAAACGGTTGACAATAAACTAGCCTCTTCATCTCAGCTTGAACTTCTTTGAATTTTGCATTGGTGTACGCATCCTGAAATTGTTTCTCAAAACCATACACAGTTAGGCAATCAAAGACTTTGTGCCGAGACTTGAAGTCAGCTTTCTTCTCTTTCTACCTTACTTCTCAAGGCATTGTCATATTGTTCAACAAATTGTTTTAATGTAGTCTTTGGGTTGACATATCCATCAAAAAAGGCATTCATGCTCTCACTTCGTTGTGTCGTTGACATGCCAGCCCAAAAAATATCTTTGACATAGACAGGAACCATCGATGTCGCTCATCATATAACACCCCCAACACTGATTCTCATAAAGATTGAATTTTGCAATCATCTCTTTCCATTTCATCTCAAATTCATCTTTTGTGAAAGTGTCATACACTGCATTTTGCAAATCCATCTTCATGGATTCATATTGGAATACCCTTTCAACTTCTCCAGAATCTTCTTCATGATATGCCATAAACACCATCGATGTCGAGCATTGGGGAAGACTATTTCTATAGCCTTTTGCATAGCTTTGCACTGATCAGTTATTATAGCTTTGGAGGATGATCTGACATGCAATTTAACCATGATTTGAATAGCCAAACAAATGTATCAGTGTCTTCGCTAGATAATAGGCCACAACCAAGCAAAATCGACTGTCCATGGTAGTTAACTCCTACAAACGGAGCAAATGGCATATCATATTTATTAGTGAGGTAAGTTGTGTCAAATGAAACAACATCTCCAAATTCTTCATAAGCCGCCCGACTCATTGCATCCGCCCAAAACAAGTTTCTTATGCGAAAGTCAGTATCAACATCAATCATATAATAGAAACTCGAATTTTGTGCGTGCATTCTCAAAAAATACTTTTGAAGTGCATCGGAATCTCCTTCTCCAAGCCTCAACTTTCTAGCTCTCTCAATGTAATTCCTTGCATCTCGCTCATCAAATGTTAAAGACTCATAACCCCCCGCTTCAACAACCATTGAGTTATAATTTCTAGACACCCCAATCCCTGCTTGATCATTAATTTCTAATCTTCTCTTCACAGGACTAAGGATTTTCTTATTCATTGCAAAATGGCGTGAGTCGGTGGGGATCAAGTCATGATTATGCTCAAGGTTAACTGTGGTTAACATAAATCTCCCATCCTTTTGTAGGCTTGCTCGAACCCTTGCTTTGCAATCAATTTTTGTAGACAGAGATGGCTTTAAAGGGTTTACTTCTGATTTTTTAATTCTCTTCCCCAATCGAGAACATTCAATCCCAAAGTATCTTAATTCCCCATCATCACCAATAACTCGTGTTTTACAAGCTATAGAAAACCCAACATGTTTAGCATATTTGGCATAAAATGTGTACGCTTCTTGCTTTGAGGTAAAACACATACCCTCTTAGGTTCCTCAACTTCTTTCACTCTCATTTAATAAAGGATTCTCAACACTATTTGAATCAATCTCCATTTCTGCTCATTCAAAAATTAAAATGAAATCAAATGATTTAATAACAGATTATTCTAATAATAGAAACTCAATTCCAGTAAAAACACATCCTCTAAAACTATATACAGACATCATACTCAAATGTCAAAGTTATAACATAACAAAAGCAAGCCAATTGTTTGATATTCACCATCACAGAATAAAAACGAATATATGCAAGTAATGATCCAATATTTTATGTTTGAGGAAAGCAACCCAAGTCCAAGTCCAAATTCAAATTCAAATCCCAATTCAACAAATTTTACCAGGAAAAAAATTGCCATTTCATGTTATTAAAAGAATAAGGCAATTCCCAAAAACATTGACCAGATCTACATAGCAATCTCAACTAATAATCACTATACAATTCAAAGTTTAACTACCCAGAAAAAATTTGCAACATTATACTTCAAAAAACAAATTAAACATCAAATCCATGAATTGATTAAAATCCAAGATTTATAATAGCTGAATAAAAAAGAAGAAGAAAAAGAAAATTGATGCTAAAAACAATAGATCGGAAAAAGTTAATCAAGTAAATCAGTGTCAAATGGAAGCAAACATGACCAGTCCCATGGTTGTCTTCAAGGAACCCCATTGGTTTCATTAACTCAAATGTTTCATAAACTTATAAACATTTATCTTGAACTGTTATAAACATCTGAGTTTATAAACATCTATAAACATCTGAGTTTATAAACATCAGGTCCATTGAACTGTTATAAACATCTATCTTTAACTGTTTTTTAAACATTTATCTTGAACTTATAAACAGGGGATTTCTGAACAGATTTTTTTTTTTTTTAATTTATGAACATCTAACTTATGTGACAGAGATAGAAACTGACCAGATACAAGTCCAAGTCCGACGAAGACGCTGGACGGTGGAGGAGGGAGAAGATGTCCGATGGTGGAGGAGATGAACGGCGGAGGACAGATCTACAAATGCCGAACGAGACAGCAAACGCCAAACGGTGGAGGAGAGGGACGACGGAGAAGAGGGCTGACGCCGGACGGTGGAGGAGAGGGCAAACGCCGGACGGTGGAGGCGATGGAACGGTGGAAGAGAAGCTCAGATCAAATGTGTGGGAAATTTTTTTTTTTTCTTTATATACATGAGCTCGATGGATCAACATTTGCGCGGGATTTAACTTTTTTTTTTTTTTTTTTACAGTGCATGAAACACACGCACTCAATATGCAAATGGCCTTCAATTTCACGCCTCACATGCCACCTGTTTAGAGCTCGGTTTAGAGCTCATCTTCTAGTGGTCCATAGCGGGACTGAACCCTAGGTTTGATCTAGGGTCATTGGGGTCTAGGGGTGATCAGCCCTTACGATTTTAAAAAAGTGAAAATTATCGTTCAATGAGAAATGAGATAAATATTTACAAAAGGGTAAGATTTTTTTTAGGTTGCAATTTTTATTGTGTTTTTTATTTTTTATTTTTTTTTTACACACAAAGAATTATAGCCCTATGTGTTGTAATTATTTTTGGTCATACATACTGATTTATATTTTTTCCTTCAAAAAATCCCATTTTAAATATTAGTATTAATTATTTGTAAATTATACAAAATCGCTTCCTATAAATTTTAAAAATGATCAAGTGATTGAATAATGCACACATCCATATTTTAATTATGTGTGCCCTCAATTTTAAGTACACGCAACAAAGAATTACATCTATAAATATGAAATATTTTGTACTTGATTAATGATTTTCTTGTAATTTGTTACGTGTACATAGTATTAATGGTTTTACATGTCAAATAAAAGAATGGATTATTTAATTGTTTCTAAAATATTATATATTTTATTAATTATAATGTGACAATAAAAACACATATTATAATAAAGGTTTCACATTAATTCATAAAGTAAAATTTTGAAATTTATTTATAATGCTAAGGCTTGATTTGGAAAGTGGGTTGACTTTTTGATTTTTTGATTTTTTTGGCTATTTTCGCCTGGGTTTAAAAGCTTGGTTTGGAAAGGGCTTTTTGACTTTTTTGAGTTTTTTTGTGAGAGAAGAATGTAATGATTATGGGTTGGATGTGATGTTTTGTTTGTTATGACTAAAATAGCTTATTTTATTTTTTATGACTAAAATAACTAAAAAAGCCTGCAAACCCACTTGCCAAACACAGGATTGGAATCACTTAAAAGAAGTTGTAATATTAATTTTTAATTATACTTGTTAAATAAACAATTTAAAAGTAAAGAAAAGATGTACTTTTTTTTTTTTTTTTTTTTTTTGGAACCAGAAGAAAAGATGTACTCCAGCAAAGCAAACACAACAAATGTTTCAATGTACGAGGCACATCATAAATACAAAATCCAAGGAAACGTCCTGTTTGGGTGACCATAAAAAAACAAAAACAAAAACAAAAAAAAAAAAACCAAAAAACTGAATTACACCAAGACCCCCAACAATTTAATAAATATCAACTTATTTGTCACGAGCTCGTATTTTTTTTGTCTCTTCAATTATAAAAATAGTCATGTTGCAGTAATAAGTTGATAATAATTTATTTTAATTTAGAGTTATGTTAGGCCCTGTTTGATTGGGGGTTATAGGGAGGGGATTGGGTTTGGTAGTGAGGTGAGACTATTATATGGGGTGTTTGTTTAGAGAGATGGGAAGGGGACTCCTAATCCTTTGGTATTAGTAAAGGCCTTGGAAGGGGGATTGGGAAGGAGGAGATAGAGATGGTATTAGAAAAATAGTAAGGGGATTAGAATTTTTTTTATTTTTTTATATTGGGAATTTTTTAAAAAATATTAATGTTTAATTTTTTATATTTTTTATTTGTTTTATTATTTTATATAAAAATAATTTAACAATTTCTACATTAACAACTATCATCAAAAACAACACATTTTACTTAATCCCTCACTAACAATCTCCTCACTATGAATCCCCTCCATTCTACCTCTGAAAACAAACGGGGCCTTAGGATCCTAAATAATCTATTAAATTTTTTATTAATTTCTCACCATGTGGTTTGTGTGGGCCTCACACCTATGTGAGTGGTTTGGTAAAAAAATTTGAAATGTATAACATTTTCTTTTAATTTAAGAGCTTGTGCTATCTTACTTGGTGCAGCTTCAACTTAAATAAGTTGATTATCTTAAAAATTGAAAAATAGATGATTTTAATTTCCGTGTTCTACTTATCAACTTTTAGGGGTTATTTGGGGTGTCTTAAATAAGTGCACTTTTTGTCTTTTGAACTAAAAAATAGAGGTTGAAAATATAGATGTTTGGGTTAATTTTTTAACTTTTTATGGAAAAATGTGTAATAAAAAATTGTAAAAATTGATTTGTAGAGAAAAATTCGATTTGGGAGTTGTGCAGCCGTAATTGTTGACTTTTGGTGAATAGTGTTAACTTTTTAACTTTTTAAGTAACTTTTTGACTTTTTAACTTTTAGCTATATGCCAAACTTGACCTTAGATTACAGACTTGTTTTTAAAAAGTTAAAAAAAGAAGAAGCTAATTTATTAATTTTTTCTCAAAAAAATATACCAAAAAAATAATAAAATAATATAACCGCATAAACAAATAAGCTGGTTTTTTTCATATTTCAAGGCTTCAGCTGCACTGCACCAAATAAGGGTGCTTTAAACCACTTTTTAGAAGGACTGTACAATTGAGGGGTCAATATGATAAAATGATAGTAGTATTCACCAATTAAGGGGTCTTGGTGTAATTAATAAAAAAATTCCTCTCCCTTTCATTCCCAATTTGGTCCCTCTCTCTGAGTCTGGATCCTCTCCTTGAGCCCCTCCTTGAGTCCCTCCTTGAGGGGCCTTTGGGTCCACTTTGAGGCCCAATTTTGATAATCTGAACCGTTCACATTTTAATATTTATTCAGTATAATATACCTGTAAAAAATCAAGTTGATCGGATATCAGAAAGTATGTGTTCAGAAAATTAGGACTACAAACTATTTTTTAATAAACAATTTCGAACACATACTTTCTGATATCCGATCAACTTGATTTTTTACAGGTATGTTATACTGAATAAATATTAAAATGTGAACGGTTCAGATTATCAAAATTGGGCCTCAAAGTGGACCCGAAGGCCCCTCAAGGAGGGACTCAAGGAGAGGACTCAAGGAGAGGATCCCAATTCCCCTCTCTCTCGTCGTTCTCCTCAGAGTCTCTGCACACAACAGAGAAGAGAGAGAGATACAGAAAGTGAAAGCACCGGGGAGAGAGAGAGAGAGAGAGGGGGGAGAATTAGGGTGAAGAAAACCCTAGAAGGAGGTCCATTTTCAATGGAAAATCTCCCTCACTCTGTTTCGAAGGAATCATACAATGGCAATGGCAATGGCGTCAGACCTAAGACCGTGTACGACGACGTCTTTGGAGGTCCTCCAAAGTTGGGAGGAGTTCCCACTCTCTGTCCTCGAGTCTCTGACTACACTGAGATTTTCAGCAATTTTCACGCCTCTCCTGCTTCCTCTATTCCGATTCTCGATCTCCCTCCTGTTAACGATGCCGACTTTTCCTTTGATGTACGCAGCTCCATTTTCGACTACTCTCAAGTATTCGGCGGTCTCAATGGTGTAGACTTCGCTGCCTCCTTCGAACAACTGTTTGAACTATCGAAGACTACATGTGATTCGTCTGACGAAGCTTGGTATGCTTTTTTTTTTTTTTAAAGCTTTTGCCTTAATTTATTTGGTCGATTATGCTGTAATTGTACAAATAATGTTAATCTGTTGTTGTTTGGCTATTCACATTTTCTTAATTTTGGGTATTCAATGGTCACTCTGTTGAACATGGTTTGTTGTAGAACAAAATATACAGGTTTGTGCAATTTTGGGTAAATGTTTTTGTAAGTGAAATCGCGAGAGTACTCAATTTGGGCTTTTAAAGATTTGGATATCAGAACAAGTTAGGGGAAAAATGCTATGGATTAGTGAAAAAACAATGGGGGTTTACTTCTTGTTTTGGTTAGTTTTGGGATTGGGATTCGGCAAGAGGGCAGTGTGGATAGGGGGTTTAGTGATATGATGATACTCCTTGGGAAACTATAGTTTGAGAATATTAATTTTGTTGAAGTTAGGGTTAAATTTTGTTCCATTAAGGTAGTGTTCCATTTTGAGGACAAAGCATAAACACCTATCTTGGCTTCCCACTACCTCGGTTATTGCTTTGGTAGGACCCACAGCCCCTCGGGGCTTGTTATATACTGGGGACACATGGCTTGATTGCTAAGAACAAGGGCTTGTTCAGGTGCTGCTGGGGACATGTGGCTTGGTGCTGTCGTGGTGGTGGGGGAATGGGTGGGGGTTGGTGAGGAAGGGTGGGATAGGGGCTGGCCGTGGCAGTTGGCTACAGACTTATCATGTCGTGTTGCAAACTTATAGATTACAAAGAACCCAAAGGCTACTTATGGAGATTTGTCTATTTGTTGGATGTATTTTCTCTTTATTTTAATGATTCTACACAGTGTCAGAACCTTGGTTGAAGATTAAGAGGCCTAAAACACGTATCTTGTAGACTTGTGCTTGAAAGTAGTAGACCTAAGGGTTTTGATTGTAACAAGATTTATGCTTGAAAGTGGTAGATCTAGGGGTTTTTATTGTTTCGGAGTTTAAGAGAGAGATTTTAGTCGAAGAAAATGGAAAAATAGTGAAGAAAATTATTTTGTTATGAAGTAGACTTTCGAAAAGGCTTTAACGGCCAAATCGGCAACATGACGGCCTATTACTGCCATTGCACATGTGGTAACGGCTACGGCAGAAGCAAATGCTTGTGATTTATTCTTCCAACTAAAGTGCATTGTATCGGAATTGGTATGTTCCCAAATTGTCATGGAATGGCATTATGTAACAGTTTTGTCCATTTTTTAAAACATTGTACATGGCACACTCGGGCAGAACTAGAACTTTTATGTAGACTGGCCAAACTAAAAGTATCAAACAAATTTAAAGTATTTAATTAAATTTTGGATTTCTTTTTTTTTTTGATAAATAAATTAAATTTTTAGATTTCATGAAGCAATTAGATATTTTCCCGGAAAATTAAGCACATAATTTTTTAGTGATTTGCCAAATTTTCACTCAAAAAATTCAAACAATAACAAATATGATTATATGAATAAAAAACATTTATATTATAGCACCATAATTAAATTCATATAACCTTTTCATTTACAAAAATTAAATTCATAATTTGAACAAGCAATTTATATCGCATGTATTGTAAAAATATAGTCATAAAAAATCAAAGAAGATTAAAAATTAATAAACATACTTGATGCAGACATTATTATTTTTGACCAATTAATACTACAAATTACTATGCCAAAAAGTACAAGAAATGTTCGATTACCGATGACTTAGTTTGGAGATGGAGAGAAAGCCAGATAATACACAATGGAGAGAGTCAAATACATGGATTAGAATATAATCTTTATTTGAAAAAGTCCTAAAGAGGGAGTGGGAGAGACAGATGGGAGAGAATTTTGTTATCGAAGTGGGTTTTGATAGTATTCTATTCAAGGTTAAATTTTTGTATTTGGTAGAGATAAATTTTTATTAGAAAAGATAAAGTGTGCATTCAATGCATATGACGGAGATACTTTTTTAATTTTATGAGTGGGGCCACACCTGTTTACACAAGATGCTTGATCTATTTTTCTGGACGCATGTTCTATTTACACGTTTTAATAATCAGTATATTAGTGTGATATCCCTGCATCTATAATTTTATGGTTTTGCCACATTAGGTAATCCTTGTCTAACAATGCCTGAAACTTATTTCTATGTCAACAATGTGGGGAAAATTTTATATTGTTTGATATGGGGAAAGTTTTCTATTGTTTGCTTGCTTTTTAGTTGGAGGAGAGTGCTACATTTAGAAATTTGTGAACTTCTAAAGATGTTTCTAAGTTTGAATTTTGATTTAACAAAGAGTCACTTTTTTGATTGTTTCAAGTGGCAAATGACTAAGAATAAAACATGTTGACTGGCTCTGGCAAAAAAATCTTTTTTACATAAGGAATGTCAACCAATTGAGGAAGAAGGTCAAGAATTTAAACCAGATTTCAAATTTCAATCTGATTTTCAGGTAGACTGGACGCATGTTCTATTTACACGTTTTAATAATCAGTATATTAGTGTGAAATCCCTGCATCTATAATTTTATGGTTTTGCCACATTAGGTAATCCTTGTCTAACAATGCTTGAAACTTATTTCTATGTCAACAATGTGGGGAAAATTTTATATTGTTTGATATGGGGAAAGTTATCTATTGTTTGCTTGCTTTTTAGTTGGAGGAGAGTGTTACATTTAGAAATTTGTGAACTTCTAAAGATGTTTCTAAGTTTGAATTTTGAGTATGCTGTTTAACAAAGAGTCACTTTTTTGATTGTTTCAAGTGGCGAATGACTAAGAATAAAACATGTTGACTGGCTCTGGCAAAAAAATCTTTTTTACATAAGGAATGTCAACCGATTGAGGAAAGGAGGTCAAGAATTTAAACCAGATTTCAAATTTCAATCTGATTTTCAGGTAGAAGTTATAACACCGAGAAAAGCATGATTTTTCAATTTAGTTATATTGATAAATTATACATTTCTACAAAACGACAATACAAAATGAACTTGAGGGTGTGTTTCTTACTTGGAATAACTCTTGAACCTTCAATGTGTAATGTGTTAAATCTAATAAAGTTGGAAGGATTGAAGACATAGAGGTGAAAAAGAAGGTATGTGCCACTATGACACCGTAAGAAAGTGTTGAAGATGATATAATTCATGTTGAGACATAACATAGGAGCATTATAGTTAGATTTGAGGGTCTTAATGTGGTATAAGTGAGTAATGGCAACATGTGAATTAAGCCTCAGTTAACTTGATCTTTTATTTATTAAAACTAACATCTGGACTTGCCTATTCAATTCAGATATTTTATAATGCAAATTGCAAATTTGTTGAAATTGATTTAACATGCATTTGTGGGTAACATCTAGAAATTTCTCTTTGTTTCAAGCAATGCACAATACTTGCTCGTCCAGTCAATTCTGTTTGAGGCTGCATTGCAGATTTGAGTTTATCTCTTTGTCTGAGCTAGGAAAAAGTGGTTCACTTACTTTTCCATAAAAAATAAAAGAGGACTTCATAAAGGTGTACATCCATTTATGTTAATTTATTAGGAGGTTTACAGTAATAAAGCTCTTTGGGAGATAAATTTGTTTGGGGTTCAATTATAATCTTGAGGTTGATTTAATATATTTTTCAGATTAGCAATGATGCTTAGTAATGCAATCTCTATAAGAAGTATAGTGATCAATGTAATCACTGGAACTATCATTCACCAAAGTTCTTTTTGTCTATATGGCATCAAATTGGGTCAATTGGGCTTGGATTGGTGATGATGATTGAGAGGTGCAGCATTTTTCTGTCCATGTGACCTTGGAATCCACCCTTCTTTGCATTATTTTCTGTTGGTTGGAGGAAGAACTTGGAACAAATGTGTGGGGGCTTAAATAATATGCCAAAGAGGCCTTTCTAGCCTAACGAAGAGTCCATCGTGAATTGTATTTTTCCATCAAATATGTCAAGAAAATGGAAGTGACTTCAATGTGAAGCACAAAAATAAAGAATTACATATTCAAGTTAATGAAAATTTATCCAGTCCCCATTGGATTAGAGGGGAATTGTAGAGAAGAATGATATTTATCAAAAAAGAGTAAATAATGTATTATAACCCTTATAGGTCTTTTCAAGGATAATAGAATAAGAAAAATATGTGAAATTTATTAAAGAGGGTGGAAAGTACTCCAATTGAATTGTCTTTCATATTTCAAGTAAAGGTTTTATTTGTAATATGTGATTGGTGGTATCAACTTATCTCCTAAAAAAAGAGAAAAAGAGATTGGTGGTAAGTGTTTTGATTCAACCATGTTCATTCTCGGTAGTTACTATCTTGTCTTTGATATTTCTTATGGTCACATAAATAAGAAACTCATGAATATGACAATGATGCTTCTGTTGCAATTTGCTGTTATTGGCCATATTTGTTATAGCAATTGTAGAAATTTGAAACTGAGATGTGTTTTTTCTGTTTCCTGATTATAGGACTCCAGCTCAGAGTGAGTCTCTTTCAGATGAGTCAGACCCTTCTGCTTCTTCAGATAACTTGCCAAATGGAGAATCTCACCAGTCATGTGATGGCATTAAGCAGATCAGTATATCATATGATAAGGCTAGTCAAGAAGCAAGGAAGATGGGTCAAGTGGGATGGCACACGTAACTCAATTACATGCTGTTCCTGGATTTACTTCCATAGTCAATGAGGCACCTTCTTCAGAAAAGATAAAGGATAGGAATACACCTTTACAGGTAGCTGATGATATCAATCCAAAAATGGATTTTAGTGGGGGCCTAAGGGAAAGAAAACAATTCCGGAAAACTATGTCACATCGTCAAATAGAAGTTTTGACATAGAGACTTTGGGGACTGATCTCAAACCTGTGGGATTTGGCAAAAGTGCTTCTCATATGAATGAGACATTTGTAACTGTATCTGATATCAGCCTAAGAACGCAGCCCTCTCAGTTACCACCACCTTCAAAGCCACCTCATGTTTTAGCTGTGAACGGTGGAGATTCCGGTAGACATAAATCCAAGCTCAATGCTTCTAAAAGTTTTGCTTTTGGAGAGACGACAGGTGACAGCTCCCCATCTTTCTTTGACGTGGAGGTAGATCCAAGTTCATCTGCTGCAGTCTCTGCTGCAGCTATGAAAGATGTAATGGAAAAAGCTCAAGCAAAGCTAAAAAGTGCAAAAGAATTAATGGAGAGAAAGAAGGAGGGTCTTCAAAGCCGTACAAAGTTTGGTTTGAAAAATGAAACGAAAGATAAGGAGGGAAAAGCAAGCAAGACATTTGATGGATTCAACAGTTTTAAAGATGAGAGAGTGCATGGAACTTGTCAAAGAGATTGTAGTGGAATGAAAACTTTTGTTGGGGAGGAAAGGAAGAAAGTAATGAAGACAACACAGGTAGTTTCAGATTCAATTGAAGGGGGAAAACATATAAATGTGGCCAAAATATCTGCAGATAAAAAGAATGGGAAGGAGGACAGGTCATCTCAAGAATTTTATAAAACCGAAGGAACTGTTGCATGGAGAGAAGCAGCAGAATTTTTTGAACTAGTTGAAATTGATAAATCCCGAAAGATCTATGAGCAAGCAAAGGATGAAAGTGTTTTAGTGCAGAGTACACAGTCCCATGAGTGTGGTCAGGAGAAAAAAGCAATTCCAGCATTTCATCAACATGAAGACGATAGGAAAATAAAAGCCAATAGGGAGACTTGTGAACGGGATGGAAACGAGGGGAGATCAAAAGCAACTAAAGAGTCAAGCAGGCAAGAGGAGCATGGGAAGAAAGTAAAAGTGAACCAAGAGGTTTGTAAACAGGAAGAAACTGGGAAGAAGCCAAGAATGGTCCAACAGCATGGAGACATTGAGAAGATACTAACTGAAGCTGGTAAAAGTGAAGAATGTGACACCCTGATAGAAGTTCAACAGAAAGAGAATCAAATGAAAGTTGAAAAGAAACTAAAAGAGGCTAACGAAAGAATAGAAGATGACAAAAGACACAAAGATGCTCATGAAAGGTACGAAAATGAAAGGAGACTTAAACAAACTCTTGAGATGGAAAAATGTGAGAAAAGACTTGAAGAGGCTTTTGAACTAGCAGAAATTGAGAAGAGACTAGAGGAAGCTTTAGAGCGGGAAGAAAAGGAGCAGCAGCAAAGGGAGGCTTTTGAAAAAGAAGAGAAAGAAAAGAGACAAAAAGAGGCTTGTGAAAGAGAAGAGAATGAGAAGAGAGTTAAAAAGGCTCATGAAGAAGAAGAGAAGAAGAGACTTAAAGAGGCTCTTGAGCTGGAAGAGAATGAGAAAATATTGGCTCTTATGCTGGAAGGGGATGAGAAGAGACTGAAAATGGCTCTTGAGTGGCAAAGGAATGAGAAAAGGCTAGAACTTGACCTTGAAAGAGAGGAAAATGAGAAAGGCTAAGAGAGGATCATAGGCGGGAAGAGATTGATAGGAAATTGAAAGGTGCTTTTGAGCTGGAAGAAAATGCCAAGAAGCAAAAAGAGGCTCATAAAAGAGAGGAAAACGTGGAGAGACTAAATGAGGCTTGTGAAAGGGAAGGAAATGAGAAAGACTTAAAGAGGCTAGGGAGCAAGATGAAAATAAGAAACGATTGCAAGAAGCTCATGAAAGAGAAGAAAGTGAGAAGAGATCAGAAGAGGCTTTCAAGCAGAAAGAAATTGAGAAAAGATATGAAGACGTTAATGTGTGTGAAAAAACTGAGAAGAGGATTGAAGATGCAGGTTATTGGGAAGAACTGAAGGTATGGAGCAAAGATCATGAGCAAAATGAGAGGGATGAAAATGAAAGGAAGCTTAATTCTGATCAAGGAACTTGTGTGGACACAGAGGGGGAAAATCTCAAGACATCTGATGATGGGGCATGTAAGCTGGATGACCATGAGAATCTACAACCTGGTCAAGCAGCCTGTGAACAGGATAAAAACAGTGGAAATGTAGAAATGACCAAAGGGAACCTTTCATTTGAAGAGGATAGAACCATGAGGACTGAACCCATAGATAGTGTGAATACTCGGTTGGAAGCAGTTGAAGTAGTGAATGTGCTGTTTGAAGAAAAATTCAACTCATCTGGCATGACTCTAGATTACACACAACATGAAAAGAACCAAATCAATGCGAAAGATGTCATGAAGTCACATCATCTGCATGACACTGTGACAGAATCAGTTGAAGCCGGCATTGGACAAACACACGTTGACAGAAATAAGAAAGCTTTCAAAATAGCCTCTAATCCTGGGACTCCAAATGGACTCACTCATGAATTAGGAGAGAGAGGGACTAATGTTAAGGAGGTTCAAGTGACGTTTAACAAGGAACATAGCAAAGACAAATTCATGTCATCACAAGTGGTAGGAGAGTTGATTGAAAATGGAAGGAAAATGGGAGCTGATCAGCCGACTGTGTTGGAGGGAAAAAGAAATGCAAAGAGCACAGGTCAGAAGGTTAGCACAAGCAAAAGCACAAAAAGAAAAGAGAAGAATCGTAATGATATTCTCACACCAGAGGAGAGAGAGAAAGAAGAAAGGATAAAAAGAGAGAGAGAGCTGGAAAAGGATCGCCTAAGAAAGATAGAGGAAGAGAGGGAAAGAGAAAGGGAAAGAGAAAAGGACCGGATGGCTGTTGATAGAGCAACCCTTGAAGCTCGTGAAAGGACATTTGCTGAAGCCCATGACAAGGCAGTAAGGGCTGCTGTGGAGAGGGCAACTGCCGAAGTTCGACAAAGAGCGATGACAGAAGCCCGAGAAAGACTAGAGAAGGCATGTGCAGAGGCTCGGGAGAGGTCAACAGGGGAGAAGGCATCTATGGAGGCCAGGGTCAGGACAGAGCGTGCTGCAGTAGAGAGAGCAACTGCAGAGGCTCGAGATCGTGCTTTCCAAAAAGCAATGGCTGAGAAGGCTGCTAATGAAAGATCAGTTGTTGATAAGTCCTTTGCTTCTTATAAAAATGATGGAATGAGACAAAGCTCTTCATCCTCTGTGAGTATACCCTTCACTGATGTAATTTATGAAGTGCATGCCCAACACAGTCTCTTAACTTAATGACATAATCGGCAGGATTTGCAGGACATGCAATTTCAGGGCATTCGGTCTTCCAGTGGGTCCATTTATTCATATTCTTCAGTTCATGGTGGTATGTGATAAATGAAACATGTGCTATAATTCTTTTGCAATGTGGATTTATGTTTTTTTATTTTATTAAATCTACTTTTTCATCGACCTTCCAACATTTTTCTGCTTTATGTATAGCCTAGGTATTTTTATTTATTTATTTATTTCTGTATGCAGCTTCTGAGAGATTTGTGGGAGTTGAAGGTGAATCAGCTCAGAGGTGTAAAGCTAGGTTAGAGAGGCATCAAAGAACTGCTGAACGTGCAGTATGTGCCTTCTTTTTCCATTTTGTTTTTCATCCTTTCGTGAATTTTGTGATATGTCATCTACATCTAAAATTATGAACTCAAAACAATTCCCGTCACTTTTCAGGCTAAGGCTCTAGCAGAGAAGAACATGCGTGATCTTATTGCTCAAAAGGAGCAAGCAGAGAGAAATGTAAAAATCTTTCCATCAGTGTGACTTTTGGAACCATTAACTAGCTTTGCATTTTTTGTGGCTCATATCAATAGATATGCTTGCAGAGATTTGCTGAAGCTCGATGCTGAAGTGAAGAGATGGTCTGGTGGGAAAGAAGGGAACCTGCGTGCATTGCTTTCAACACTGCAATATGTATGCAAAAATATCCTCAATCCTTCTTGAACATTTAGCTATGATGCTTGCATAAAATATGAAAATATAGCTTTGGATGTAGTTTCTTATGAAGTCACAATGTGAACTTGTCTGGGGTTCTGGTTGTTTAGAGTGTTTGAAAGTGTGATGAGATTTGAATTTCACATTGGTATTGGTAAAGCATGCCTATGTGCTGAAATGAGTCTGGGACTATTTAAATCAACTGATTGATTAGTTCTAGTCTTCTGAATATTTGCACTTTTCTGCATTGATTGCAGTTCCCTGTTCTAGATTGCTAGGCTTTTTCCTGGTTGCCTGGCAGAAATATCACTCTTGAATACATATTCAGATGCATACATCAAGAAAACTTAATCCACTGAGGTTATTAATATAGAGAAATGACTGGGGGGAAAAAAAAAAAAATACTCTTGTGCTACTTCACATCTGCATTGAACTACTGGCCATATACATTTTGCTGCTGACACAGAATATCTTTTGCATATGGCATACCCCTCGTCCGAAAACTGGGACCTGGAATTCAATGTCAATTATTAACTGTGATAATTCTCATTCAATTATCTGCCATTAGATACAATCACCATCTTTCATGTTTCTTCCTTGTTCATATTTGTAGTTCTATAAGATGATCACAATTGTCCAGTCTCAGAAAATAGATCATAGTCCTCACTTGGTTATGCTGATTGATCCCTTTTTCTATAATTCTCTATAAACTTACGCTCTGAATTACATTTTCTATGATGTCAGATCCTTGGGCCAGATAATGGTTGGCGGCCAATTCCGTTGACTGAAGTTATAACTGCTGCGGCTGTAAAGAAAGCTTACCGGAAAGCCACTCTATGTGTTCACCCTGACAAATTACAACAACGGGGTGCAAGTATTCAGCAAAAGTACATATGCGAAAAGGTTTTTGATCTTCTAAAGGTATTCGGCAAAAGTACTGGCTTCCCTTTCTTCTATTAATTTGATTCATGACTGCATGTTCTAAAAACTAAGAAATTAATTATTTTTCTATGCTATAGAAAGCTGAAAGTGACAGTAATTAATAATTTGCTTTCGTGGCTTCCATAATTGCTAGCCTAATTTAGGATGTCCATGAAATGGATTCTTGCTCCCAATTGACCAAATACAAAAATGTTTTTTAAAATTTAAGTGTTGAGCTTGATGTGGTCTTGTTGCCTTGTTATTTTGGTATACCTTTACTTTCTTACTCTACATCTATTATTTGAATTTCTCATTTTACTTGAACTATATTTGTACTTAAAAAATGTACTCATTGCTTCTGTTTAAATGCTAGTTTCATATGCAATGTTCATATTTTCACACTAGTCTTCAGATGGCATGTTCTATTGCTTGCGGAAGTGGAGGCCATAATTAAGGAATGTGGTGCCATGATCATTTATTTGATGTTATGCCTTGTGCACATGAAACCCAGTTATGACATCAAAATTTAAACAGTGAAAGTGATCCTTACTTGAATTTATCGTTGTTCTGTTATTACTATTTGAATACCAGAAAATTAAAAAAAGTTAAAGGATAAAAAATTAACACTGAAACAGTCCTGGCAAGGAATTCTACAACATTTGCACTTATTGATCATCTTGACAAACCCTACTTTGGTTATGACCATATAATGCTAGTAGTAATTTTGTCCCTCTTTACTTTTTGGGTGGATAGATTTTCTAGTTTACTAAAAGGAGAGGAATGTGGGCTGATATTTTCCACGGGCTTCATTTTACTCCAAACGGATTACAGGATTAGCATCGTGTTGTGTTGCATTGCCCTTGAATTCATTTTCATCTCTTGCTCAAAACAAAATGTTTGGTCTGAAGCAACAAACATTTGTTTGATGGTCATTGCGTACTTGTGTTTATTATCTTTGTTTTTATGCATCATCAGGAAGCTTGGAACAGATTCAACTCGGAGGAGCGGTAGTTGAGGCCTTCTGCTGAAGGGTGCAGAGCTGTAGTTATACTGCTGGCTAGTAAGTATCTCTACATACTGCCCAAATATTTTCAGTTCTATCTTTAGGTTATGAGTGTAAGCTTAAGCTTCAAAGAGATTGGCATGAAAGAGAGGTTATCCTCTTTCATTGTATCATGATTTAGACCAGAGGCTTCAATGTTCAGGTAATTCACGTATATTTCATTCTGTTTCACTTGTAGGTTTAGGAATGTTATTATGTTTCTGGTTTCTATTTTAGTTTTCAAAAAATCTTGAAATTTGGAAACAAAAATACCTTTAAAGAAGGCAATGTTTCAAAATTTACAAAATTTGAGGAAACAAGAAAAATGTGTTTTCATTTGTTTCGAAGATTAGTTTTCATTCCCTTTCTTCCCCACTACTGTTGCTCACCACCTATTATCGGCCACCCATTGTTTTTGGTGTTTATACATTTTGAAAATGTGTACTAAACATGTCTTTTATTTTTAATTTTTACAAATAAATTTTATTTATTTATTTTATAATAATAATAAAAAAGAAACTAACGTAAGAATTTAAGTACATGCAATGGCCCTTTCTTCCCCTCCCCCCAAATATATTTAGTAAATAATGTATAGAATTTTTCTTTTTCTTTTTCTTTTTCTTTTTTAGATTGGGTATAGAATTTAAATTAATAGTAATAAACTTTAATTGAAATCATATCACTATTCTGATTTAAAATAGTGTTCATTTTGGTTTGAAATGGCAGTTCGTGACCAGCTTTTCCAAACAAATGTTTTTGTGGGTTTATTTGGCAACCAAAGTTTCTGAAAGTTGAAGATTATTTCAGTTTTTTTTTTTTTAAAAAAAAAAGAGAAAATGGTCAGGCTTATCTTTTAGGAAAAATTATTGAAACATTTCTCTCTAACTTTGTGTAGTAGGAGAGGTTCAAAATATTTTTTAGGAGCATTTACACACGTCTTAATTTGTGAATTTATATTCCATTAAGTCCTAATTAAGATTTTTTGAACCTTTAAGTCTCATTAAATATTTAATAGTCGGAGTAATCCTTCAAACAATGATTGTTCATAATTTGTGATTATATATATAAAAAAATAATGATTTGACATTTATTTTGATTTTCAAAATTGTAAAATAACAATTTTCAAATTGAAAAAATTTAAAAAAAATTATGTGCAAAAAAGTTGAATTATTTTTTTGTGTAAAATTAAAAATTTTGTGTCTATAAAGGAACATGATGTTGGAACATTGATGTGCAAAATTGGAAGAAAAAATGAAAAAATCGATAATGTTCTCATTTTGAAAATCGGAAAACATTGATAACGTTTTCAGTTTTATTGGATAGTTGAATCAAACCAATAAGTAGAAAGGTAAAAACATTTGATCTCATGCTTTGGTTTTTTTTTGTTTTGCAGTTAGTGAAATAATTATTTGGTACATTACTATACAAAATTGATAATGTTCTTAGTTTTAAAAATTAGAAAAAGATGATAATATTCTCACTTTTACTAAATAGGATTTATTAGTTCAAAAAAAATCTTAGATATGACATAAGTTACCATAACATTTGTAAATAGGATTTTTAGGTAATTAATTCTTTTTTTTATTAGTTAAGGTCCCTCAATATTTTCACAGAGAAAATTTGACTCAGAAAAATTTTGCCAGACTCAGAGAAATTTCACTCGACTCAAAGAAATTTTGGCTCCATTTTTTCTGGTGTGATTACAGAGAAATTTCGATTTTTTTTTATTTTTTTTGTGAAACCAGAGAAATTTTTCTATAAAAATTGAAATTTCTTTGAGTTAGAACAAAATTTTCTGAGTCGAATTTTTATTGTAGAAATATTGAGGGACCTTAATTATTATGAAAATATTGTATGTCATTTATTTTATAAAATTTTAATATCAAGGATCTTAAAAAAAATAAGAAAATATTATTTTGCTTTCCAAACTTTCAGGCGTTTTTCAATTTGATCTATAAACTTAGGGGTTGTTTGGGATGATCTAAATAAGTGCACTTTTTGTTTTTTTACGAAAAGATGTGCAGAAAAGTAGAGAGGTGATGTGATGGAAAAAAGATAAAAAGATGGATTATTTAGGGGATGCCAAACCACCCCTTATATTAATATAAATTTTACACCCAAACTTTTAAAATTTTGATTAATTTGGCTCCCGTTGTTACATTTTATCTACAATTGGACAGAATGTGTTGATGTGACACCAAAATTTATTTGGAATTTCATTTTATTCCCCAAACTATACCTTAAAAATCAATTTGCTTTCCAAATATAAAAAAATTAAATTTAAATATTTATATATCTCAATAATGAAAAAAATTAAATTTCAAATAACATATACTTTGCAAAATATATATATATATATAAATTCTCATTTAGAATTATCTTGAGACTATGAAACATGAATAATTCAACAAACATGTTGTACTTGTACCAGGTACTTACTTATGTATGATATTTTTGTATACGTATCGGGTACACAAAACACGTACTCAAATTTTTCCTTCTTAATTTTTGGCGTACCCAGATATATCTAGTATATACTCAAGCTGTGCCGTACTCCAGTCGAAATAATATATATATTTTTTCTACTATAAAGATAAAATTTCTTTTACTAGATTTCTTTTTCATTTTTAGTTTTGTACTTAGTATGATTTTAAAGTTAAGTTATGGTTTCAAGTTATTTAATATTATGATATTTAATTTTGGTTTATTTTATACTTGTACTTTTGGTATTAAATGTCAATTGTATGTTGGATTTAACAAATTAAACAATTAAATCAATTTTTGTATTATTTCAAATTAAAAATAAATATTTTTTTACAAACGTATTAAGTCGTACCAGTATTTGTATCTTACTTTTATTTGGATTTTACAATGTCGACATGCCTGTATCCTACCAATATCAGTATTCATACCCATACCTGTGCTTTATAGGTCTCAAATTATCTCAAGTCAATCCGGAAGAAACTTATTGAGTGCGAAATTTTTTTGGCTACTCTATGTGTGTGCGTGCGCACAATATCAGTATTCATTTTATCTACAATTAACTAGTTTATTATATCCTACCAATAATTCATGTACCCGGATGTCCCCCGGATGTGTGGCCGGTTGATCGGAACAGTGTTCATATTTTTATTTATTTTTTTATTTTTTTGCACTTGTTATTTTTATATTTTAAATAAAAAATATTTTTAAATTTTTTTTTAAATTTTTTTATGAGTTTTGAATAGAATTTTGGGTTGTATATTTGGTTATGAGTTGTAAATTTTTGAATAAAAAATTATGTCATATTACTCAATTCAAAAACTCTTTTCAAAACTAATTCACCAAATAAATGTTTTACACTCAAATCATAATTTCAAAACTCATAAATTTAAAATACAACTCATATTCTCAAATCATATTTAAAAAATTCTACCAAACGAACTAAAATATTTTCATTTCATTCACGTTTCTTTCCCTCCGCACATCTCTCCTCAGGTTATTGATCCATATACAACATTAGGATCTATTTTCTGCATAACTTTATTATAAGTTGAGAGCTAATAATAACCCATAAGTTGAATTTTAAAAATAGTGCTGTTATTAGCGCTTCATAAATTATTTTGGATCATTTAATTTTTAAAATAATAATCTCAAATAAAATTATTAAAAAAGATATTATTAATTTTGAAACATCCCATCTCACAATTAAACTTACACACTCACTATATCATGAATTAAAATTTATGAGAGCACCTATCTCCATTCATCACCCATCTATCTTCCCAAATCCTACATTCAAAACATAATCACTCAAAACCTTAAAAACCCTTTGGCGACAATATTCTGGCCGTAACAGTGGCAAACATTTGACTATTTACATTTCTCCGACAATGGCAACTTCTCCAATAATGGCAATATTTTGACGGTAACAGTGGCAATCCTTTGACGGAATGCAGGCCCGAACATTACTTATTTGTTCAGGATGGTATTCCTGAACAAATAAGTAATGTTCGGGAATATAGGTCTAAACATGGAAATTTCTTAACATTGAACGGCCAAAATTGTTTACGCTTGTAGAAATTTTCATTTTTTGAAGTTCAGGAATGCAGGCTCGAACATTACTTATTTGTTCGGGAACTTCCCGAACAAATAAGTAATGTTCGGGAATGCAGATCCGAACATGAAAATTTCTTAACACATTAAATGGTCAAAATTTTTAGCACTTGCAGAAGTTATCGGAAGTAGTCCAAATCCATTATCAGTTTCAAAAGTTATTCCTTCATCGAGTAGCTTTGATAATATTATTGTGCAGTTCTCTACTAAACTTACAATTTTATAAGTTCATCGAGTAGCTTTTTCTTGGTGGGTTTTGTTAGGATTTTTTGGAAGATGGGTTTTTTTGGGGTGAGGAGATGTGGGGGGGGGGTGTGCACTCAATTGGTGAAATATTTTTACAAGAATAATTTTGGTATTATTTGAGGGAAAAAAAGTAATTTTGAGGGTTTCAAAATTTATAATTAGGGGCTTAAAGAAATTAGGAGTCCAAAATAATAGAGTGCTAATAGCACCACTCTTTAAAAAAATCTTTCTTAACACTTTAGAATAATCAATTTATTTATTATTAAAAAACTTATTTTAATTTATTTTTATGTGATAAGTTAACAAGCAATCTGACACAGAATTACAAAATAAAAAACATATGTAAGTAGCTCTGGCGGGTCATCGGAGCTGCGACAAACATCACTTCAATTGAAGCACTTGCGAACATCATTTTAATGGTAACAATTCACTTATGTCTTCAAAAAAATTAAAATAAAAATTATTTTTTTTAAATTTTTTTTAAAGACATATTGTTATAATTATCAAATTAATTTAGAATCATTTGTGTATTGTTAGGCAGAAAATAAAGGGGAGTAAAAATTTAGTATAACAATGATACTGATAATGTAATATCATTAACAAAAATAAAACTACATGATATGGAGACTCAACCCCATTTTTCAGATACAATTACCTTGCCATATATACATGAGAGGGTAAATAACAATAAATTATTAGATGGTGTCACCAATTACATTGGATGTCCCCGTTGTATTAAAGTTTTTTTTTCAATAAAAGGGGTAATTTTTCTCTGCAAAAGTGTTCTATTAAAGTTTTTTTTTTTTTTTTTTTTCCCAATAAAAAGGATTATTTTTCTCCGCAAAAGTATTCGCAAAAGACAAGTGAAAAGTATCTCAAGATTTTGCCACGAGAGTTTTGCTTTGAAACAATAAGTTTAAAAATACAAGTTATTTTGTTGGTTGGTTAATTAGTCACATTTTATTCATGAAATGACTTGAATTGGTATTAATCTAGTCGGAAAAATTATTCTATTAGATCAAATGTACTTATTTGATCTAATAAGTCCCTCCTGTCAAAATTGAGAAATTTTATGGATTGGATATTTAATATTATTTTATGAAAAATATTTGATAGCTCGAATTTGAGTTTGCTAAATTATTCAAATTTATGTATGCCGGTTGACCGGCCGAATGATTCCCCAAACGATCGGGGCAACACTTATCTACCGCTGTTATCTTGTTGCTGGATGACCGACCGGACGACCGGCAAACTAAAACTCCGGCCATTTGAAGAAACTCAAATTCGAGCTATATAGCATTTATTTATTATTCTTGTCTACTATTTAAGCAAAATACAGTCACACATTTTTACTAAGAGAATACCAAACCTCATTGTTATCGATATATTATTAAAAGGCAAGGCACCAATACACCGAAACAATCACCTCCCCACCATACAAAAACATAAAAAACAGAGAATTGAAAGTTGGCAAACAGAGACGTCGAAGAGCTTTTCTTTTCTTTTCTTGGTTACTCTTTTATATTTAAACCTTGTTGCCATTGACAGGGTTTTCTGCAAAAGACTGAGGAAGCAAACCCTTCTCTCTGCAAGTATCAACGGCTCCTCTGAACATGTCCTCCAAGCTATACTTGAATTCAAACCCCATTCCTATCAACTTCTTCGATGAGAACGACACAACTGGCAAGTCCTTATCTATCCCCTTAAACCTGTCACAAGCCACACCGTTTAAGTTGCATTAGCTACTCAGTTTTTGGAGTTTGGTTAGAAGGGAAAAAAATTGGAAAATGTCCCTGAAAGCTAGAAAAATGCATGGAGAAATGTAATTCATAATCAGTTTCTTATTTGGACATAATCATGAAAGAATTAACGAAGATAAATTATATCTTAGCTTGTACCTAGTGAGATGTAACGGTGAAAAAAACAGAAGATATATAGGAATCCTAAAAAATACGAGGCTACAATATTTTTGGATGATCAAAATTTAGAAAGGAAAAGAGAACCTTATTAGTAATCTAATACGCAAAATATTCTGATTCAAATCTTTGCATTATTGAAGAATCTTACCCTTTGTTAACAATTTTATCCTTGTAAATTTATTATTACCCACTTGAGTTTACCTTTACCATGGAAGGTGTAGGTAGTAGATTTGTTATCAAGTTGGAAAAATAATTTCAAATAATGAAGAATCACTTTTCTATTTTAATCAGTAGAATTAAGGCGATTCGAAATCAAATTTTTATTCTTTTTAACATTTATGTCATCCAAATTTTTTTTTGTTTTTTGGGTTTAAATTTTGAGTTAAAGAAGGGGCAAGTGGGTAAGGATTCGAATCCTCTGTCTCACTCTCTTTATTCCTTTTGTTGTAAGTTTCTTCTCTCTCACAAGATCAGAGTCAAAGAAATAGATCCAAATCCAATGATAAAAAGGATGTTTGGAATAGGGAGACATGAGAGTGGGACAGAGAATCCATAGCCAATGGACAACCGGATCCTCTGTCTCACTTTGCATAACCTTTGTCCCAAGTTTCTTCTCTTTTACAAGATCAGAGTCGGAGAAATAGATCCAATAATAAAGAGGATGTTTGGGATAGGGAGACAGGAGGGAGTGGGACAAAGAATCCTCATCCGGTGTGTAAGGGGTAGAGAAAGAAGAGAGATAGAGAGGCTCACTCAGTGGGGACATTGTACTCGGGCCATTTCTCTCTCATCAGTTTGGCCAAATCATGGATGGTAGCATCATGGGAGGAGCAAATGTATCTGCCCTCAGCCTGAGGATGCTCATACAAGAATATATGAGATTCACAGAGATCATCAAGGTGCACAAACTGCCCTTGCTTTATGATCGAGTAGTGTCCTTCATTCCCTGCACCCAACAAAAAAATTATGATACAAAAACAACCATATTATCACGATCAGTTTATGGACACAAAAATGGTGATTGTGGAGGGAGAAGTGTATACATACTAGTGATGGGGGAGAGAGCGGTGATTAGGCTTGGTGGGAATGTTGGCATGATGAAAGGTCCTACAACTAATGTAGGAATGATACTAATGAAATCAATGTTGTTCTCTTTTGCTGCTTCCCATGCTGCTTTCTCTGCCAATGTTTTTGAAACAAAATACATCTGCAGAGACAGTGTAGAGAGATCATCAGAACCATCTCATATGACTATTGTTTTTAAGAAATAGCACACAGAATTCTCTGTTCCAAATCTGGCCCTTTCTTTGAATTATTTAGGTCCTGTTTTCTAAAAACACAAAACAATCTTATCATTAAAATTTTAATACATCTACGTGTGGCTAAATATGATTCATTGCTCAAAATTTGATCGTTATGGGTTCATTTTGTGCATGTCCAATCATGTTTCACTATATGTGCATTTGTTAAGAGTTTTAATAAGATTGTTTGTGTTTCCCGATTAACTCTTGTGATCTTTGTAAAAGGCCACAAAAAAAATTCTCCATGTTTAAAGGTAAAAAAGAAAACTTCTAATAGACTGAAACTGTGTTTAAATCATATATTTGGATAGAAATTTGAAAGAAAAAAAGGAAAAAGAAAAAAGAAAAAATGTGGGTGAAATGTATACCCAAATTTATAATTTAAATACAGCCTAAATAAAATATTTCTGGCTTGACCAAGCAAGAAAACAAACTTCCTTAATTAAAGACCTAATAAAATAAAATCTTCGCTATTGAAAGGTCCCCAATAATAATACATAAATATTATTTTAATTAACATTTTATAAAATAAGATCATCCCTTTAAATTTTTGACTAGGGCCATGTCTTAAGCTATTTCTCTATCATCAAACAGATTAGTTAGAACATGAGAGCAGGGAAAATCGGAACAAAAGATTTGGTCTCAAGAACAGGGTACTTAATACAATTTTTTGAATGAAGACCTAATATATTTATCAGAAACATAATAATACTAGTAAAGAAGTAGAGATGGCAAATATATAGTAAGTAATAATACTAACCCAGCCAGTCATCTTCTTCTTATTGATGAAATCCAAGTCACTCCAATTGTTCTCGTCGAAAACGGGTTGTTGGTGTTCCTGGACATTAACAGTTCCAGCAGAGGATGTGAACACCAGCCTCTTCACTGTCTTAGCTTTGGTGCATGACCTTATGATGCTCAACACACCGTTGATTGTCGGCTTGATTACCTCATTCTGCACATTTTCACGTCATCAAAACCACATAGACTCAAGTTTTTAGGTTAATTTCTCGGTTGAAATCACATAAACTGCTAGATGATGATTCAAGCAAGGGAATGGTAGGTCAAGTCCAGTGGCAGTGTGTTAATTTCTCTGTTGAAATGTTTTCAAATATTCAAAGTTGTTTTTAGCAGTGTTCTCCATTATTCCGGACATAATCTTAGGTCCGAGTCCTTGTTTCGCCTGATATGTGAGACTAGCACGTGGTTGCACTTATATGAGGTTTTACCTCGAGCCTCACCAAAGGTGGGTCAAAGTGTTCCTCGCTATTGAGAAAAATTAGTAGGATAGGTACATCATACTTGGCTCGAGTCCATATTGAATAATAGATTAAACGGTTAATTAGATGAGCATCCCTCATTTATGACTGAATATCACTTTAACTCTCCTTTCAATTTTAAAATTGTACATTTAAACTCATCTATTGTGAAAATGAATAAAAACAAAATTGTACATTCAAACTCATTTATTATAAAAAAAAAAATGAATAAATACCTATAGTTAAGAGATTGAACGTACAATATTAAAATTGAAGGATAAACTAATGACATTTAGTGCTAATTAATGAAGGATAAACTAATGAGATTGGAGTCTAAATGTACAATATTAAAATTGAAGGATAAACTAATGACATTTAGTGCTAATTAAAGAGATATTCTTGTAATTAATGTTAGATTTTGAATCAGTAACGTGCAAGTTGTTATAACCCACTAAACACTATCAATGTTAGATTTCTCTATCAATTTTTTTTTTTTTTCACTCAAAATATCAAGACTAGAATTTTCTTGATTTTGTAAATAAAAAAGTAGAGTGACTAATTTGAGGTAAAATGTTTTCCTTGGATTCTTTAACCCCATTTTTAAAATTACAAGGACAGTTCTCTTTATGAATGACAGCTATTTATTGATAAGGGGTACTTACCAATTAGTCTTATTAATTAGACTTATTTACTTACAGGTCCTAACTAATAAATTTAACATTATAAAAATAAGAGAGTGATAAATTTATCACTAAAATTTATTCATAAAAACAAAGAGACTGATAAATTTATCACTATAAATTTATTCATAAAAATAAAAGACTGATAAATTTATCTTTATCACTTAATAAATTTATCAAATAGGATTTAATGGGTAATAAGTCTCCAAAGTAGGACCTATTAGATAATAAGTCTCCAAAATAGGACCTATTGGTAATTTACCCTTATTATTAAGTCAATCAAGACTATTATTCAATACTTCCTTATAAATTGACTTGGCTAGCCTACCAAAGATTTTTTAACCTTTTTTTGTTTTGTTGTCTTCTGTTTCCCAAGTCGTTGCCATATTTCTGTCACTTTCTTTTGGCCTATTATTTATTCTAAGGGGGGACCCTATTATCAAGGAAATTCTTAAAACAGTTTTTGTGAATAAACAAAGATTTTGCAATGAACCTTTAAAAGAGCTAATACTAATGGGAGGATCACCCCTGTTTTTCATCACCAAAAAACAGGGTGATACTGGATTTGCTGTAGTAATTTAATGCACTATATTTAAAATTAAAGTAAAACTATGTCATTTTTCAGTGTGCAGTTATTTTACTTCAATTTTAATTTGAACAATTTAATTATATATTTTACTGACAGATATACAAGACTCCCTTTAAAATACAATTTAAAACTATAGACTACATCAAGTGACAATGAACTCCCCATTATTGTAATGAAGCCACTCTATTGTGTTTTGTTTTGTTTTTTTGTTAATCAATTAAAGAAAAAAATTCTGGATACTTCTATGATCAAATTATGTTTTCCAAAACAAATTTGAGTAAAAGGTGAGTGCATATTTTCAAATTTGTAATTGAATTCATACATGGGTTATGTGAAATTTGTGTTGTAAAGTGCACAAATATTGAATTTTTTTTATTTATTTACCTCGGGGTCCTTAGACTCAAAATCCATAGGTGTGGCGACATGAAACACTCCAGAGCAACCCTCAATGGCCTCATCAAAGCTCCCTTCATCATTCAAATCCGCCTTCCACAGTGTCAAGTTCGTGTCAGCTTTCGTCAAGTCTAGCAAGTGCTTCACCTTCTTTAAATTGCTGCACCGCCACATCGCCACCACGGTTCAATTTTCAAAATAACATATCAATACCATACTAATTTTTTTTCTTGGGTTCAAATTAATGAAAGAAATAACCGGGTTTGAATACCTGGATCGCGAACGGTTGCACGAACAATATAGCCGCGTTCGAGCAGCCTCATGACGAGCCATGAGCCGATGAATCCAGCGGCTCCGGTGACACACACGGTGCCCGGTGCGGAGGCTGTGGCAGAAGCAACAGAGTCTTTCATGATGGGATTAAAATGTGAAAAAATTGAGAGTAAAATTTTTTTTAGAGAGGACAAGTAAAACACAAGTGGTAGGAGTGGTATTAGTGAAGATTTTGATATAGTTGGGATTGGGATTTATATCGAGAGAATATGCAAATTATAGTTGTTTATATATAAAGAAAGGGGATTGATAGAACTGAAGAAAACATGTAAAGAAAGGGCACACTATATCAGTCATTTTAACGTTGTTGTGGCTAGGAAAGCACGTGCTCAACTCACCATTCCACCTAGCCCCAAAAACAAACTTGATGGGAGAATGGTAGGAGAGGGCGGGTAGGAGAGGGGAGCTTCTGCAGCGGCCTACTTCTACTTCTACTTCTACTTCCACTTCCACCACATTATGATGTGATTTCTGACCCCAACATATGAGGTTACATGTGGGTCCTTTATATATTTTATTTGGGAAAAACAAAAATGATTTAGACCTCTAAAAATAGACCTCTAATAGAGCACTAATTTGTCTTTTTCTTCTCTATTTTTTGTCTTTTACTTCACTTTTTTTTTTTATTTTTATTAATGGGTGGACAGCTCATTAGAGCTGCACTGTAGCAGCTCTAATTAGAGCTCTACAGCGTGACTGTTCGGAAAAATTATTGGTGAGTGATGGGATATCAAGTGATTATATTCTAAGTCAATCACAAATTTTCGTGTCTTCTCATATTTTTTAATTACTTAATGCAAAATCGTAAGTCTCATTTCCTCCATAATCCATAATACATATAGAGTGCCACGTGGTACTACTCTTGGACTAATCAATAACTACTCTTTATTTTGTGCTTCTCTCGATCCACAATGGGTTGATTATTCGGTAATCTGGAATACGATCACATAATATTCTATGATAGTATAATTGGTGGAAAAAGTGAAATATTAGTTATTTGTGTTGGGTTTAAGGAATATAAATATGTACAATAAATAGTGATTAGTGGAAGAGTATGTCCATGTGATACTCCAGAATTATTATAAAATTTTTCTCCACAATGATTATCTTAATAGTTTATTTAGTAAATTTAGTAACAAAGATGATTGGTGTAAAAAAATCAATTTCATCGAACCACCTAGGCTCATTTTGGCAACAAGTTAAAAAAGTCAAGTTTTTGTCTTTTTAGCTTTTTTTTAATTAAAAGAAGTCAGCTTTTTGTCAAAAAAGCCGCCAAAAAAATCAAAAAGTCAAAAAGTCAACTTTTTATTAACTTCCCAAGATGATAACGGTAAGTTTAAACTTAAATCGTCTATTTTTTAAAATAAGAACAATAGATTGCATTTTCTTTTCTTTTTAAATTTATGATAACTATGAATTTGAACTTAAACAGTCCATTTTATAAAAGAAAATATGATTTATTTATATATTTATTGATATTTAATGAAATTATTTTTTTTGTACAAATAATTTTTATTATAAAATTTAGGAGGTGAACGATTGAGATCATATTAAAAAACAAATGGACCACAATGAGGAAAGAAAATAACAAAACCCTATATATTTGTGTTTGAAAAGCATTTTGGTCATGGTACTTTTGGAGAATTATATAAATAACCTTCCAAAAAATGACGTAATGCAGACATTATTAAAATTTAGTATTTGGATGGATTTTTGTTTCAAAGTGAACATCCACAACTTACCCATATCAGGGCGTTTTTTTTTTTTTTTTTTTTTTAATGTTATATAAAAACAATAAAACTATGGACACATAACTCATACACAAAAAAATATAGAAAAGTAAAATAATATGTGGTCTAAATTGAATTCTTTCATAACGAGGCCCACACTAAAATGAATTTAAAATACACATTGTTTTTTTTAGTATTTTTTTGTGCATGAATTTTGAGTTCATAATATTGTTCTACCAATAAATATATACAAAATATTGTATAAAAGTTGTCAACTTATTAGTTTAAAATAAATAATTGTGGTAGATGATTTTGTATAAAAAAATCCTCACTTTTCTGGTCACAATCATGTGGTAGATGAATTTGTGCAAAAATTCCTCATTCTTTTGGTCATTGATGGAGTGATAGAACAACCCCCGAACGACTGTCTGGTGGAGGCAAACTGGCAAAGCTATGGTACCTTTCCAATAAGCCACAAATACAATAGCCATTTGTTGGATAGAACAGGCAATCATCAACATTTGTTGAAGCTAATGGAATCTTTACTTACATTAAGGTTAATTATAGGACAAAATACTCATGTGGGAGGTGATTAGGATGGTAAAAGATACTCGTCTCATTTTTCAAGACCTTAATTTGGAATTTGCTCATAGGAATCCAATTGGTAATTAATTGCATTAATTTTAATTTTAGGAAACTAAAATTGATACTTTCAAGAAAACGTAGACTGCTAATTATTATTATTATTTTATATATAATATAAATACAAATAAAATCCAGAGGTATAACCGGAATTTTTCTTTGAAATTATACTTCTGAGAAAAAAAAATTATTCAGGTATTTGGTTTTAGTTTTTTTAATTCAGTTTTTTAAAAATTGAGTTTTTTATTTTTTGTATTTTTTTTGTTTTTAATAAATATTTTTAAAATTTTAAGCATTTTTTTTTTACTTTTTTAGATACACCTTACTTAGATGTATCTAAAAAATAAAAAATTTGTGAAAAAAATATTTCAAAAAATTAATAAATATATAAAAATACAAAAAATATACTGAATTTTTTTATTTTTTTTTATATTTTTGGTATTTAGTGAATTTTTTAAAGATTTTTTTCACAAAAAATTATATTTTTTAAGTGTATTTATGTTAGGTGTGTTTAAAAATTAAAAAAATTGCTTAAAATATTTAAAAAATTCAGTAAAAAAAAAAAAACAAAAAATAAGAAAGTAAAATTTGAAAAATCTAGAAAACCCCCTAGATGTTGATTTGTGATTATGTAACAATTTTAAGCAGAATATAACAATCCAATCAAACAATCAAGAGAAAGAGACACAAAGATTTTACGTGGAAAAACCACAATTGGACACCTTCCAATTGTGATTAAAAAACCACGGGCAACAGCCACAAGAACAATCCACTAAGAGATTTAAAGGAATTACACAGGTATACTCTCAATTATCTAGCGAATCCACAACGCCTAATTGAACCAACCTCTATGTGCCTCTTCCAACCCTATCTTCAGCACGGAATTGTCTTTCTGATGAGCCACTCCGGATTCCACCAAAGCTTCAGGCTCGAATTCTTCAGAATTCACAACTGAAGAACAACTCTCTCTTTTGTGTATAACAAACAAATCTTTGATGTGCTCTCTTTAAACCATGAGTTGAATACTCAATAAAACATCAAAGAAATAACAAAATATCCCCAGATATAAACCTTTAAGAACCAAAAAGAAGATCTGGAGGACTTCAATCAATTACTTAGTTTTGGGAGAAAACCAAGTATTTATAGAGAACCAAAAGTAATCCAAGATTGGGAAGAAAACAAAACTTCTTGTAGAAAACCAACTTCTTGCAGAACTCCAAAGTAATCCTGTTTTTGAAGGAAACCAACTTCTTAAAGAACTCTTGTTACAACTTTGGTTTTGATCCATGGAATTGACAACAAAAAGTCCTAACAATCCCCCTTTGTCAAATCCTGGATAAAACCAATCTAAAACAAATTTCCTAACAAAATCTCTCAAGCAGCACACCAACTATGAACCAACACTCAAATCCATGCTCTTGAACAATTATCCTGAAATAAAATAACCACACACAAGCCAACCAAAATATGTGGAACTGGATTAAATAAACAAAATATAAATCAATCCATAAACAAAATACTAACAATCCAACTGTACCAAAGAAGGATATAAGCAAAAGTAAAAAACATTGTACCATCAACCAAACTATTGTACCTTAAAACACACAAGATTATCCAAGGAGCACAATTACTTGAAAATACAATGTGCACAGCCTCTAGAAAATTCCTCATGAAAGAAAGTGATGCATTATGTGAAAAGCATAGATCCCATAATAAAGGTGTGTGTGACTCTTGGAGTTCGACAAACACAAGATTCAAATCCTAGTAGTGATATAAAAGTTGGACCTCCGACAAGAGAATCTAAGCACAACTAAGGAAAGTCAAACCACTAGGAATCAAAGGGTATTTGGTGAGTAAAGGCGGAGGCTCCCCCTCAATCAATGAATCCCCTTTTTTTTTCTTTTCTTTTCACATTTTTCTTTTTTCTTTTGCACATTTTTTTTTTCTTTCTTTTGCATAGTTTTTCTTTTTTTTTTTCTTTTCTTTTGCACACTCATCGGCGGCTGACACGCTCAAGAGTATGGAAACTGAACCAGAGAAGCATGGATATAATAAGGATGGCCTGGTTGGTGACTCTGAGGTAGCCTTTTCCTCATGGCTGGACTACAAAGAACAGAGGGAAAGCCGTGGAGATGCAAAAAGATGGAAGATGGTTAAGAGACTCAACATCACCCATGATATGCTAGTATAGGTCAATTCCTCTAGAAAAGCAAAAGATACAATGCCAGAAGTCCATGAAAAAAACACTAAGTTGAAGACTCCGATATTTGCTAATCCAAGAGTGTGTACAGAATGAGACATACTAATCAAAAAACACACACTCCAAAATGAGTAATGACCACAGAAAGCACACATATATTAACATGTAATGGTTATTCTCATCAATTCCAATATGCACTAAGGACATCTCACAAATTTCAAGCTTACAAAACCATACTAAGAAAATCTTTTTGGGTTTTTATTTTTTTTTAAACAAAGCAAGACAAAAAACGAACATGCACATAAATCAAACAAGATCTCGTTCTAAAAGAATTTTTTTTAAAAAAAAAATAGAACGACCCGCTCTGATACCAATTGAAAAATCTAGAAACCCCCTAGATGTTGATTTGTGATTATGTAACAATTTTAAGCAGAATATAACAATCCCAATCAAACAATCAAGAGAAAGAGACACAAAGATTTTACGTGGAAAAACCACAATTGGACACCTTCCAATTGTGATTAAAAAACCACGGGCAACAGCCACAAGAACAATCCACTAAGAAGATTTAAAGGAATTACACAGGTATACTCTCAATTATCTAGCGAATCCACAACGCCTAATTGAACCAACCTCTATGTGCCTCTTCCAACCCTATCTTCAGCACGGAATTGTCTTTCTGATGAGCCACTCCGGATTCCACCAAAGCTTCAGGCTCGAATTCTTCAGAATTCACAACTGAAGAACAACTCTCTCTTGTGTATAAACAAACAAATCTTTGATGTGCTCTCTTTAAACCATGAGTTGAATACTCAATAAAACATCAAAGAAAATAACAAAATATCCCCAGATATAAACCTTTAAGAACCAAAAAGAAGATCTGGAGGACTTCAATCAATTACTTAGTTTTGGGAGAAAACCAAGTATTTATAGAGAACCAAAAGTAATCCAAGATTGGGAAGAAAACAAACTTCTTGTAGAAAACCAACTTCTTGCAGAACTCCAAAGTAATCCTGTTTTTGAAGGAAACCAACTTCTTAAAGAACTCTTGTTACAACTTTGGTTTTGATCCATGGAATTTGACAACAAAAAGTCCTAACAAAATTTTTTAAAAAATATTCTTAAAAAAACCTAAACCAAGTAAAGTGATTATCTTTATGGGCAGTTGGTAATATGTTTGCCGATCAACAAATTAGGTTAATACAATTGGGCATTTAATGCTTGTTCATATCTAGAGGTACTACAACCACAAACAAACCGCATGATTTTGCCATTGTTTGGGAGGTGGGTTTAGGATTAAAATAATTATAAAAAAAAATAAAATAATTTTTAGTTCAATGAAATAAAACATCATTTTAATTCATAATTATTATATTCTTTTTTCACAAAAAATTTAAAAGTCAAAAGTCCTTCTGAAATCAGATTTTTTAACTCCAGACTAAAATAATAAAAAATCAAAAAACTAATCCACTTCCCAAACCAATCCTTTAACTTTAAGGGCAATGTGTGTGTATATATATATATATATAATAAATGTGTGTGTAGACACCCAATTTTTGACCGACCTTAAGACTCAGACGTCACCGATTGAGCGCTTGGTGATGTTGTATACTGTGCTCGTTCTGAGGTTGCGGAGTCTCGGCCGTGAGCCTTGCCTCCGAACTTCTGGACTTTTTTGTGCCTTGCCTCGGTTTGCGAACCAAGCTCGGTTTTCTCTGTTTTCTCTTCCTGAGGGGAGGGAGAGGTCTCGTAGATCATTTCTCAGTAGCCATAGGCTACGTTTCGTGGTCGCAGGCCATTTTTCCCATTTCGGAGCCCGGTTCTCGGTTTTCGGAGCCGTCAGGCCGTGTGCCTCGGTTCGGGACCGCCTAACTACCTCCGTTTGCTCCGATTTTTGGCATGCATCTTATTTACTCCCTTTTGAGGGACACTGGGGTCGAGAGACCAACTTCGTGGTCGAACACCACTCCCGGTGCCCAACAGTCAGTTTTCGGGTCCCGAACTGCGCGTTTCGGCCCCGAACCTTCATTTCGCATCGGTTTGGGCTCTTTTGTGGAGGCCTTATTTTCATTATTAGGAAGCTTGTAGGAGGGTGGGAGGCCAGCAATTGTTCTGACAACCAACTTTTTGTTTGGTCAAAAGTGGTTCAGCATGAATCCGAGAAGAAGAAAGTCTGCGGCTTCACCGAAACGGGCGTAACTCTTTGCACAAGAGGAATTAAGATATGAGGCCACCACCATTGGAAAGCTTACTTCTGGGACTTCATTTTTACTCAAGAATCTCCTAAGTCCAAATCCGGGGGGAGGAGATATGGTTGGTTGAAGTCCGGTTGGACCGAATCTGCGCGGCTTTACGGAAACTGGCATAACTTTTTCTACAGAAGGAATTTTAATGCAAGGTTTGCGGCATTGGAAAGCTAACTTCTGGGGCTTCATCCTAGGGTGTGGCCGGCCACTTTTCCCCCTTTGGCCTGGCCGGCCGGCCGGCCACTTTTTTTTGGTGAATGATTTTTTTTGCCATTTTAAACTAGCCGGCCATTTTTGCCCCTGGGAGTGTGTTCCAGCCATGTATTTTGTTTTACACTTCACCCATGTCCGAGGGTTTGGCCATTTTGGGGGGAAACTTGGCTTGTTTTCCCTCCATTTCCCCCCCCCCTTTTTCCACCCATTTTGCCTATATAACAGCAGCCCCAGGTCTGGTTTTGAGGGTTAGAAAAAATGCTTTGAGCCTCTTGTATTGTATCTCTCTCCTTCTACACTTCAACTCTCAAAAACCCTTAAGTTCCTACACCCTTTTCCCTACAAGCCCTAACACCACTCCACCTCATTCCATTCCAGCAGCTTGAAGCTGTTTTCCAGAGGCAAGGAGCACCCAAACTTGGTCCAAGAGGTTGCTAAGGGTTGGTCTTCAAGGGTGAGTCCCACTTTCCCCTTTCTTGCATTTTTTGGTCTATTTCTTAGTCCCTCTTGCTTGTTTTGAGCTCCGGCCAAAACTGAAATTGTCATTTTTTTGAGCTCATTTTTCTGTTTGATTAAGGGTTCTTACCTGTTTGGGACTTCCCACTACCACTTGCTTCATTATCCTCTTGGATGCCATTTTTTTGCATGATATTTTTGGCCTATATATAATCTGTTTTGGAGCATGAGGTAAACTGTAGATAGGCTTATTTTGAGCCCTTCTTCAACATTGAAGAAGGGCTTACCACTGTTTGGGACCTCCATGTATCACTTGCCATTGTACCCCTCTTTGGTCCCCATTTTTGCATGATTTATTAGCTTATTGAGCTTCTGTTTTTGGACCTTGGTCCAAACTGAAAATAGCCCTAAAATGACCCCCTCTTCATGTTTCATTAAGGGTATAGGGCTTTTTGAAGCATCCTTGGTATACTTCATGTTATAGCCCTCTTGGTGGCCTCATCTTGCATCATACTTTGAGCATGCTTGTGTTCTGTTTTGGGTCTGATCATAAGCTGTAAACAGCCATATTTTGGGCCCCTATTCAACATTTTTGAAGGGCCCTAACCTATTTGGGGCCAGCGTGCACCACTTGCTTCTTTGCCCCTTTGTTGGCCCATTTCTTGCATGTTAATTTGGCCATACTTGTATCTGTTTTTGGGGTTGTCATAAACTGTAAACATCATATTTTTGGCCTCTCTTCAACATTGTAGAAGGGGCCTTTGTGTTTGAGATCAGCAGCTATGACTTGCTTCATTACCTCTCTTGGCCCCCATTTTTTGCATGCTAATTTTACCCTATTTGTACCCACTGTTTGGCCATGCTTCGAACTGTAAAAATGCTTGTTTTGGGGCTGCCTAGCTTCTGTCTTCACACTTCATGTACGACTCATGCATGCATTGCATAGCTATAGGCCATTTCATGTGCTTAATTCCATGTTTCGGGACTCGTTCCTTGCATCGGGTTTCATTTCGCCATGTTTCGGGGCTGTTTTGCATGTCATTTTGCCTCTGAAATTTGCATGTTTGAATATCATATTCCATGTCTTGCCATGTCTCATTAGAGTGGCATTCCGTGCCGTAGGTTCGGTCCTCGGTTTGCGTGCACGCATGCACGTATTTCGAATTGTCTCATTTTCATCTAATGGCCTCTTATGTGAGTGTGGCTGAGGCTCTCTCATGTTGGTGTAAGCCCATATTGCATTGCGTATGCCATTTCATCCATAGCATTGTGTATGCTCGGTTGTGTATCACCTCGTGTAGCGTGTATGCCATTCCATAACATTGTGTATGTTAGGATTATATCTTAGTTGCATTTCACGCATATCATGCATATTGCATCGTGTTCGGGATAGGAGTTAGCCCGGGCACGGGAAACGAGGTACGTTCCGTACTCCGAGTGACGGAACGTGTCTCAATTCCCAAGTCACCGACACTCCGGATTATCCATGATGGAGTTAGGTTTTGTTTTGTTGTAGTGTTCATATGCATTCATTCTATATTGAGTTGTGCAATTCGGCTCCTCGGCTATCATGCATCGAGATGCGTGATTGGTGGTACGAGGATCGAGACATGCATACATTTGTGAAAATACATTGCTATGCCCCTTTCCTGCTCTCTGTTGTAGCATATCAAGAATCAGCGGTCTTCCGAGCTTGGCGCGCTTTTCAAGAATCATTGCAAAACAGAGGCTAATTGGGGCATTCCAGTGGATTTCCGCGCAAAGCAGCCCAAACATGCATCATTCCATCATCCGGAGCAGAATCAAGGCAGTCCCTGGCTTGCATGCCAGTTTATTATTTTTAGTTAATTTGTAAATTAATTAGGAATTTGTACATTATTTGGACTGTACTATTCTTTCATTCGGGACTGTATATTTATTCGGACCCTCTGTGCGAGGGCAAAATTGTAATAAGTATGGGTGAGTGTGATGTATGTCTTCCAACCCCACGTCTTTCTTTCCTTTTATTTACCCGCTTATGATGGTTAGATTAGGGCATGTTTCAATTAGCATACAGTATGATAGCATGTTTGCATTCATTCATCTGTTTTGCACGCACCGGGCTCGGCGCATCATACTAACTGCATTTGTATTTCAATTCCAAATTGAATACTTGATAGCTGTTGCATCTCATATGCCATGTTTAGAATAGCCGAGCCTGCTATAGTTTGCATCTTTGCATATGTCGCATTAGGCAATTATGTGTATTTAGGATCATGCATGATTTCTAATGAGTTTTTGTTTTGGCTTGGAGTACTCGGTGAGTTTTATACTTTAGCATCCTTGCATGCGTGTGAGTGACTGCATGAATAGCATGCTTACCATGAGGTTAACTGCTTATGTGATATAACTGCCTTGATGCCTGTGGGTGGAGGTTGGGTTATTTGGATTGAACAATTCATCAAATGTTTTTAAGCCCACTAGACAGTGGCAAAATCATGTTTTCTAAGCCCACCTGAGGTGGCAAAAATCTGCATTTTAAGCCTACCTGCGGGTAGCAACCATCTTTCAAAAACAAACAGGAAATGTTTTGTTCTAATTCAGGCGACTCGATCTATACTTGTATGCTGTGCGCATCACATAGTAACCTAGGCTAATACCGGGATAAGAACACACAATGTTTTCAAGAATAGATATCATGGTTAGTAGAGGCCGGTCTTTGACGGCGCGAGCGGGGTGCTCACGAAGTGACATTCCCCAATCGTACCAAGTTTCCCGAGCTGAGACAACGTTGGTGATGACGGACACGTGGCCTTTGGCACCGAGTCAGGGTTTCCTAAATTTCCCCAAATAAAATATTTAGGTGGCGACTCTGTATCTGGCAAAGCAGTCCATGTTTGGCACTTCTTTTCAAAAAATCTGTTTTCAAAATCGATTTGCCGGATTTGACTCTTTGGTTCAAGATTAAGAACCGTGACACTTTGAGTCCTTGAACTGTAGTGACCCCAATACGAACGGAACGGACTTAACCCTCCCGGGCGTTCGGACATCTACAGTGTGAAATGCAATATTAATTTTATCAACACAAAATCTAAAAACAAAACAAAAAAAACTATATCATTAGATTTTTTATTCAATATATATAATTGAAAAAAACACATGATTGTAATATAATAGAATATCTGATCATATAACTTGGAATATCATCTTATATTATGTTTTCATCAATACTTGGTGCAATTCAAAATTTTTTAATAACATTTAAAATTCGGTATACTTGTGAATATCATTATTATAGTTTTGGGTGAATTACACTAACGGTCTATGTAGTTTGAGATGTATTACTTTGGTCTCTGACCTTTTAATTGTGATATATTTGATCATGAAATTTGAATCTCGTTTAAAACAAGAACAAATTAAAGACGCTATTACTCCATTTCAATGGCAAAATCATCAATTTAATAAAATATAAACTAGTTTGACAAAAATAGATGTCAAAAACTTATTTTTAAATTTTTAAAAATTATTTCTACCCACAAAAAAAATTATATAAAAATGATAAATCTTTTACATTTTTATTTTATTTTTATTTTTTTGCCAAATTAATTTTTTGTATGGGTTTGAATGTTGATCATGTAATGGGTGGTTATTTTTGTTGATATTTTTGGATGGTTATCATGTAATAGATTATTGTATTTGTTAATGGTTATCATGTAATTGATGGTTATTAAGCTTAATGTGTAATTGATATGTTTAATATATGAAATATTTTTAGTTTTGAATTTTTGATTTAATAGATTGGTTTAATAATGATATTAAAATTGTCGTCATATTTGATTTTTAAAAAAATAGAAACTAATTTAACGAAAATAAATATAAAAACAATTATTTAAAAAAATTATTTCTATCCTCTCAAAAGATAAAATTATATAAAAAAAAATTGTTTTTAATTTTTTTCTCACCAATTTAATTTTTAGTTTCTTAGAATTTTTTATTTTTCTTTGAAAATAGATTTTGAAAACAAAACCAAATAGACCTTTATAAATAAGAAAGTTTTAATATTATTTATTAAAAAAAGGCTATTACATTTTAAACAACATACAAGCTAACCAACATAAAATAAGTTATATGATAACTTTACCTTTAAAATGAATCATTCGTAAAGAAAATATTTTTGATTATTCTTATTTAAAACAAAATTTAAAATTTAAAATTAAATATATCATAATTAAAAAATTAAACATTAAAATGACACAAATCTTAAAATACAGAAATAGCGTAATTCTCCGTTTTCTTTTTCTCTGTTTTTGTCCTTTGTCCTATTGCATAAGTGATGGCGTTAAAATAGTTTCAAGGAGCTTTTTTAGAGAATTTTGACTTGGTAGGTGGACGAATGCAAACCAACTCCCAATGGCCCTTTTGTTCTCACTTAATTTTTGAACAAACAATACACCATTTTTTTAATATTTTTTTTTCAAATTTAGCCCAACCACAAGGCCTTCAGTCACACCAGGCCGTTGACTTGACCTTTTTTTTTGTTTTGTTTTTGTTTTTGTAGTGTGTTGGTTGTGCTTAGCTTTTGAGCTTCTGCAACATAGCTCATATGGGAAGTTATTGAGAGATTTTATTTGTACTTAAAAAATTATTAAGTTTATTTACTTTAATAATATATTTTATTAAATTATTTAAAATATAATTTACTCTCAATACACTTTATATTTTTAAAGATTACCCTTTATGAAAACCTAAATAATAAACAAATCAAAAATCTTAAATTACACCACTTTAAAAAAACTTTTCAAAAACTCTTAAATAGGTTTCTCATTACAACTATTTCTTTTGTTCAACAAATATACAACAGCATTGAGGAACTAATTGAGATTTCAAAAATCGCAAAACTAAAATTTTAATTATATGTTTATAATTTTGATAATTGTTCTGTTGAATTGAAACTTTGTTTTGTTGTTCAGTTAAAAATCTATTTTCGGCGCTCGAGATCCTTTGCTTCTTGATACTTCTCAAGTGAAAACATTTCAAATCTTTTGGTAGGCATTTATTTATAGGTTTGAAAGTTCAAGAAATTTCGTGCTACATGTTATCCTTATAAAACTTGTTCTCTATCCACATAATTTTTAAAAAAAAAAAAAAAATTGTACTTATCTATTATTAACAAAAATTATATTTATCTATAGTCAAAATCATGTAAGTGTAATCAAAATTATATGTTTATGCATTACTGGTAAAAGTAAGAAACAAGAGGGTTGTAGAAGAAAACAGTGATGGGCGACAAATCATAGGGTATCTTAAAATCGAAGCCAAGGCTTGTTGGGTTAGTAATAATTCTAAAGGATCTCGTAAAGTATGGTAGCACATAGAAACATTTTAAAGGATCTCGTAGAAACATTCTAAACCATTGGTGGGGTGGATTAGAGTTTTGGAGTGAGGAAGAAAATGAAAAGAAAATAATTGAAGTTTGGAAAAGAAGATGAAAAAATTGAATATAAAGAATATGTATAAGTGGTTTGGGTGTACCATGAGGAAAAAATATATTTTATTTTAAGTCTTGAGGTATATTGTCTTTATTAATAAATTTATATTAGGATATAATAAGAATTAAAATTTTAAAATTTTAGTTAAATATATTGAATTATTATTTGGGTGCAAATAGAATCACCCGAAGTTGTTCCATGCTTAGCTTTTGGGCCTCTACAACATAACTCACACCGGGAAATTATTCCATGTTCGTGGGACGTAATCAGATTGAGCCCCCAAGAAATTTTGATCAGTGAAAATGGTGGGATGAACCACATTATGTTAAAAAATGGGAGGACGGTAAGAGGGTCGTGGAATTTGGTGATTAGTCTGTGATATTGGTGACGTGATGTTTTTATGGCACCAAATAATTTTCATGTGTGACCAAGAACTTGATGAACGTATTAGGGTTAGGATTGATGAGCTTGTGTTGTATGTAAAGTTGTTAAAATTGGACTTTGGATTATTTTAGTTTTTGACTTTTCAATTATGATGTATTTAATTTTGAATTTTGAATTTTATTTTAAACAATGACAATTAAAGATGTTTCTTTTGCAAATGAGTTATTTTAAGGATAAAGTTGTCATATAACTTATTTTGTGTTGGTTAACTTGTATGTTATTTAAAATGTAATGACTTTTTTTTTATGAATAATGTTAGAATCTTCTTAGTTATAAATTTATATTTTGTTTGATTTTCAGAATTTTTTTTTAAGAAATTAAAAATTAAATTGGTGAAAAAAAATTTAAAACATATCATTTTTATATAATTTTATCTTTCCAGAGGGTAGAAATAATTTTTTAAAATAATTTTTTATATTTTTTTGGTTGAATTAATTTTTATTTTTTCAAAAGTCAATTATGGCGAAAACTTTAATATCATTATTAAACCAATCCATTAAATCAAAAAATTCAAAATCAAAAATCCAAAATTAAAAAAGTTACATATATAAAAATATCAATTACACATTAAAAGTCTAATAGCCATTTATTACATGATAACCAACTAACAACATCAACAAAAATAACCACCCATTATATGATCATCATCCAAACACATAATAAAAATTAATTTAGTAAGAAAATAAAAATGTAAAAGATTTGTAATTTTTGTATAATTTTATCTTTGATGGGTAAAAATAATTTTTAAAAATTTAAAAATAATTTTTTGACATATATTTTTATCAAACTGGTTTATATTTTATTAAAGACTTTGCCATTGAAATGGAGCAACGACGTTTTCAATTGTCCTGATTTGGAACGAGATTTAAAATTTAAGGTCAAATATATCATAATTGAAAAATTAAAAACCAGATTGACATAAATCCCAATCTGCAGAAATCGTTAGTATAATTCACCTATAGTTTTTCAATTGAAATTTCAAATGTAGTTTGCTTGCTATGTGAAGTCATTAGGATAAAATTTATTCAAAACTGTAAATATCTTTTGTTTTGAAAGACTTATTCCCATCTCTAGGATTTGAAGCTAAGAATAAGTAACTCTCTATCACGTCCTCTTTAATTCAGACGTTCAGTTTTGGCAAATATATATCTTTAAATTCTTGACAGATTGATATATAAGAAGAAGAATAAAAAGAAAAAGAGAATTGTAACAACAAAATAAGAAGAGGAAGAACTGAAGCCAAAGGAGTTTTGAAATAGATTGGAGAAGAGGAAGAAGAAATCGAAAAAAGAGATCGAGTTGAAAAGACGAAGAGAAAACTGAAACAACAAGAAAAAAAAAAAAAAAAAATCTAAATAAAAGAAGACTAAGAAGAGAAGAGGGAGAACAAAGATAGACAAGAAAGAGATAGAAAGAGAATCACATTTAGAGTTGGAGAGGAGAGTGAAAATTTAAATTTGAAAATGGAAACTACATCTACATTACTAATAAACTATATTTAAAGGAAATTTTTTTCTTTCTCAAGATTTTTGGGTGACGGTCGCCCTGCCAACTCCCTTAATCCATCCTGGATACAACCACTTAAATTAAGCTTAAGTTAATTATTCAACATGAAAGTTGTGTTTTTAAAACTTTTACTACATATTTTTGGCAGTTGGAAGTTGGCCAGATATGCAAAATTGAGTCTGCTTTATTTTGATCGTTGAAGAAGTTAAAAAAACAAAAAGCCCAAACAAGTTAATAGAGCCCAACTTAAAAAAATAAAATAAAAAGTCAGCCTAACTACAATATACTCAATCCAAAATTTGTGAATAATTCAAATTCAACACGAGTTTTAAGAGAAGAATGCTTAAGACAAATTATTTAGTAAAAGTGGTTTGGTTTCAATTTTTTAAATTCATTTTTAAAAAAATTAAAGTTTTTTTATTTTTCGTATTTTTTTTTTGTTTTCACAAAAAAGTTTTAATATTTTGAGTAAATTTTTTTTTTTAAATTTTTAGATACACCTAACATAAATACACTTAGAAAGTATAATATTTGTGAAAAAAATCTTTAAAAAATTTACTAAATACTAAAAACACACAAAAAAAAATACGAAAATTCGGTTCATTTTCATATTCTTATATATTTATTGATTTTTTAAAATATTTTTTTACAAATATTTTACTTTTTAAATACATTTAGGTAAGGTGCATCTAAAAAGTAAAAAAAATTGCTAAAAAATTTAAAAATATTCATTAAAAATAAAAACAAAATGAAAAATAAAAATTCAATTTTCAGAAAATTGAATGGAGAAAATTGAAGCCAAACAAGGTTGAAGTTGTCAACATAGTGTAATAATTCTGATCAAGGCACCAGCCAAGGGAAATTCTATTTTCACCCACCAAATTATCTCTGTGTACATTTTTTCTCAATCCACACATTGTAATTTGATTTTTACTTCTTTATCTCATTCCACACACTTCACATTCCAAATATATCCTTCCCTTCTCTGTGCACATCCTCTCCTTCCATTCACTCTTCTCTTTTCTCTCAATGTTCTAAACTCAACCAAACATTCATACTACTAAACTAATCAAACCCATTTCATAGAACTCTCTCAATCATCAAACAATGGCCTCGAATTTGATTCTCGGCCCTTTTTCTCTGAATCTGAATCTGTTCTACCTTACATCTGTGTCTATAATTTTTTTATGTTTTCTCGGCCATTGTTTCTCGTACGACTAAGTAGAACGACATGGTGGTCCGTACAATTCCTTCACCATTTCAACCTATAGATATTCCAGAATTGAGCTTAAACCCTACCAATGGCGTTACATCAGAGGTACTTTGCATGTATACTCTTCTTATATATATATATATATATATAAGAAATTGTGAGAAGTGTTGAGATGTTGTAGAGAGAAATTGTGAGATGTGTGGGTGAGATGGTGGTGGGTGAGATGGTAATTTTGTTAAGGACAAATTACAGAAAGGTCCCTATGGTTTACCCATGTTTTTATTTTGGTCCCTGCACTTCTAATTGTAATGATACTTGCTATAAACAAATTAATATTCTTAGTAAATCACAACAAGAAGAAGATTCTTTAATATAATTGATAAGTAAATTAGAAAATCTTGAATTAAAAAGAAAATACATTAATAAGTTAAAATCTTTACTAATAAATAAAGACAAAAAACCTCATCAAGATAAACCAATTATTAGTCTCACAACTACTTTGGAAAGATTCCGAAAAAATAAACATAAAGAAATCACTTTACAAGATTTACAAAATGAGATTAACCAAATTAAATTAACCATTCAAGAGTTAAAGGCTAAAGACAAATCACTAGAAGAAGATATTGCAATATTAAAAATCAATAAAAATCTTAATGATTTCCAAAATAATAATGATACTTCCTTTGATGAATCTAGTTTTAATCCTGATCCTAGCCATGTCATCTTTGATAATCGATCAACTAAATCTAATAGTGGTAATCACAATGATGGTCAAACAGTGACTTTTAAATTCTTGTCTCCTCCTGAAATCAAAGAATTAAATCAATTAAAAGAATATTATATATCCCAATCTATTAATCGATTAACTAAACAACTCAAATTTCTCAAAGAATAAGTAAAATAAAAAAAATTGAAACTCAATTGACTAATCCAATTCTTATATCCAAAATTGATAAATTTAAAAACCAATTAGAAAATACCGTTTGTTCTTGTAACGCGTCGAAAATAACCAATATAAATTATCTACGCCAACCCACGTCCACGAAATAATAACAACAATTCTCCCATCTTTACATCGTTAATCAACAAGTTTATACAAAAATTCCACATGCAAATTATACATTCAAGGATAATTAATACATGAATCTATAGCATATAGAGCGTTATGTTCCCAAAAAAAATAATAAAATGCCTTTATGGACTTACAATTTCCAAGGCTTAAGCCCGGTTACATAATAGTAGCCTCTCGGACCCATACATAAATAGCCTTTGGCTAGCAATTAAATCATAACAAAATAGAGTTGTTACTCTTCATAATATATCCATGCCCTCAACAAAATAGGAGTGAGCATAAAGCCTAATAGAGAATCCTTATAAAGTATATACAGTTATGCAATTTTCAATGTTAAATACAAATGCAAATGCCATGCAAAGCCATTTTAAAGAAAATTCCATGCACATGCTCTTCTTAAAAATCATCACGTTCCAACAATACTTTAAAATCTCAATAATTCCGAAAATCTCCAATTTTAATCAATAGGGGCAGTAAACACGATTCAGGTAATCCCTAGGTTGGTGTCTGCAAGTAGGCTCAACAAGCACTACCAATAACCCCACTTTACCAGTTGCTAACCGGAAGGGAAGTGGTATCTCTTCCGTGCGTATTTTCAGTCTTTCACCCCGGACACTCAAGCCAACTTATCATTTCTATCTACACTCCATATCCGGACTTACCAACGTATTTACCACAAACATTTCAATAGTTCTCATTCAAAACATTCTTTTCCCAATGTAACGTTTCCAACTCAATTCAAGATGTGCAAAAATGATCATGAATATAATGAGTATATGATGCAATGATTAATATCTCATAACATTTCTCCATTTCTCTTACTTCCAATGCCAATACACAAACGACCATTTGCTTAATCGATGCTATCAACACATAGCAAGAGCTTCTCATCATACACAAATTTTTAGCATTTTAGTCTCATCAAGGCTATATGTAATTTTTCAAACATCCATTTCTAAAGTTGCAATTCTCATAATCCATGGTACTCAACAATTATCATCTCACAATTATACAAGTTCATGCATTTAACAATAGTTTTTAAAACAATTTTCCCCATTCTCATATATCAACAAGATTGCCATTTCGCAAACCACACCATGAAAACTACACCCATTCATTCTTTTAACACAAGAAATGAGAGACATCCATAGGCATTTCCATACTTTCCTAAAATCCCCAATTTCTAGGGTTTTTCATCAAAAACCAAACATTCTCCATTTCCTTGGAGAAACCCTACCCAAATCATCTTTCTTATGTTTAATGAAAAGGAAAAACTCTCTAGAATTAACAAAAGGGTTGAGATTTAAACCCATATTTAAAACTCTCTACATTTTAGATCTCAAAATAAAATCAACATGAGAACTTCAAGAAAACTCTTAAATCAACATTAATATAGCAAAACATGTATATATAACTCAAGAAATCCCTACCTCAAAGTTTTTGGAAAAGATGAGAGAAGAAGCTCTAGAATCAAAAGATGAGAAATCTTTAATTTTCCACCACACAAAATGAAGCTTTAGCTTTTGATCTCCAAGATTAATGAGGGGAGATGACTCTACACCCAAGGGATTGCAAGAAAAATCAAAGAGTTTTGGTGTTTAATGAGGGTTTTTAGAGAGGAGGAGAAAAATAATGTTTAGAGTGAGAGGGAAATGCCCAAAATGTGATACACACTCGGCCAAAAAGAGAAAAAAAAAAAAACAGAGATTCGGACTACCCAGATTGCCGTACATGCGGCGCTCATCACCGCACATGCGGAGCGCCTTCCCCCTCACGTGTGGCCCTCACCCCCGTACGTGCGGTGGTCCTTCTGCACTTCAATCCGCACCTGCCTTTTAGACAGTGTGTAGCCCTCAGAACTCATCCCTCTCCGCACGTGTGGCTTCACCCCTTACACGGCTCCCACCCCACACGTGTGGCCTTGGTCTAGCCGCCCAGAATTTCCCCGGTTTGCTCCCGGACGCTCCGGACTCGGCCGCGCACCCTCCAAAACAAAAGGAAAACCAACCCAAAGTAAACAAAGATGAGAATTTAAGAAGGGATGTCCGGACACACAACAATCCCAATGAAAACGAAAACGAAAAGACGTATAGCAAAACCGATCATCATAATTCCACTTTACCTAGTGCTTTTTGGCATAGGAAAAAACATGTAGTTACACTCCCTTATATTAAAAATTTTAATGAAAGATAAATTCCTACTAAGTCTCGACCTATTCAAATGAATCATGAATTAGTACAAATGTACAAAAAAGAGATTAATCAATTATTAAAAAATAACATCATTAGTAATAGTAAGTCGCCTTGGTCTTGTCCTGCTTTTTATGTTAATAAAAATGCTGAACTTGAACGTGGTGTTCCACGATTAGTTATTAATTATAAACCGTTAAACAAAGTTTTAGAATTGATACGCTATCCAATCCCTAATAAAAAGATCTCATTAAAAGACTTAGTCAAGTTGTCATCTTTAGTAAATTTGATTTTAAAAGTGGATTTTGGCAAATACAAATTCATCTTAATGATCGTTATAAAACTGCCTTTACTACATCTTTTGGCTATCATGAATGAAATGTCATGCCCTTTGGATTAAAAAATCTCCTAGTGAATTTCAAAACATTATGAATGAAATTTTTAATCCCTTTAGTCATTTTTCTATTGTCTACATAGATGATATCCTCATTTTCTCTAAGTCACTCGATGAACATTGGAAACATCTTAATTTCTTTCTCTATATTATCAAATATAATGGTCTAGTCATTTCTGCTCCTAAGATCAAGCTATTTTAAACTAAAGTTAGAGTCTTAGGTTAGGGGTGAGCAGCGGATATACCGATCCGCCAAAATCAACCGAACCGAACCGAACCGATCCACCGCATTTTGGAAGGATGCGTGATGATGAGTGGACGGTTGCGGATTGATTTTCTCCAATCCGCCAATCTGGCGGACGGATGGCGGATTTGAGATTCCTTTGGCCGCAACCGAACCGCCAAACCGTGAACACCCTTAGTAATTTATAAGACTTTGTATTTTCAGTTTGTTAAATATCTGTTTGCGTTTTCAATTAAAAAAGAGTTTAAATATTCTGTTGAAAAAAAGTTTTCAACTTGAATATCTTTTTTGAATTGAAAAAAATAAACGTATTATTTATCTATATTTTTTGGTTTTTAAATCTATCTCTAAAAATAATAAATAGAAAATATGATATATGCTGGTTGTTTTTGTTTTCAAAAACAGATATAGATGTAACAAGATGTAACAATATAGAGACATACAATCTCTACTACTGCTCTGTTCATGGTTTTCGTAGTTTGAATTGTTTTTATATTTTAATAACCACAGATTGTAATACTTTATGTGGATGAGGCATGCTGTGATTGTAGTATGTGGATGAGGCATGCAGTGATTGTGATATTCTAAAGTTTCAAACTTTCTTGCTTTAGATGAGGCATGCAGTGATTGTAATATTTTTTTAAGTCATTAATTGTAATACTTTCTTCTTTTTTTTTTTTTTTTTTTGAGGAAGTGCACAAGTTGAATTATGTTGAAAATTTATAAATTTTAAACCGCCAAATCGATTCGCATCCATCCGCCAAACCGCCAATCCGCTCAATCCACATCTGCCGGATTGGCGGACGGATGCAGATTGATTTTCTCCAATCCACCAATTTGGCGGACGGATAGCGGATTGGAGGTTCCGTGGCCGTAACCGACCCGCGCCCATCCCTATCTTAGGTTATGATATCCACCAAAGTATTATTCTTACTATCAGTCGATCTATTGAGTTTGCTTCTAAGTTCCTTGATGAAATCTTAGACAAAACCTAGTTACAACGGTTTTTAGGTTCCTTAAATTACATTGCTGAATTTTACAAAGACCTTAGGAAAACTTGTCAACCCCTTTTTGATAGGTTGAAAGATAATCCTCCTCCTTGGTCTTCTACTCATACTGCTATTGTTCAACAAGTCAAAAAATATGTCAAGTCCTCGCATTGTCTTGAAATTCCTACTGAAAATTCATTTAAAATTATTTAGACTGATGCTTTTGATGTTGGTTATGGTGGCATTCTCTTTCAGAAAAACTCCCCAGTCATCTGAACAAATTGTTCGTTTTCATTTTGGTGTTTGGAACAAAGCACAGAAAAATTATAGTACTATTAAAAAAGAAATTTTATCTATTGTTTCGTGTATTAGTAAATTTCAAGATGACATTTTAAAATCAAAAATTCCTATTACGTGTTGATTGCAAAAATGCTAAATATGTTTTGGAAAAAAATGTTCAAAATATTGTTATTAAACATATTTTTGCTCGATGGCAATCCATTTTAAGTATTTTTGATTTTGATATTGAATATATTCCTGGTAATCAAAATTCTATCCCTGATTTTCTTACCCGAGAATCTTTGCAGGGAGGATAGTGCATCATGCTTACTCCTTATTGTTCTACAATCAGATTACAAGTCACAAGATATCGCAAAACTATTCACTATTATAAGTTTAAAATATCCTATTTAAAGTCACTACAAAATGACCCTTACCTTCATCAAGACCCTTACCTTAAATTCAATCAGATTAGAAGTTATCGCAATTCCATTGCTCATTACACTAATCTAGTTAACTTTCATATGGGTAGATTAGATGTCCTCAGTGGATGCTAATCTACTTCTGTCATTTTTCTTACAGATGTCAAGCTACAAGCCTACTTCAAAACCTCTTGCCATTTTGCCATCCAGTCAATCCATTGTTGCACCTTCAATTGATCTAGTTAACCGATACCAAATTTTTGGTAACATTCCTAAACCTAGTAACACTTCGGTTTTGGCTTCAAACCCTTTTGCCTGCCAGTCAATTACACCAATGCCTCCTAACAAGCCTACCCCAAGAACATATTATGTTCTTAAACAGTCATTCAATCTTTTTTACAATGAATCAATCCACAAAAATATCCACAATGTTCTTGAATTAGTCAAATCCTATTTCCCTAATGGATGACATTTTATTCTTTCCCATCCTGATAAGTCAATAACCTTTTATAAGGATATTCTTTTCCACCATAAGTCAATAGTCATTAAACCTATCTATGATCGAGTTCAGACCAATAAAATCATTTAGCATTCCTTGTACATTCATAATATTGTTTCCATAGAAGAATGGGGTCTCTTTTTTCTACTACAAGACCTTCCCAACCATGATATACAATATAGTTACTATGATTACATTGATGCTTGGTTCAAAATCCTTCTACATCAAAATGAGTCATATAGTCATTCTTGGTTTTTCTCATTTGACCACAAATTCAAATTAGAATTCCTTTCTTGGTTCCTGAGATGGTGGTCACAGCATGGTGCCATGCCAGAAATCATCTCTTCTGAGTTAATAGAACAAGTCAATTACTTCTCTTCAATTTACAAGCTCAGCCAGCATAAAAGTCAGTTTCCTTGATTACTCCATTTTATGTCCAAATATAAAGTCTCTTGGATTTTTAAATGGCAATACAGCCTATCCAATAACATAGTCAATCGTCAACATTTTGTTAAATGGTGGGATGCATTCAAAGCCCATCATATTATTGAACAAGTCTAGCAAGAATTTCCAGTTAACATTCAAGCCCCAACTCCTGCAATGGTCAAGTCTCAGCAAAACCCAAATGCTTCAATCACACAAGAAAGCCCACTTTCTTTCACTACAATTTGGCTTGAAAGCCCATCAACCAGCATTGAACCTTCCAAATCCAAGTCCTCCAAGGCCAAGCCTAAAGCAAAGCCCAAGTCAACCTCTAGTGATGAATTGATCCAAATAGCCAAATTATTGATGGCCCAAGCAAAGTCACAAATTGAAGATGAAGCCGATGATGATTCAGCTTCCTCTGAAGCCTCAACCAGTCATGATCCATATGGTCCACAATTCCAAGATGCTCAGGACCCATAAACCTAAAAAAGTCATTGGATTCTATATATATACATCAGCTTCAATCACTATTCTTACTTTGAGAAAACCTGCTGATATATATATTGATTTCCCATCAAGTCAACTGTGCAGTTACGTTTCCTCACTGTAAGTAAAAAATAAAAAAAAATTAAAAAGGAGTAAAAAACGTTCTCGGTCACAGAAAGATGCTTTCACCACCCATGTGCCTCTTATTTTCAGGCTTTTCAAGTCACAAGTTTCACAGTATTCTCCAGCTTTTGAAGTCACAAGCCTCACAGTTCCAGTCACGGGCCTCACAGGTCCCAGTTCACAAGGTTAATAGTTATCCACTTTGTTTATAAAAGAAGCTCCTCTGTCAAGGCCAATTCAGAGTTGGAAAGAGTTCAAAGTTTTGTTTCATAGTTTTCTCTCCGTTTCTGTAAAATTTCTAGTTTGTTATTTTAAAATTCAGCTTTTAAGGATGCATGTAAAAGCTGTATTTTCCAGTTACTTCCAGTAAACAATTCTGTATTTTTCGATTACTTCCAGTAAATGATTGTAAGTTAATTTAAACGGTTGTAAGTTTATTTTATTTCTGAATATTCTATCTATTTTATTTTAGTTTATTTACTTTACTTTACTTTAGTTTATTTAATTTATTTTATTTTAGTTTATTTAACTTGTTTAATTTATGTCCTGCTTCCACATCTCTTTGTCATATCATGTAATTGACAACACAATGACAAAAATTCATTTCAAATTAATATGAATATAATGACAGTCAACATCATGATGCATGAGAGCTACTAAAATATAATGACAATCAACATTAAATATCAACATTAATAGGGCAGGAGAGATTGAGAGTGTTTTGGTCTTCTTACCTCAAATAAAATCTAATAGAATAGTTAAAAAGAATATGAGTTGGATAGAATAAAACTCTTAAAAGGAGAATTTATAAAAAAAAGCTTACATATAAGTAATACAACACAAAATCTTTTTTTTTCTTTCTCACTCAGAAATTTTTAAAACCATTATATGAATTATTTAATCATAGTTACTATTATCACTCCATTTTGCTCCAAACACACTATCTTCCATATATAATAAGGATAAACAAGGGAGTGTATTTGGAGTAAAGTAGAGTGAGAATAATGACTCCCTATTTAATTTGATGTTATTAATAATTTTACCAAAAAAAATGTTAATAGAATGTAATTTTAACAAATCAATTAACTTAGTTGCCCAAAAAAAAAAAAACTTAAATTTGTGTAATTCAGACAACTTGGGTAATTCGAGCTTAACTCGAGTCGGGCTTGAATAAACAACTTAGAAATACAATTCGAGCTTGGGTACGCCTGCGCAGCTCTTAGCACAATTCGGGCAGGGCTTGAACAACCTCTTAACTTGCCCGAGTTACACCCTTGCTTTTAGGTTCTACTCAGCTAGACCAATAAAAAGTAAATTTTTAAAAAAAAAATTGAAAAAAAGTCTAAAAAGGAAAAAAAAAAAAAAAGTTTTTCTTTGCCCTTTTTTTTTGGATTTTTTCATTTTTTAAATTTTTTGTTAGATTCGTCTACACAAAATGGATAACAAAAAATTGACATAATTTTTTTAAAAAATATACTAAAGATTAAAAAAGTTCAAAAAAAGAAAAAAATGTGACTTTTGTAGGTGTATGCCAGACACCCAATATTGTATGAACAAAACAGGGAAAAACATTCATTAATTGAATAAGTGCTTACATGTGACCAAATTTATTACTAATTTTTTATAATAAAAAAATTTATATAATACTGTATTGAAATTTATTCTAACAATGGGTTTCTGATTAGATATTACGGATTCCTACTAGTTTGAATCCCACTTTAGTATATGATTTTAGCCAACTCCGTTGAAGTTTTCATGTAAACTATTAATATGCGGAAGGAGGAATTTGTCCCACGGAGAGGGAATTTTCGCCAACATGAAATAGTTTTGAAAGGTGTAGTTTGTCTGATGAATTTGAAATGAGTAATGATATAAAAATAAAAATAAAAATTTTATACGTAATTTTTATATAAAATGATGTGACTTTAATGCAAATTTTTAATTTTAAAACAAAACAATTATAATTATATATATTTTTTATAAGAACGGCATTACCATATTATTATTATAAAAAAAAAATTATATAAATTTTATATATGAGTAGAATTTTTTATTTGAAATAACATACTCATTTTTAACATCTCCAATAAATTTGAAGGGTCACAAACCACCAACACAAGGACAAGTTGAGATGATTGCTCCATTGGATTTTTTACAAAAAATATTGGATGTTCAAACTTTGTGTAACTTTTGGAACATTCATTAAGTTTGATTAATTGTCACACATGACTCAACATTACTTGTAATTATGGTTTTGATTAAAAAAATGTTCAACCTCAAAGCTGAGGGTGGGTGGTTCTATTCTCTGCATTGGCAGCCGTTGGATGTGCAGATGGAGGGCTAATATTGCACAACGCTTGATAAGATTTGTGCATAGTGGTTGGGTTTGCAACAAAAGTCAACAAGAAAAAGTCCATCAATAAATTTGAAGAGCCATGCGAATCCTTCAAAGGATGAAGCCAGCTTCCAGAAATGCTAAAGAAAATAGTAATCCAGAAAAGTAGGGTTGAGTTGAGAATCTTGAAGGTACCATCAAAATGAATCCGATTTTCTCATTTTATAAGTTTTTCAAGCTGATTCACAATAAAATAAAATAAAATTGACTGAATAATTATAATTACATAATCAACTCACATTTGTCTTTAAAATAATGACAGGATCAAATCAAATTTATTTTCAAAATATTGTTGAAGATATATGTAATCTGTCTAGAGTTATCGGATCAATCTGAATTTGTTTTATTGAAGATTTGCTCAAAAGGCCATGATGAATAGTTTAAATCATCGATTTGAATCCCGTGATGGTCTCAGTAAGACCCAACAATGCCTACAGTTTTTTTTAAATAGTAACAACACCTACAGTTGGAAAAACCAATTGCCGAGAATCCTAATATAAAAAAAGAAAATGTCTAAAACCCAGAAAGTTTTATGTATGAGTTAGATCTAATTCTTGTAGAGAAAAATTAGGGATCATGAAATTTTTTTAATGAAAATGATCATGAAAGATTTATGATTCTTTGATTATCTTGATTAGTGTGTGATGCTTTATTCTAATGTAATCCAAGGATCACAAAGCTTTCATGATTATTTTCATGAAAGGTTTTTTATGATATCTAACATTACTGATTCTTGTATAATGAGACCCACAAATGAAATGAATCTCAACTATCCAATATATTTTCTCATAAATTTTTTTGAGTACCTGACAACTCTATATAAAAAAGTAACTTTAAAAATGAATTTGAAAATATAATGTGAATCAGGTTTATTTTATTTTAAATATGATTCTCGCTGCATCAAACTTAAATTTACCTTGTATATTTTGTTTTCGTGTTGGACTTTCTTTCTCAACTCAACTAGCAATATTTCAAAAAAAACATGTAACCAAAACATGACCTATTCAAACTATGTGAATGGAAATGTAATTAAATTGCTTCATTATCAGTTTCATTTTCTTTCTCATCCACAATCCTCATCTACCATCTTTCATCTCCGAAGCCATGTTAAGAGCTCTAAGCACACGAAGAACTGGTGGCGGATACAAACGGTTGGATGATCATCATGAGCCGTCCGTTGGCGTTTCGGAGGTTAAGTTGAAGAGGGTCACAAGCATGCCTGCTAAACTATTTGGTTCATGTATAAAATTAAATCAAGATGAATTGAATTTTCCGGACAATTTTTCAGCGAAGCAAGTGAAAAAGGTTAGCAAGATTCACCCGATCTTCAGTCTGTTGGACACACGCAGGAAGAAGAAAGCAACAGCTAGGCCGGAGTTTGCCAGATATATGGAGTACCTGAAGGAAGGAGGTATCTATGGGATATGAATTCAAAAATAAAAATGCAGTGTGTTGTCTTATATTTCTGAGGTACCTATGTTTGGTGAGAATTTAGAATTCTGGTTTTTTTTTTTTAATTTTTTTATAAGAGTTTTGCTTCTCTGGGTATAGATTAGAGAGTTCAGTCCGAGCTCCTACATGCGTCACTTCAACAACTTTCTTTTAATTTTTTTTTAATGTAAATTGTAAATTTAGATTTGTTTATGCCCACAAGCTCAATATTGGGTTTTATTGTTTGGAAAATGCTATAGACCCCAAACAAATTATCAAATAAATTACCAAATCTCTCACATAAATGTGAGACCACACCCATGTGATTTTTGTGAGTCTCACGCCCATGTAAGATGTTTGGTAATTTATTTGGGATCCCTAACATAACTCAATAATTGATAATTACTTCTATCAATTAAAAAAAAAAAAGTTTTCATCATTAAGGACTCATCTAACACGAATTAACTTTGTTATAGCCAAGTTCACTTTTTGGCTTAACAACTTCAAAAGACATACAAGGACACAACGAAACTAGCTAACCAAATTGCATAGGATTATGAAAAACAATCATATCATTTGCATATAAGAGATGGGAAACTACTATGGAATCAACCTCTAACATTCCCACCCTGAAACCCTCCAAGAACTCCCTTGCTAATTATTATTATTTCTTTTTAATTGGCAATTTAGAAGATTTATTGATGAATAAAGGAGTACAAGAAGTACAACAAAATTACATTGATAAGAATGATTCAAAACAAATGCATGATTGTTTTAGGAGAATATCCCAACAAAGTTGACGTATGTAATAACCTATCAAAAGTAAAATCCAATCACACTGGCAAGACAATGATATCAAACTATTGAGTGTAAATTTATTCACACATATGAACAATACACACCATGCTATTAGTTCATTTTGTACTTTTTGTGAGACCTCCCAATTAGTTCAATCAATGAGATAGTGTATATTTTTCACTTTGTGTTAATAAATTTTCTCTCCCAAACCACTTACATGAAGATGAGGCAAAGACACCAAACAAAAACAATACACTTGGCAACTAACAACTCAAGCAAATAACAAAAGCAAACAACACCTAGAGGACTTGCACACCAAAATAGATCATCAACCATCAAAAACTCAGAGCATCATCAGACAACCAAAATGAAGGAGCAACACCCAACACCACAATTTCATGAGTTGCAGCAAAGGAAAGATCATCAAGCTCACTTCCAGCCATAAAGAGAGCAATCAACAAAACAAGACCAAAGCCTCTAAAGAAACAACCCATCCTGTTGAGTATGGAGCATCAACCATACAAATCTATGACGGAAGCAGAAAATGTTCTGCAATTTTGAATCAATTCGCAACCAATGGAAGAACCATTCTCCTAATTAGAAATCTCTTTAGAGTTACACACAGAAACAACTTCATTGCTTTTGCTGCTTTTACTAACCAACAGTAAAGCATTCTAAAAGAAACAACTCTTAAGTTCCTTAACCACTAAAAGTTCTAGTAGATATTCCACACTCGATACATACAAGCCAATTACAATATGAGTTTTTCATTCCCTGAAAGAGCGTATTTGGACCTCAAATTTTTCTCAATTTTGGAGATTACAACATCAACATCAAGAGCTTTGTTCTGGAAAGTCCTGTAATTTCTTTTAGCCCAAACACCGCATAATAGCAACCAAACTGAGCCTCAAGATAATCTTCCTGAATGATGGCATGCAGTTCTGAATAGCCCATTACTTCAGAGTCCATATCCATTGAGTTCCACCCTATATGATTCTTCAGAAGAAAAAAATCCCACAAAACTTTTGAGAAAGGGCATTTAAAGAACAAGTGCATTTGAGTCTCCTCTTTCCTATTGCACAAAACGATAATCAACATTATCAATGCCATTTCACATTTTCAGTCTGTTTTTAGTTTTCAATTTGCCAAGTATAAACAAATCCACATGATGAATGACCATCTAGGTACTTGCTGGGGGTATCAAATCAATTTATTCCAATCGACTTTTTGATGCTTTTCTTAAACCTTGTTTTGTTTTTCAACTCAAGTAACTTGATTATTGTTATCTTCTCAAACAGTTCATTCTCTGGCTTGTTAATTATCTGACTAAATGCCTTCATAACCAAAATAAACAACAAAGGGAATAAAGGATCCCCTTGATTTAGTCCCTGAAAGCCAAGAAGTGATCCATTCACCAAAATTGAGAGTCAAACAATTGAAATGCAATAGGGAATCCACTACCTTCCCTTATCCCAAAACCCGTCCTACCCAATAAGTTTTGAACAAAATTCCAACTTGACGTGCTCATACACATTCTCAATTTCCAACGCACAAATCACATGCCTATGTCACCATTTCTCAATCTAAAATCAATACACTAATTGGCCACCAACACTACAAGTCTACATCTTGATGACCTTTCACATTAGCATTGTAGGAATACAATCTAAAACCAACTTCAACAACCCCCTTCAGATAAATAGCCAACGCTTTGCACAACACAAGGTCAGACCATATATATGTTAGTCCAATTAGGTCACTGCCTAAGCCCCATGTTGAGAGAAGTCTTCAAATTTAAAAAAAAAACAATTTATTTTGATTTTCAGGATTCACTTTTTAAAAAAATAAATTTTTTTATTTTCCATATTTTTTTATTTTCACTGAATTTTTTTAATATTCTAAGCAATTTTTTTAATTTTTGAATACGCCTAACATAAATACACTTAAAAAGTATAATATTTGTGAATTTTTTTTAAAAAAAATTCACTAAATATCAAAAATATAAAAAAAAAAATGAGAATTCAGTACATTTTTCATATTCTTGTGTATTTATTGACTTTTTAAAAATATTTTTTTAAAAATATTTTACTTTTTAGATGCATCTAAGTAAGGTGCATCTAAAAAGGAAAAAAATTGTTTAAATTTTAAAAATATTCACTAAAAACAATAAAACACAAAAAATAAAAAAACTCAATTTTCAAAAAATTGAATCTAAATACAGTGAATATTATTTTCTAAAAGATGTTAAAGAAATTACAATACAAAAATTTAAGATATAAGTTTAAATGGACAGTGAAATCTAGTTCAAATTTCGCGTAAGGCTTCATATATATTATTTTTTTGGTTACAGGAAAATCCCCTATCCTCCCGTAGATCCAAGGTAGCGCCCCTTGTAGAGATTACCAGGGTGTCCTGTTAGCCGTTCCGAGCAAGGAGACTATAACTGGGAACTTGTCCGACCTCCCAAGACAAGCTCCGCTTAAGTCAGGACTCGCACAATGGGGGAGCATTGAACCCACACCAAGTGCTGATTAGACAACTTGAGATCCAACCTCCTAACCAACTGTGTTTCGCCCAGGAAATTGGCCTAGAGAGAAGGAAATTGAACCTGTGACTTTGGGGCTTAAAAATTAGTTGGGCATGATTTATATATTTATACTATTGTAAAGTCAACTTATAAGTTGGTGTGAATATCACACTTTTTGTAAATCTAATTTTGAAATTTTTGTAGCCAAAAGAACAACAAAATTAGTTGTGCATGATTTATACTATTTGTACTATTATATAAAGTCAACTTATAAGTTCGTGTGAATATCACAAAAAATATATAATTTTTGAAAATTTTTGAAGCCAAAAGAAAAATAACAATTTAAAAGAATATATTACCTTTACTTATCTATCTATGTGCTCATTGTCTATTTATCTGTCCACATGTTATTTTCTTATTTGTATACATATTACCAATTTGTCAGGCTAATATGCCTATCTATCCATATTACCACCACTCACTGTTGGCCACCTCTGTCAACTTTTTTGATGCTAGAGAATTTTTCGACAATCAGTTGACAATTATCCAAAGGTCTAGCGACAATATAATAAAAATAGAAAAAAAATTCAAAACAATTCGTGGTTTCCATTAAATAATTTTATTAATCATCTTCTTATCACCAAAACAAACCAATTATTGAATCTAATGCAAAAAACTCCAAAAAAATTTAAAATTTTCACCAAATTTTCCAATTCTTAACTATAAAAAAGTAACTGAATAAAATTATATTCCGAATATGAGGACCCTCACCACTTACTCCAAGTGATCCACAAGTCCTTTCCGCACCATGCGCCAACAAGTGCACTGGGATCGATCGATCGACTCCGTACAAGATGTTGTCTCTGTGGAGGAGTTCTTCCAGCATCCTCCTTTGTATTATTTTACTAATTTTTTAACTTTTTATAAAAAAAATATGTTAAAAAATAAAAAGAGTGATATAATAATTTATAATGAATTTTAATTTTTGGCTAAAATATTTAATTTTCAATTGAAAAATAGTAAATCAATCTGATTTAAACTAAATATTTTTCTCACTAATGGTTCAGTCTTGGTTATTAAAATAAACAATTATATTTCATAGTTCGGTCATAGTTATAATTACATAAAATCCATTAAAAACCAAATTGGGTGCTTATATATATATATAATATATATATATAATATTTATAAATACCAAAAACACTAAAAATATTTATTAGTATTAAATATATGCATAAGTTAAATCCTCTATTTGTGCATGTGTATTTTTGTATTCATCTATATAATTCTTAAATTGTGAATAATATTTTGTAATTATATTATAAATAATGACAAGATTTCTCAAATCTTTTAAACTGAATTAAATCACATTTTAATGATTTGATTTGATTCTAAAATTTTAATTGTTTGATTTAATTCTAAATTTCATAGAATCCTAAATAATAATTTAATATTAATTTATTTATAAACTGAACCATTCCGTACCATACTCACTCTATTTTTTTTTTTTTCAATAATAATACATCCCTCTAAAACTAGAGTTCTAATTGAGCACTAGTGAGGTGGAAACTCACAAAAAAAAAAAAAGAACAAGGCTGAAACATCGTATCAGATAGGTTCTACACACACATTAGAATTATTAGAGCTCGTAAATTAAAGCTCCAAAATATTTTTGTTTGAATAATATTAGGGTCATGAAAAAAATATCAAAAATGCATCATGAAGATTTATTATCCTTAAAAAAAATAATAAAATAAAATAAATAAATAAATAAATAAAATAAAAAATACAGGATGTCACTACAAGACTCCTACAATATTTTAAAACATTCTATTAGTTTCATGATCTTGACTCTTGAAATTTTGCAAATCTTCCAAGAACCCGCCTAGAAGCATCACTCCATGGATCAGCATCAATAATTGGCGCCCCAACAGAAGAAGACAAAATCAGTAGAAGATAAAGATTCTCTTCAATTATCAGAAAATACACGCCAAGAAAAGACAAAAAGGATTTTGTAGATATTTTGTGTCTATAATTATTTGAGTCTGTCAGTAATAAGTATTTTCCTTCACTCACTACTTTAATAAAGTAGATATTTCTTACCCTGCTTTATTAAAGAAAAGTTGCGAAAATCTTTATACGTGTCTTGTATAAATTATGTGTCAAAATTTTGTAAAAAAGGAGGATTGAATGATATGCGATGGGGCCCAAAAGCAGTAACCGATATCATTATCATAATCCTTTATTGATAAAATTTATCTATAATAGTGATATGAGTCAAAGTTTGCATACATATATAGTTTTTCCTTTTTCAATTTTCAAAAGCCTAAGGAATAGATAGCCTAGATTTTGACTCCTTAGGATAATTTAGACGTAGGCAAAGATTTGAAGCTTTGTTTTATTTTCTTTTTGAGTTGTATAAATTGGCATGCTTGTCAAGATGAAGCAGAATGAAAAACATCCCTTCACTCTGCGTTGTAAAAAATTTCCAAACCTCTCTCAAAACCCTCTAAGTGCACTAAGTCTTTCAGAATTTCAGAGTCTGTGATATAATCTTTGTAGTATATTTCTTATTAATATAAAGTGTGAGTAGTTTCTCTTTTTCCTTAAATATTTCAAAAGGGTAACTCTTCTATTCTAAAAATTTATTTTCTTTTTGGAAAAACTAGTTTATGGAATGCTTGTTTGCTCATTAATATTACATGCTTTGCACCTTCGTAGTATCTGCTATTTCTATTTGTTACTGAGTGACCTTAGCTGAAGAGCCCGTGTGAGCCGTGGTTAGGCGTTGGAGGGCAAATTGTAGGCAGAAGAGAAAGGTAAAAAATTAGAAAATAAAAATATACTATGTTGAACGAGCCTTAGCTTCAAGGTGGAGTACATGTAATGAAAATAAACATTGCCTAAAAATAGTTTTTGCCAAAGAAAAAGAATTTTAGAATAAAAGGAGAGCAACCGAGTAGAAATATTAAGGAAATATTGTCCATAAAAGAAATTTAAAAAATCAAAAATTTATGACCTTAGAAGAAAAACTTAGGATTAAAATCAAAATTAGTACTGAACTTTACAGGAATTAGAAGATCAAATATCAGATATCAGTTTCTTTTATCATTAGTTTCTGCAGATCTTTAGAAAATTACAGTTTAAAAATTTCCCAGAAAAAACGCTAACTGTAAAACAAGAAGCCTTAAAACTAGCCATACAACAGTTGAAGATCTAATTAGCATAACTGTAGAATTAATTAGATAATTCTCAGTCCAATTTCAAATAGTGGTAGACACTAACTCACCCCCCAACAAAAATGGTATCAGAGCGGTGTTCGGTTTTGGACATTTTTAGTTAGTTTATGCATTTTGCTTATGGTAATAGAGTAGTATTTATTTTTGGACTTTTAGTTATAAATTTCATGTTATAGTAGCTTTTAATAATTTTAAAGTGACTTAATTTTGTGTATGAAAGTAGAATATCTAGATTTAGAACTCACCATCCATATCATCTTAGTATAAATAAAAATAAATTTCGTTGTAATTTCGAGATACTTTTACACATCAGCTTCATAGTGAAAATAATCCTCAGTTAAATAGTATCATAGATTATCAGATTAATTTTACAAAAAATATTTAAAAGGACATAGATAGAATTAGTAATCTTTTTATTTCATCTATAGAACACCTTCGTAATAATCGTAGCATAATAAGATCAAGATAAAAAATTAGACTATATTCAAGACCAGTGTAGTTTAATTTTACAAAAAAAGGACAGATTTAAATTTAGAAAAATTTCCCACTAAGCTAGAAATAGAAACTTTAATCAGCCATAAATACTAGCAGCTCAAAACAAATAGAGTTAGAATTTAGAAAATTAATTGAACAAACTCATAGCCAGATAAATCAAATAGCTAAACAAATAGAACAAATCAACCAAATTCAAGATAATTTAAAACAGAAATTAGAAATTTTAGAACAACTAATAAGATCTTAGTTTATGAGTAGTGATAAGAAAGCTAAGAGAGATTACCAGACTATTTTAAACAGGCAGCAGAAGATTTTCATAATAACCCAGAAGGAATCAGTAGCTATCAGGGTATAAATCAGTCAGATAAATATCAGTGAGACAAAATAATATGAAATTTTATTTCTAATTAGATGTGTGAAAAATTTGAATATCTATCAGAACAGCTACACAGCTTAGAAAATCGTTTAGCTTCTTTGAAAGAATACTAATTCAAAAGGTAAAGGAGTAGAAGGACAAAAATAAACCTCAATCTCAGGTAAACGAAGAAAACATACTAGATATTTTGAAAAGCTTAAATTACCAAAGAATCCGTTTGTAGAACTTATAGAAATAAAAATGTTTAAACAGCTAACAAAATGAAGTAGTAGCAAAAAGCATAATGAGGATGAAATAAAATGGAAGAATTTATAGATGTAGAAAACAAATAGAAAAATTCAAAAAAGAAAAAACTAGAATTAATTCCAGCTAAATATGTATATAGGCTAGGCAAGACTCATAAAAAACAATATCTATTTAAACACTATGGTGAACAAATGATTAGTGTAAACAAGAAGATGAAAAAATAGAGCTAAATTTAATAGATAGAGAAAGCTATAAATATGCAGTAAATGAACACCTTAAAATGACCCACTTAGGATTAGTTGTAGTAGGAGTTAAAGCTTAACTAGAGAGAATTTAGGAACTAAAGTTTTTGTATGTCTTTATGATGATAGGTTTAATCATGTAGGGACAGAGTATTTTAAGAAGTTATGAATTAGATATGAATTCAAGGAGGAATAGTCTATTTTACACCAGATTCTTACTACCCACCTCGACTTTTCATATAAAAGATAAAATATGAATAAAGAGTAGAGTATATAAAAAAAAAATGAGAAAGATTGTTAGTTTGCCAGGACTTTTTAGGCTTAGCAGTTCAGAAAGTAATACTCTCATATAGACTCACGAATGATCAGATAGTCAAGTTATTAGGTGCAAAGATAAAGGCATTACCAGCTAAAAAATTTAATTCTGAAGATAATGCAGCATTAGATTGGAAATTAGGAGACTTTTTAGAACAAAAAAGATTAGTCCCCTCAAGAAATTTATTATATCCAGCAGCAGATGGAAATTATGCAGTAAGATTTACTCAATATACTTATGTAGCACCAGAAAAATCGGAAGATGACGAATTCAGTAGGCATAGATAGGGAAGAAAATCAAGATAATAGTGAGTGAAATAAATCAGCTTTATGCAATGACAGAAGAAAAGACAATATCACAAAATAAAATATATAATATTGATGAGATAAACTGTAGAAAATTTTACCCTAACGATATGAATAAAATATTAGATGCTAGATATATGAATACTTAGCCAAAGGAGATACC